>CM076576.1:295300437-295651640 GCA_034641835.2 Pinus albicaulis | reverse complement strand
AGCCATAATTGGTGTGGGCCATAACTGCACATCAATCAAATGGAAAATTATCTATGTGACCTATGAGAGGTAAGTATTGATGGAAGAAATAATTGTGTGAATGAAAATATGGGCTATTGATAAGGTAAGACTGATGATGGAGAATAGATCCCATGATCATCAACTTATCCCTTATAGTTATGTGGAAGGGAGACACATAAACCCTTCCCAATAATGTGAGTTTCCAATCATATTTTAGATCGATAATGAGGAAGGTTCTTGATGATATATGCATGGGACTTAGCAAAGGGGTTTGTGAGCCTTGAGGTTAAAGTGCACCATTTATAGGAGCATATCTACATTGAAGATTTCCTCATGACATAAAAGTTACTTTGATGCACTAAAGAAGGGACATATGGAATTACCTTCTTCGTGTGATTTTATAAGTTGTGCTGCAATACAATGGAGATATTGCGACCCCACAAAGCTCTTAATAATTTTATTATTTTTTTGTCAATCACTGGGGTTTCCCCTTATATAGAAGAGATTGGGTGTTATAATCGTTGGCACTGATATCAATGGGACACTTGGCACACCTTGATTATTGTGAGTCATAATGTAGCATTCCCAATGGAATAGGGCCATTTAACCCAAACAATTGTGGTCATTAGACAATTTTACAAGCTACCATTGTGATTTAACTAAATAAAACTCAAAACCAACACTGCAACTACTAAATTGACCTATTAAATCATTAACATAGTATATATGTTTTCTTCATGGTCTATTTTAGTGTTATTAATTATCAAAACCATATAACACAATGATTGAGATAAAAAACCAAAGTATTAAGGGGAGACACGTTGTGAAAGTGGAAGAAGTGCTTAGATCATAATAGCCAATAATAAAATATCTAACCTAAGAATGTTCAACAATACAATGGTTTATCTACAGTTTCATAGATCATAACGACATAATTAAAAAATATGTAAACCAAACTTCCATTGGAAACCTTTATTTATACCCAATGGTTCACTAGACCTAGTCAACTCTCCTCACTCTAGATTGAGCATCTTTTTTAACTGGTGCAATTTCAATCAGCATATGGTTTCATAGATCATAGTGACATAAGTAAAAAATAATGGATACTCCTATTGGGAACATTTACTTATACCCAATGGTTCACTAGGCCTAGTCAAATCTACTCACGAGGTCGATCATCTTTTTTAATTGATGCAATTTTAATCCACATTAGTTTGAGATGCATGAAAATAGTGGGAAATACACTTAATAGGAAAATAGTGGGAAATACACTCAAAAAAGGTCATTAATCACAACTCAATTGACATCAAGAATAACAACTACTAGTTTAAATGGATTTTAAAATTTGAACATGTATCTTATACTACCACATCAACAACATGCCTTTGACAAAAGATTCAAACAGTTGATACATAAACCATTTGTGTTTATAGTCTAAGATTATTTTATATTATTTATTTAAGTGCAACCATGTCTTTGACCACAACCTTTGGATATCCCATGGATACAAAAGAATCCCAGTGAAAATTTAACCTTTTCCATTAATAAAAATCCTTTCATTCTTCTGAATAGAAAAAATCTCTTAACTTCTCCTTAATAAATAATATTTTTAATTAGCATTAAAATTATTTACCAGGTTATTTGAAATTTTATAAAAATATATAAAGCCAATAACATTTCCCTTCCTACCTATCATCAATTTTGTTTAAAATTCCCTAAACAATAACATTCGTTTTCCAAACTAAAACGTCACATATCTAAACATGTACTCTCAAATCCAAGCACAATACAAAGGGTAGGAAATATTCAAAAGAATATTTCACTCCCATTTCAAAATATTTTGAATTCCAATTTCCATCAAATGTCAATGTCCTTCCAGAGTTAAACCAAAGGGTATAAAAAATTATTTTGATCAAAACATGTGATAATTACAGGTGCACATTTTCCACTAAAATCATGCAACTTGGTTTTTAATTTATAATGAATTACATAGTTTCCAAGGAGATCTGATAAATTGAGGTGCACCTGGTCCATTAAAATAATGAAACTTGGACTTTAGTTATAGTGAATTTCATTGTCTATTTTGATAATATGCGCTAAAGAAATGGAGGAAAATTCATAGTCTTTTTTATTTGATGATGGAGGAAAATTATTAGGCTTTTCTAACCTAGCCTTGAGATACATCCATTTGATTTGTAATGTTAAGGCTTTAAATTCCAAAAAAATATGCAAGCCTCCATTAGAAAAATGTTCTAAAATGATTATCGTTGGTGCTAGAAAATGATTTTCCAGCACCTAGAACAATTCTAGAGAATGGTGATGTCTTTTGGAGTCTAAAGTTTCAAGTGAGTTGCATCACTTCTCACCAATACAAATAAAATAATGGCAGATATGAAGGATTTATATTAATTAACTTAGAGGGATAATAAAGATTTATCATTTACAATATCAAAAGTGGGATATTAAGATATATAGATAGAATCTCCTACAGGGGTTGGTTGGAAAAAAAAGGGTTTTTCGGAATAAATTGCTTGCAAATCACACAATTAACAAAAACATTGTGAATATCCTTGACAAAATGAAAACAAAATGCGAAGTAAAGCCAAGAATAATCTCAACAAATTTTCAAGGGAAAAAGTATAGGGAATGACTGAGGGGGAAAATATAGGGCACTCCATTAAATGTTATGAATTTTTTTAGAATATTGACACGCTAAAATCTTTGGATTAAACATATTCTAAATTTTTTATGAGAATATAAAAGGAATAAATTTTGAAAATATGGGAAGCAACATTACCACTCATGTCCATACTCATATGTGTGCTTATGCTTACAAAAATGAGTAAGAGTTGCAAATCCTTCAAAACTCTACCAAAGGAAAGAAAAGTATTGACTTATTTGTTCAGATTATAAAAATCAGGATGTAATAGAAGAATAACATATTGATCTAAAAAAATAGAGTACCATAGTTTTTTTTGTAACCTTTAGATAGAAAATCCCTTAGCGAATTCGAATCTTATGAGAGTGAGAAATCAAACATGGATTCTAGTTCATTAAAATTATATTTTGTTGAAGCTTTGCACATATGAGAAACAAAAAGGAGTTGGATAGTCATATTTGAAGAGAAAGAAGAGTTTCCTACATCCAATTATGAACAATTTCAGTTTCCACATCTCAACAAGAGAGGATGTCCTTGTTCTAATAAGGCATCCTCTATTGACTCGGGTAAGTTCCATAAAGTGACGAGGTCAATATGTTTATATTCATAATTCATGTAGTCAATTTTACGATGTTTATATTGAAGCTTTGCACATATGAGCAACAAATCCTCTCTATCCAACTTAAGTTATTCAACATTTGGATCTAAACTATTATCAACCATGATATTTGTGTCGACATATGTATCAAGGTTTGGCTCCTCCATATCTATCTCAAGAGGGGCATTGAATGTATTGGGTGTGGGATCATGATCCATTAAATCAACTAAATTTAATGTAGCAGAATACAACCAACCTACCTTTATGGCATGCTTGCAAACGTTGCCATGAATATACAATGGTAAATCATAGGTGAAAAAAATTGTGCGATCCCAAGTGATAAGATATTGGACATAAGATATACTTTGATTCCTCACCCAATAAGCATGAGATATACTCTCATGAGGGCTACAATCACTATCTATAATTCCTCTAGTGTTCTCCATTAACGATTCAAGTAGCCTCTCTTTCTTGTGGTTGTTCAAATATCCTTACTTTTTAAAATTTACCTTGAATCGTAAAATGGTTCAACATCTATGAGGAGATTATAAAAGAGCCATCCCATCCCGTGAGAACATTTATTTCTACAATTAGATAGAAAGGAAGCCTTCAGATAAGAGTGATATGATTCCACAACATTATTTGTCTCCTGATTTGAATGAGGAAAATCTCGGTAGCCTTTTACCCACATCCCTAAATGTAAAAACTCAATTAGTAAATTTATATTATCTTTATCAAACAAAAAAAGTATAAACACAAGAAATATTATGTGCACTTACTAAACTTATCATTGACAACCCAATTCTTGTGGAAATAGTCCAAAAAATTCACCTCAGTTGCAAATTTGGTGAAAAATCCATTTATTGCATTAGTCACTTCATCGTTCAAACATTTTTTCATGATATGGCCTAGTTCATTAAACATTTTTTTTCCTTTTTCTAGAGTATTGGCAAACTTATTAACTTTTTTGAGCCATGTCCTCCTTATATTTCAAACATACAATATTACTTCACACCTAGTGATTCTCCTCCCATATTTAATTCATTCACTACAAGGAAAATACCCTCTAGAGGAGGTTACAATGGAGGTTTTTAGTGTTATAAAATTGGCCAAAATTTTCAAAAAAAAAAATTGATACAAAATCTGTTTTGGGTAACGGAGGTTTTGGAGAAGCTTCTAACGAAACTTCAACACAACTAAAAAAAACTGGGTGGTCAGAGGTTGTTACGGATGTTTTTGTCATTGGTGTGCTTATCAGGTGTCAACACACTGATGCATTGTACCGTGAACACAATGGTACTATAAACCTACCAAGAACCGATACAGAAAACAAATTTCGGATGTGTTGGGGTGTTTAGCACTCACTCGGTGTAATATCCCGTTTTGGGGATATCTCTAAAACACGGAAAACTCCAACCAGAGATTGACTAGGAGGGCATTTACCCGATATGTCACCTCTAAAAGAGGACGAGATCCGGAGGCTACCTAGCCCTTTCCAGATTCGGTATAGGAGCAAAAGATAACACATCAAGTGGTATAGAACTAGATTTCTCAGAAACAATAATAGAAATAGAAAGAGAATACAGCAACTACGGCAACAACAGCAACTACAAAAACTCAACCAGAAAACATAGAGAGAAAATGCTGAGCCATTTTATTAATCTGAGAAATGTAGTGAAGTGCAAGAGGCAATCTTGCCCAAAGTAAGTAAGAAAACACTCTCAGAAAAGAAAAGAAATGGCTGCTCTATGAACTGCATCCCAGTTGTTGGAAAAATGTCATGTAGTTGCTACTGTTGGAATGGAATGAATATTAGGGGCTGATCCCCTTGCCAGAATGAGCTGAAAATCAGAAAATATCCTCTCCTCAACAACCCAAACAAGATCCAAAAACGATTCCAAGAATGGCCAACCCCAGAAATCACCAGAAACTGCCTCCTCAGTGAATTACGCTAGCCTCCAAGGTACAGCGCAATGTTTGGATAGAAACAGTTGAAATACTGTCAAAAAATTGGCCAAAAACCTCCGACGGCCAAAGGCTGACCCTCTGCTCAAAATCCCAGTGAAATATCCTGCAAAAACCCCAATCTAAAGCTCCTCCACAAGGGACTGCATCCTCTCTCCCAGTGACTGCGCAGTCTCTCTAAGCTCCAGCTCTGCGACAAACCCAAACAATAAATGACTCACAAAATACTGAAAAACAAACCTTGCCCAAGTAGGCACTCGAAGTCCCCTGGGGCTGAGCGCGAGATCTCCGACCGGAGACACTCAATGCACTAAACAGTGGTGCAGATAGGCTAAACATCCAGCGTGCTCAAGAAGACAAATTCTCACTCCAAAATCATCAACTCAAGAATGATCCAAATGAGGAGGCTCCTCCATATTTTATAACATTGGTTTCCCTCCAAAACCCGTCGCAGGCTCTCTCTCCTCCACATCCTCATCCTTATCTACGCAGAAGCTTCTAGAGTGCATGTAGGCCCCCCTCCTCTACGTGGTGTTTGGCCCCCTTGACTCCCCTTGAGTCACAACGTTGTGCTACTAGGCGGATGTCTTATTCTACTTAAGTTATTTAGACCCTCTTTACTCACTTTTTATTTATTTACAAACCATATATAGAAAAACTATACAAAATCGAATATTCCAATTAGTTGTCGCTAATTAGGAATATTACAGTCCCCCCCCCGGCAAAATGTTGCTTGCCCTCAAGCAACTGAAGTGATGGAACTTAAGAATCTCCACTCAAGGCATGGATTATGGAATATAATTAGGAACATCTCCCTCATGTGGATCCTCCATCCCCAAGCAATCATCCAAACAAAATGAGCCACCTCCCAATAAGGGAACTCCTAAAAATCTCCTTCCACCTCAAGCTCCGATAATGAAGGTGGGCTGAAAATCTGAACTTGGAAAGCATCATAGCTTACCCCATGATTTCCTTCTCTCCACTCATGATAAGTGTAGAGTGTATGCTGATCCTGGGCTGCAAAATTATTTCCCTCCAATGGCAAAGTGAAGAACAATCCTCCAAAGAAGGCTCCTCCAACAGTGAAGAACAAGCTGGCCCAAAACAATCCATCCATGAAGAATAGGACATGGTCATCATGGAACATCCTAATGAGAGGTTTACTAAAGGTTTTACATGATGATACATGATGCAAACAATTTCTCACAAGGATACATCGCAGTCTCATCCACTGCAACTTCAGAAAATTACATGGCAAGCAATGTCCATGATTCATCACATCTACTAAAGGATAGTAAATGGCTGAATGTAACAACAATAATACATGATCAAGCACTTGCACATGGATTTACAATGGATGAATATCAATCTTATGGCCCACCTCAAAAGAGAACAAACATTTGGCTGTGGTGGCCATATCTCCTCTCATCCTCCCATTAGAACATGTAGTGCAGAAATTGTGAGAATTTTTCCCACTCACGGACAAATCCAGCTCATGTTTCTCCCTCATAATCAAGCATCCCATACAAATATGATCTATATTAGCAAATTAAGACATGAATAGCAGAAAAATAAAGAAAATTCTGAAGGTTACAAGTGATGCAAGAAGGTACCAACAGCTTTCCCCATAGTGACAGCGCAATTTTACAAGTTGCTTCTTGATAAGAGTACATGGAAAAATGTTTCTTTTTACATGGTTAATAATTCATGTCTTTATATGATACATGCTATAGTGAAGCATATGAACATACATGTAGTGATAAAATATTTTCCCAAGGCCACAAAAGAGATGGTTGCCTTCACCATGTAGATTGGCCCAATACAATTCATGGAGCAATTTGACGAGCTTGCCTTCTTGTGAAGCAATGCACTGTGTAAGAATGGTAAGAGTGTGTAAATAAATGAATGTATAAACAATCTTCTCACCATATGCTGGAATTAATATGGTACATGGGTTCATACATGAGTCCTTCATAGTGTTTTGGCATGCTATGAAGAAGAATGAACCATGTGTTGCAAAAAGATAATCCTCCTTATGCTTGAAAACCCAAGTCAAGAAGAATATGCCATAGATGTCTCTATCATCATTACCTCCTCTTTGTTCATCAGGTGCAAAAAATATGAAGTGATCTTGGGACCTATGGGTTATGGATCCACCATATCTCTGCTGGGCACACTTCATCCATAAGGCTCTGCTCCAAAGTGATAGCGTTGTGAGCTCTTGCAAATAAGCTCTTGTCAATACAAAGCTCTGTTCCTTGACATGCTCCTTGTCAAAGAATCCTCTAATAATGCTGCAAAAAATGTGGAATACCTCCCAAGTTGGAAGTGATTCCAAGCGATCATCAAAGATCAAGGAGATAATTTCATTGCCTCCTCCTGCAACATCATACAAAGTGTGAGAGCAAATCTGCTCTTTCTCTCCCGGAAACAAGCAAAGAAACAAGACATTTTGTTGCCTCCCCATACCTCCATCATACCAATCATGTGATGAAGATATAATGAATGATATGAGTATCATATCAACACCATGCATCCATACTCTATGCTACTCAATGATGCAAGTATCCATCCTCTTACTCTTAAGAAGAGTGTTTTCCAAGTGATGGCCAAACTCCTTCAAGAGTAACCAGCGCATCCAAGCCTCCTGCTGCCCGGTATCATAGATCTACAAGTAGCCTCCTAGCTCCTTGATCATCAACCACACCCACTCAATCACTTGTGGATGCCTCCTTCTTATCCTCATCCTGGTACTCCTCCCATGAGGGCTACCATCCTCCCAAATCAAATTCCCGTCTTTGCACTTTATGGGATTTTGAAATGTAAGCTTCTCAAGGATCAATGAGACCCTATCAAGAATCAAATAGGTGGTAGGAAAAAACCTCCCATCATGATGTGTATGGCTCAAGGGATGTCCAACACAAGCATGAGAGATGTTATCCATCCTAAGATGTCCTCCATCTTCTATCTGCTCTTGTGAGAAGGGAAGAAAATCATTGCATTCCATGGTGTGTCGAAGTGCATCTCCAATGAGATCTCTCCTTGATACCTCCCTTTCATCCATAGTCTTCCAAAACCAATGAGGTCTTGGATATGAAATTAGAATTTCCTCTTTGAGCTGAGAAGAGCTCATTGAGAAAGTGTCATCTTGAAGGGGGAAAAGGTTTCTTACTCCAAGATGTCTACCATCAATCATCAAGGCTTCAAACCCCAACCTCCAATGTGATGTACAATCCAACAATGGCTCATGAGAATGATGGTTTGATTCCTTCTTGAGTGTTTCCATGTTGCACAGCACAGTGCAACCAAGCTTCTCTATAGTAGCAATGAGATTTGACCCTTAGTCATGCAAAAGTAAATCTCCACATTGATTAAAATAATTTTCTACAACAATGGAATGTGGAAATATTTTCATACCTTGATGTGCATTTGGAACTTCTTGTAGAGCTACAAGAGTCCCTTCCTAAAAATTTTTGGTTGCCCCAACTATTGATGCATGTGGCTGCTCGTCCATGAGTGTGACAGCATTATCACAAGCCTCCTCAAGAGGTGATGTGATCTATTCTTTCTTTGTTCTTTCTCCATCAAAGGTTTGGATCAAAATTTGAGTGAACTCTGAAAAAGTATTCACCCTTACATGGCTCAAGTGGCTGCACCACCAATCATAGGCTTCACCCTCCAAATGCAGCGCTGAGATTTCAACAATTTCTCTCCCTGCTATAGGATGTAGTAGGAAAAATGCCTCCAACTTCCTCACCCAAGTTCTTGCATTAGATGACCCATCAAAGGTAGACAACAAAAATCTATTGCCTTTGATTTCTTTTCTGCTGCATGGCCTCTTCTCTTCCTTCAGTTGGATGAAATGAGGAAAATATAGAGTCTCCCTAAAGGCTCTAGGTTGAGATCTATACTCAACAAGGTAATCACTGAGAATCTGATGATCCAAATATATTCCATGCTGAATATCTTCTTCTTGATGAGAACAGGAAGCGCATGGTACTTCCTCTTCTTTTTCTTCAATCTTCTTGACCTCCTCAAATGTGGATGCATTTCCTCTGGATTTGAAAATAGATGCGAATAAACTCATCTTTTTCAATGTTCTGATCTTCTTGGGCTTAGACTCACAGGGATCAGTGGATCCCTCATACATGGGAAAAGGTGACCTCCCAGTGGTATGCTACAACTTTGAACTCTGCGTGCTAGATCCCCCATTGTTCCATTCACTTTCATCTTGCCTGAGCTGACAGTAATATTTGAAAGGAAAAGCTACTCTGAAGTCTTCCCCCATCGACTTCCATTTACGGAAATAGTCTCCAAAGGGTATATGATCATGCTTCCTTCCTTTCTCACTCGGTACTAGAGGTAAGAATGTAGGCATTGTCATCCTGGTTGGCCTATTGAAAGATGGTGAATGCTGGTCACACTGTCGTGAGATCTCGATATTTTTCACCTCTACAGCCTCTCGTGGGTAAGATTCTGCCCACGGTTTCTCTTCCAGTTGTCGTAGATAACTAGCTCCACAGGCTGAGCTAGAACTATGCTCTGATACCACTGTAATATCTCGTTTCGAGGATATCTCTAAAACACGGCAAACTCCAACCAGAGATTGACTCGGAGGGAATTTACCGGATATGTCGCCTTTATAAAAGGACAAGATCCGGAGGCTACCTAGCCCTTTCCAGACTCGTTCTAGGAGCGAAAGATAACACACCAAGTGGTATAGAACTAGAGAGATTAGAAACAATAATAGAAATAGAAACAGAATACAGCAACTACGGCAACAACGGAAACTACAGAAATTCAACCAGAAAACATGGAGAGAAAATGCTGAGCCATTTTATTAATCTGAGAAATGTAATGAAGTACAAGAGGCAATCTTGCCCAAAGCAAGTAAGAAAACACTCTCAGAAAATACAAGAAATGGCTGCTCTATGAACTGCGTCCTAGCTACTGGAAAAATGCCGTGTAGGGGTTGATCCCCTTGCCGGAATGAGCTGAAAATCGGCAAATATCCTCTCCGCAACAACCCAGAAAAGATCCAAAAACCATTCCAAGAATGGCCAACTCCAGAAATCACCAAAAACTGCCTCCCCAGTGACTTACGCTGACCTCCAAGGTACAGCGCAGTGGATGGATAGAAACAGGTGAAATACTGCCAAAAACTCCGCCAAAAACCTCCAACAGCCAAAGGCTGACCCTCTGCTCAAAATCCCGGTGAAATCTCCTGCAGAAACCCAAATCTGAAGCTCCTCCACAAGGGACTACGTCCTCTCTCCCAGTGACTGTGCAGTCTCTCTAAGCTCTAGCTCTGTGACAAACCCAAACAATAAACGACTCACAAAATACTGAAAAAAAAACCCTGCCGGAGCAGGCACTTGAAGTCCCTCGGGGCTAAGGGCGATATCTCCGACCGGAGACACTAAATCCACTAAACGGTGCTGCAGATAGGCTAAACAGCCAGTCTTCTCAAGAAGACAAAGTCTCACTCCAAAATCATCAACTCAAGAATGATCCAAATGAGGAGGCTCCTCCATCTTTTATAACATTAGTTTCCCTCCAAAACCCGTCGTAGCCTCTCTCTCCTCCACATCCTCATCCTTATAAGTTATCTGCGTAGAAGCTTCTAGATGCACGTAGGCCCCCCTCCTCTACGTGGTGTTTGGCCCCCTTGACTCCCCTTGAGTCACAACGTTGTGCTACTAGGCGGATGTCTTATTCTACTTAAGTGAGTTAGACCCTCTTTACTCACTTTTTATTTATTTACAAACCATAGACAACAAAACTATACAAAATTGAATATTCCAATTAGTTGTCGCTAATTAGGAATATTACACCCGGTGCATGTCAGATATACAGTCGCAACGGGCTGGTAGAAGGTGAATGCATCGGGCCGTTAAGGTGTAAAAACACATTGGGTGCCTTGTAGGTGATACAACACACCAGTCCGTCAAGTAATAAAAATGCACTGACGCATTAAAGGAAAACTGCACCGGTGCATGCAACGCCTACCAGATCGCCTGAGTGGTAGTCGTCGATAAAGCACACAGGGCATTCTAATTGGTATTGGTATTTGTGCGGTGCCCATAGATCATAGAATCGCACCAGTGCACATTAGCATACAAACACACCAGTGCATAGTATCGCACAAATGAACCAAGCGTTCTAGTTGGTATTGGTATTTGTGCGGTGCTCATAGGTCATACAAATGCATTGGTGCGTCACACAAACACACCGATAATTCTAATTGGTATTGGTATTTGTGTGGTGCCCATAGATCGTAGAAACACACCGGTGCACAGTAACTAAAATGCGCTAGTGTTCATTTTGTATTATTTAGAAACATCGACCTGTGACACTGCAATTCTTATGATTTTTGAAAATTCATTATTCATCAAAAGTCCACACATATCTTATAACAATATTCATATCAGTTATATTTTTATTAGTGCATTTGAATGTGATGCTTGAATTAATTTGTTATAGAATATCATCATATTTCGCATCTCTTCATTATAATATTTAATCACCCATATATTTAATCAGTGGTGTAACATTTCATAGCAACAATGGAGAACACAATAGAATAAATTTAAACTTATTTCATCATATATATATATATATATATATATATATATATATATATATATATATATATATAGATATATATATATATATATATAAGACACTCTTTGTCATACAAAATGGTAGAGTTATTGGTATCCCTCTATCTTTCAATTGGGACACTATGTCTATTACATTAAACAAAATGTCTAATTTCACAGACAAATATTTCAAAAAATAAAACACCTTGCTTTGATATCCAAACATACTGAGCATCATTCTTCGCTTGAGTTGTTGTCACTACTCGAGCTACTTCCATGACTTGGGTTATTTTGAGGAATATTTTGTTCACGTTGTTGATTGTTTTCTTCTTCTTCAAATTCCATCTACAAACATAAAAATAAACTGTAATGAGTGTATATACATTGGTGAGAATAATGAAAATTAGAGTATTAAATAATATACATCAATGTAAATTGAAAATAAATGTACCATAGAAAGAATTAACTCATGAACTATACACATTCTTTCAAAACCAAATTCATGCCATATTTCAGCAATGCATTAGTTGGTGCAGATCCATACTTTGTTTCTTGCAAGTTTTATACCTCATAAAAAATCATATATTTAATATAAAAATAAATAAATTAATTAATTTCTATTAATTATAGATAGAGTTAAGTAAAACAAGATCTATAGATGCTTACAAATTCCACAATTAATTTCTAATATGCCAACATATACTGACAACCCATATTTAACCCAATGTCAATCAATTCATTTGATGTTTCTTCTTTGCATGTTAACACCTGTTTGAAGACATTCAATGATGGTTTTTGTAATACAACTTAAAATATATAAAAATAAAATCTATTTAAGTTGTTATAAGGAAGTAACAATTACTCACAAACTTAGATATCAACCCTTTTCTTCCTTATTGTCTTGCTTTATGTGTTGAATGGGTTCCATTTTCTTTTCTTTTCTATGAGAAAATACTTGAAAATTAATATTTAATGATAAAGAGTTTATTTATTGTACATAATCGAAGAATTCAATGATTACATATTACATTTGAAGCACGTTGTTGTTGAGATGGCTCCTCGTGCGATGCAATTATGTAAATTTTTTTAAAAATCTCATTGTACACCTTTTTGGACATTCCTACTGGAATATTTCTGATTTTAGCTCGTTCATCCTTTCAGATTTTCTTAATCTTCTGGAAAATGTAACATGATAGTAAACTATCTAATTTTTATATTAATTAGTCAAAGTTTTGTAAAAGTTTTTCCCCCTTTCGTTAACCTCCAACACCATTATAGATGAGATAAGGAGCAATTCATTTTCATTTGCATGTTCTATTTTTTTCTTTGCTTAGAACATCATTTCTTTTCTTCGTTGTTGGTCCCTGTAGAACATTAAACATATGTCAATTAATATATTGTTTGAAACATTTTATGTAATATTTTAAAGTATATTATTAACGAAAATTGAAAAAGGAAACTCATAATGGATCGATAGTATTTTTTCATTTACTGAATTCATCCTTCTATAATTTTTCTATCAAGCTTTGACGCTCTTCTGGTCTTAGATCAAAAATTATCTTATCGGTCTTCGTCATTTTGTGGCTTTTCATGGTACACATTATACAATACATGTTATTTAAACTTACATATAGTTCAAAAGTAATAATTTTTGTAAAGAATTTACAAAAAAATTTCCTTTTTTTTCTTTTCTCGATGTGCTATCAGTGATTTTTTTACTTGATCTCTTGTCAACCATTTATTTATCAATATGAAACCTGTACCATACCATTCATTAATATATTTTATAAATAAATCAAAAAAAAATTAGGCAAAAAAAAAAATCAAGAAAACGGCGCACCTTTCAAGCAGTACGCACCGACGTCGGTGCGACATGTTCTTATAAACGCACCACAAAAACAGTAGAAACATCATACGATGCTCTCTGTCAACAACGAGACCCGATGCACTATATGGTAACCAGTGCACTCATTAACACAAAAATTAATAAAAATCCTCTAGTATTATTTTTTGTAGCATAAGATGTTGTGGAGGAGGTGGTGCGACATTTTCTTATAAATGCATTGAGGAAACATGGGACCATCGTTCGATGCTCTCTACGAACAAGGAGACCCGGTGAATTATATGTTAACTAGTGCACTGATTAACACAAACATAAAATAAAATAAATAAAAAATAAAAAATAAATATTGTTTTTATCAAATAGTATGTGCACGGTGCACTATAATAAAATAACACACCGGTGTGCTAGTTCATATAGGGTGCATGGATTAAAAAAAAAATGTTTTCAAATTGTTTTTATCAAACAGTATGTGCACAGTGCTCTATAATAAAATAGCACACTAGTGTGTTATTTTTCACAGAGCACACAAATTAAAAATAATATGTTTAAAATTTTTTTAATCAAACAGTACATGTGGGGTGCGCTATGGTAAAATAATGCACCAGTGCGCTATTTTACATAGGGTGCACTGATTAAAAAAATATATATTTTTTTAAATTCATGCAAGGGGCAACATGGATTGGGATCTGACTCGGCAAATCATCCCACGGGTTAGATGTCATAGGCCTATATATATAGCAATACAAACCCTATAAATCTAAAATGAAAAGCCCTAATCCTGAAGTCACTGAAATAGGAAGAAGCAAGGGCTGAAACAAAAAGAATCAAGGGTTTAGCGTATGAATGGATTTATTTTTATTTTTTATTTTTTATTTTTTTTAAATGAATCATAAAGTTTAAAATTTCTACTTACCATGTGTTAAATCAAACAGAAACTATAAAAAAATAATTATTACAGTATAATTTAACATTTTTACTATACTATAGGTTTTGAATCACTAAATGTTTGAAATTATGATTCTCTGAATAATGTTGGTCGAAAGTATTTCACTACTCCACAGTTCTCTCTTGCTCTCTTGCTCTCGGTATGTCTTTCGTGCAAATATCTCCTTGAAATTTTTTGCAAAAATAATGAAGTAATGAATAGTTTTTACTATTTAAAGATTTTTTTCCTGAACTTATATTTTTGAAATTAATTTTCCGCCCATTTTTTAATTTACTACTTTTTTTTTCATTTAAAAAATTAAAGTTGTGCTTTTTTTATTTGCGGTTATTCGGTGCGTTTGTTATCTAACCGCACTAGTGCATCAATTAATAACACAGCATCAATGCGCAGTAACTAAAATGCACTAGTGCAGTTAACTGTATGTTAGCACCGATAACAATAAGTCCATTTTTAAGGCACTGAAATTACTTTTAAGTATGTACACAAAAATTTATTGTTGATTTTGCTCAAATACAGGGAGAAAATATCATAATTATATTGAATCGGCAGTTCTTCAAAATCTAGCTTGTTCCATACTATTTCTCAAAGTCCATTGTGGAGTTCTCCCTATCCATCTCGAGATGTAATATTTACTTCAGATGTTTTTTATATTTTCATTATGTAATTGAATTTATTTATTTTATCCATGTCAATCGGCTGAATAAAATTAATGTATACAAATTTGCAGGTTCATGTAGATTCAGAATCGAGTTCAGATGCACAAAATATTCAAACCATGCCAAAACATCGGAAGCTCTTATCAAGAGTAGCATACCAGAAGGTGCATTTGGCAGATGAAATGGAAAACCGCTTCACCCTACCAATTGTAACATTGCATCTTCTAGCCACAATCCTGGGACAATGATGGTAATAATAATCATGGTAGATTCTTGATGGTGCCCTGAAAATCCTTCAGCAAACAAAAGGGAGTATCAATTTGGTAGTTGAAGGGTAGACAACAGTGAAGTTATTTGATGATGTGCATATTGCTTCCTCGGAGAGTGTCGAAGTAATCTTGCCACTAGAGAGCTTTGTCACAACACTAAAAAAAAATATGAAGGAAACCACCCCGCAGTGACTTGGGATGAGTCACAAGTTTTTGTTGGGGGCCTATTAGAGCGGGGTCCCCTT
This sequence comes from Pinus albicaulis, assembly GCA_034641835.2. Classification (NCBI taxonomy): domain Eukaryota; kingdom Viridiplantae; phylum Streptophyta; class Pinopsida; order Pinales; family Pinaceae; genus Pinus; species Pinus albicaulis. The sequence continues at coordinate 295,635,836 of CM076576.1, read as the reverse complement.
GGGCACATTTTTTGTTAAGTTTTGTTTATGTTTTATTGTGCACGTTGCGTGAAAGAGTCAAAGGGGATTTGGGGCGGGTCAAAGTCCCTTAGTCAATATAATGAGTTTAAAGGTAAAACCATGAGTCTCAAACCATAGTTTGAGACCATGGTATGTGCGCATCTAATATAGTATAAATATGTAAATATAGAGTTGAGTAATAAAAATGAAGGATCACACATGAATGTTAGTTAAGGTTTTGATCTAGGTTTAGGTTTTTGGGTAGGAAGGCTCCTACTAGATGTGTGTGTGAAGACCTAAATCCTGGCTGTGTGCGGACTCCGCTGGGGGTGTGCGGATAAGGTTAGATTGTATTGAAGGATTGAATGTACTGGAATTGATAGATCTCTTAATAAGGAATATTCTTTTGGAAAACCTATGCGATTTCCTGTGTTATTTATCGATTACTAGATACATGAGTTAGAAGCAGAGTTGTCAATGTCGAATATAAAAAAATTCCATAGAATTTTAATTCGAATACAAAAAAATTCAATCTTTAAAGTGAATGAGATGTAATGGGAAGAACAAATTCTTTAGCCTAAAAAAAACAAAAATACATGTCTCAGGCCCTTAAAAGTGTTATTTAGTCAATGAAAAAATAGTACCCAATAATATTTTTTAGGTATTTTTAATTATGAATTAAATAAAATGTATAGATTAAAGAGTCATCTCATTAGAGCTACTGTATTGTTTTTCTAATTGTTCAAAGGATTTAAAAACTTTTTCAAATTTACGATATTTAAAACTTTTGGGATACATAATATAGATGAATGTCTTTCTCATTAATCATAATTCAAAATATTTAAAAACTGTGTTAGATCTAAGACTTTTGTGATCCATAAACTATGTTAGATCTAAGAATTTTTTGATCCTTAACTTATTATAATAACTTGAATTTAATCATTTTTATAATTATAAAATTTTAAATTATTCTTTATTATCATTTCTTAAAAATCTCAAAATTTGTTAATATTATATCTTTTTAACTAACGAGTCAAATAACTTCTAGTTTTAGCAGCTAGTTCTGGGAAATGTCGCATCCCTACTATTTATTCGATGAGATTGGCTTCTTTCTTCACCTTGTCCTGAGGACGAATCACATTAGATGGTTTGAAACGTCAAACAACTATTTATTACATTTTTATATTAACATTTTTAAAACTTTTTTATTTAAAATAAAAAAACATTACACCTCATGTAAAAATTGATAACATAACACATAAATTTGATGGAAGGAGAACCATGAAATTTTTAATCATTCGGTTATATTGTAGAACAAACAGTCAATAACACGTTTTTTGAGTATCAGGTTGGAAACTCTTTCTTAGTTTAAATTATATTTCAACCAATGTCACATTGTTAGAGTTAAAGTTCGGGTTTGGTAATGATTAGCTTAGGTTTGAGTTTGAATTTTTTTATGAGGTTAGCCATTAGGTTCCGTTATATATATATATATATATATATATATATATATATATATATATTTAAAATGAATCATAAAATAAAATAGTAAGAAATTAACACTAGTAAACATAAAAATTATTATGAAAGATATGGAAATAAAATAAATTACAAGCTTGAGTTGTAACATAAAGTTATAAATTTTGTTCTATATTTTAATTTAAGATTAACCAAAATTCAAACCTTAAATTAAATTTAAAACCTTGTGACATAGATTTCAACCGTTAAGTATTCTTAAACATCAACATAAACACAATAATTAAAAGCCACGACTATGATTTGTTGTTATCAAATCGCAACATAAACAGAGCACGACTACGGTATGTTGTTATCAAATCGCATGATTGATGGGAAAAAAATGGAAGACCACTTCTTGAAAATTACAAATTAAAAGAAAATTTAAAAATTAAATTGGAGAGACCTTGATGTATACCGAAACCAAATTAAATTTGAGAGACTTGATGTATATCGAACTAAATTTTAGGGTATTAATAGTTGAATCGGGCCGAACTACTGATTTTTAGAATTCTTCAAATCTATTAGGCAAAATTTAGTAACTATGGTTCAAAGATCCATAAAGAAAAAAATTAAGGTTTAGCCGTCACCGTGAAAGTGAAACAATGAAACGAAAAAACCCAAGATCTCTTTCACGATAGGCATAAAACATAATTATCTTTTAAGTTTTCGGTGTGACTACATACAAAATTTGGCTCATTGATCATGTTTGAAATTTCTAGCATATTCATGTCAAATTTGGCACATATGTTTTTTCCCTACTCTGCTTCTGTTTCTGGGGTTGTTGAATTGACAGCCTCAAACGATTTACCCAGTCTAGATATTATCTATATGTGGCCATCAGAAGTTTGTCTTCATATGGATGTCTACCTGTACAGGATTTTCCTGTGTATAAAGTTGGAAGGAGCTTCTCTTGTCTTACCCTCAAACTTATGGATATAAGAGGGTAGTTTTTTCAACATGGCTGGCCCGTTCATGTGTGAACACACACCTATGCAAGGTACACCTATGAAAAATCCGTTATTAATTTAAAATGGATTCTAATAATAAAAATCTTGTTCCATTTAAAACATATTCTCATCTAGTTCAAGATAAAAAAAATGTATTCTCATCTCGTTCCACAAAAAAAAAAAATGCTCATATAAGGTAAGAATTATAACTTAAAAAAAACACACATATACATCATTCATTTATTTTTCTTTATTCTTTTACTCTTCCTCTTCTAAATCTTGTAGGAAGAAATTAAAGACTAGTTAGAGACAAAGAAGATAGATTGACACAAAAATAAAAGACCTATTAGAGGAACTTTGTAGGAAGAAATAGAAGGTGTGTTAAAAGACAAGTTTGAAGTGGAGGATTAGCACAAGAGAGGAGAAGGAAAATTTGCAAAATTATGCAAGGAGAAGGTAGAAGTAGAAGACCTACTAAAACAAGGTGTTGATTTGTATTTATATCTTGGTATCCCTTCCATGAGCATGGATATCTCTAGGTAAGGAAAATCACATCCTTTCTGCCTACAATTAAGTCAATACCAGACATAAAGGTGACAACCACTTATCCAATTGATTGAAATCAAGCATCCTCACTAGTATAAGAGCCAAAACCTTATATATATTGAGTTCAACCTAGCGTTGAAGTGGTGAAAAATGCATTATATTGGAAGGTGGGAAAAGGGATTGAAGCAGTGGCATAGGTAATCAAAGAGGTGTAAGAGGTGTCTCACACCACTTACACCTAAACTATTCGGTTAATTGTATTTAATCTTTTCAAACTTTGGAAAATAAATCTATGGATAAGTTTTAGACTTTGGATTTGTTATAATTTCAAATTGATGTCGACCTAAAATTTTTTTTGCCAATTATGTTGACATTTAAACCCACAATAACAAACTTATGGTAAAAAAGGCACTTCCTTAAACCCCAAATTAGGGTGATCAATCCCTTTTAAGGCTACTTTTAAAATTAAGTGGGAGGAACTCCAAGGGTAAAAAAATACCATCAAATTCAATGAATGAATGAATGAATGATGTTTTAACCTCCAATAAAATAAAAATAGTATATGGGACTATAAGCTTCCTTGTTTTTTTTCCTTTTGAAATTCAATCATTTCCTTACTCAAATTAATGATGAGCTGGCCCAACCTTCTAAAAGCCCCCTCACTAATCCTACGAGTTGTTTTATGGTGACCCACTATGAACATCGATGGACATACATATACCTCTCTTGTGATGTATGCCAAAAGACAGGAAACCCTGGAAATGGCAAAATATGTGAGCCGCTTCTCTGCGAATGTAATCACTTGGAAGTTCCTCAACAAACAATGTGCTCATTGCAACAGCTACTTCAACATTATCTAAACCATTAACATAAGCGGACGATGTATTAGACAACCCATGATCATGATGACCATACTTCTTCGTTAAAAGGTGATCATCATATTCAAATTCATTGCGAGGCCACTTCTGCAACTGCCTCTCTCTCGCTGGCAAAATATAAAGGAAGTAGTGGAATAACAAAGTTTTGGTTCATGCAGTAAAGTTTTAGGTGGTTCCCACCGATATCGCATTGGTGGTAGAATAACATACGACAAAAAACATTAAGGGAAAGGTAAAATAAATGCGATGCAGGCAAAAGGTAAGTTAAAGTGCTGGTTGAAGAAATAAATGCAGATGATGGATTGGGTACTCTGTTTGTTGTGGTTGTAGAAAAATGCCTTCAGGCTCTTGGATCCTTGCTTTTCCTTCTTTGCACAAAATTGATTGAAGTATGGGCCACTACCGCTTCTCATTCATGGCGGTGATTGGGAGTATAATTCCAACAAGGGGAGGTTTCAAACCGCTGGGAGATCCCGAAGTTGTATCTGCATTCAATAAGAAAAATAATGTCTGTGTCCGCATTCAGTAAGCAACGCAATGTCATAAGAGGTAGATTAGTCATATTGGGCAGGGGTGAATTAAAAAATCCAATGGCCATTCAAATCGCAATTTCGTCGGCAGGGCAAGGTTGCGTCAAGAGAGTATAAGAGTGCGTGAGTAAGGTCCAATGGTAATGAAAATATGGAAATGAGAGGGTGGTGTGCGCATCTTGCGCTAGTAGATCTAGCACTCACGACATTTACAGACAACGAGGATACAATATTTGAAAATGGTAGGCCAAAAATACCCTATACGGTAGCATAGCTAGACATGTGACCACCACATGGGCCAAATTGGAAGTCGTTAAGTACTTTCTCAGCTTCCTCGAGAGTTAAACACTGACGAAGGAAAAAAATCTGCTCCAATGTGGTATAAATTATCTCCGACTATGCAGTAAGGTTGCAAATGATGAGGGATACGCCGACGAGCATCTTTCGTAAACTCGGACCAAAAAGTAGAAGTCTAGAGATAAACGATGATATCACCATACCATGGATCGAGGGTGCTAATCATAAAGAGGGTATCGTTTGGAATGCATTCCTCGGAACTACAAGGAGCAGAAGCAGAAGGTAAGGAGGAGATCAATTTGGCTAGAACCAATGATTTCTTCAATTTGGTAGTAGTGAACTCGAAATTGAACTCTTGGAGGATAACTATCCACTTTGAGTACTTTCCCCCCATAAACTATTGAGTTAAAATGTAGGTCATGGGGTTGTAATCAGAAATCACGGTCATAGTGCGAAGTAGAATATAATGGCGAAACTGTTGTACGGTTTGGAGAACTGCCAACTCCAATTTCTCAACTTGAGCATAACGCGTTTCAGTGTCGAGAAGATTGTGGCTAAGATAATAGATGACGTGCTCATTAACACCATCATCGCCTTGTACCAGAACCATGGCAATAGTGCTAAAAGAGACAGCCATATAGAGTAAATAATTACGATGATAATTTGGGGGATGAAAAAGAGGAGCATTGACAAGAATGGTCTTTAGTGCATCGAAATATTTTTGGGCAATCTCATCCCATAAGAACGAGATGCCTTGCTTAAGAAATCGTGTATAACCTTTGTCTACCTCAACATAGTTCGGTATAAAATGACACAAGAAATTATCTTTTCCTTGCAAACTATGCAACTGGTGTAAAGAGGAAGGGGAGGGGAGATTAATGATGGCCTTGACCTTAAGAGGATCGAGACAAATACCGTCTTTAGAAACGAAAAACCCAAGAAGTCTACTGGAGTCGATGCAAAAGACACACTTATGTGGATTAAGTCGAATGTTGTATCGTGTGCAACGAAGAAAAATCTGACAAAGGTGGTTCAGATGGTCTTCACGCTTAGTGGAATGAGTCGGAAGGTCATCTAGTAAAGGTTGGACAATGTGCTTAATATCATGAAAAGCATACAACATTTCCCGTTGGAATGTGGCCCCAGTATTTTTCAAGACAAAAGTGAGCTTTTTCTATGCGAAAGTGCCCCACAGATAGATGAAGGTAGTTTTATGTTGATCATCTAGTAGTATATTAATCTGGTTATAGCCAGAGAATCCATCCATGGCGAAAAAAATCTCACTCCCAGCACAGTCATCAATGATCTGGTGGATGGAGGTAGGATAGTTATCCTTAGGAAAAGCATGATTGATATTGCGATAATTCACAAAAACTCGAATGATACCATGATTTTTATTCACATGGAAAATGTTAGAGACCCAATGTGCCAACGGGATCGAATAAATGAAGCTTGCTTCGAGAAGTTTTTCAAGTTCTGCCTTTATGGCAGCTACCTTTCTAGGGTGCATGAGACGAAGGCACTAGTGAAAAGGTTTCGCATCAGGGTAAGTGGATATCTCGTGCACTACTATACTCGAATAAATGTGAGGCATTTCCTCATAGTACTAAGCAAAGACGTCTCAAAATTCACGGAAAAGGCTAGTATAGACCTGAATATCATCAGGAGAATAGGTCACCCCAATGTGGATGTTCTCGAAAACCCCCTGTTTAACAGAGATGTCAATAGGAATCGTCTAAATGATATTTCCCATGTTGCCTTCCGCAAAAACTTCATGTGTCAAAATAGGCATTTGAAGCAGTTGGGAAGGAGTTTGGGAGGCAAAATTCTCAAGACAGGTTGACATTGCCCCCATACTAGGTAAGAATGAGGAACAATGATGAGTATCATCCCATGGAAGATCCTCGAGAGACATGGTTTCCAAAATAGCTTCATCAGTTGGAAATGTCTCATTCAATGGATCGAGAGAATCCAAAGCACCAAGCCAAGGGGATTAAGAATACGTGTCGAGAGACATACTTGAAGAAGTATGATCAGAAGGAGAAACCGAAGACGAGATGATCTCACAATAGTCAATTTCTATCGGCCTTAATGACATCACGTCACTAAATGAATCAACCTGATCAGGCGAAGGGATGATCCAGGGATCAGAAGAAGTGGAGATAATATTGACCTGAGCAATGTTGGGAAGTGGAAGAGGAAAAATACCCATAAGGGTAGGATCTTTGAAAATCCCTGGCCCCATAAGGCTCATAAGGCATGGGAATTCGGTATAGATATGGAATATTTCTCTCGGAAGAAGTGGAAGTGAAAAAGGAAAATTGACCCATAGTGATAATATTTCCTTCATGCACGAAATGAAGAACACGAAAGAGAGTGGATGGTACGCACAACATGGCGTGAATTAAACTATGATCGAGGAGGAGATTATAGTTTAGTTTAACGTCAATGACTTCAACCTTGACATTGATCGTTTTCCCTTCCAATGTGATAGGAATTCTCTTAAGGATACCAAGAGGGTAAGATTCCCTTCCATCGAAGGCTTCTAAAGCGTTCGGCGAGTAGTTAGGGGTCGGAGAGACGATGGCTTTCCAAAATTCAACAGACATGATGCAAGTAGATGCACCTTCATCCATGACTGCTTCATGGATATTATTACCATTAATCCCAACTTGGATAATCAAAGCAAGTTGGTGAGGGAGACATGAGATGAAATTTTCCAGATCAAAAGTGATAAGGCCCGAATCGGCAGGATCAAATCCCCCGATAGTAGACAGAAAATCCTTCCATTGTGATGGACAACTCAGAAGCACCTCCAACACAGACATAGCGGATGGCGCCTGAGCCAAATCCTCAAAAATTCTATAATGTTAAGCGACACAGGCGTTCGATGTATATTAGGACTTACAGAGCATGCCTTTGGAAGGTGGTCATATGACGGATTCCGAAGTAGGCCTTTCAATTTGAAGAGGGCCAAAAGTAGGTAGGGGAGGAGAAGCATGGCCATTTGCAATCTCTTTCCCTACTGCTTGATGGGGTTCTGTATAATCATTTGATCTAGTAGCAATAGATATGGGTGCAGCACCATTCATCATGAAAAATTGAGAGCCAAAAGGAGTGGAGGACTGAGGTTGCTGCACCATCTGATTCCGTTGGGATGGGAAATGCTCTTTTAGGATAGCGGGGGTCCCCTGAGTAGCTTTAAGCAATTATATTAATTCGGACTGTCGAGGACAGTCTTTAGTGAAGTGATCATCGTCACATATAAGATAAGGGTACTTAGATTTGCGCTTTGACCCATCATCAGTCATGGCTTTAGGAGAATCTTGTTTCGGGGAATCAGCTTTAGCCTTTCCTTTACCCTTCTTCTTACCTTTGGAAGCTTTATCCACCAAGGTATACTGGATGGCGTTCACTTCCGTGGTTTGACCAGGATTGGAAGGTTCCTAAGAAGCATTATCGGTAGAGGAGGTAGATTTCTTCTTCACAGGAGTAGAAGAAGACTTACGAGAATTTTGAGAAACAGAACCAATGATACCATTGATAGATGGTATCGCTGGTGCTTTGGAAGTTCAAGTCTGTGGAGCCTAGGGCAAGAGTTCATAAAGCTTACCAGAATGGGAGTAAACCAAATCAAGGTACTAAGCACGAGAAATAGATTTTTCTTCACTCACACATTCCCCCATAGAAATTTCTTTGGCTATTGGACCAAAAAGAGAGGTAGTGAACCAGTTAGTCAGAATCTGATCACGGATTTCAAACTTGATCAAGAAACGACGCCATCTTCATTCATGAATGTGATCAGATATATGTGTGGCTCAATATTTTTTCAAAGAAGTAAGGAGGTGCATTCTCATTTCATAGCAAATTGGCAACTGAAAGTGTGTGAGAAATGCCATTGCAAGGGTATTGAAATCTTGAAATACTCCACGAGAAAGTTCAATGTACCACTTTGCAGCGGCACAAGTTACAGTCCTTTGGAAAAGATGTAAACGAATAGAATCATAAAGTTAGGAGTTTTAGGAGCACCATAGGTGGTATGTCATAACATGTGCCTAGGGGTATTCTCCGGACTTGCCTTCGAACTTGGGACAATCGTAAAGGATCTTGGTGGGAACTGAAGGCCAATATGGATTATAAAGAATAGGATCATTAGTTAACTTTGACACATCGGGAAGTTCCAATGTAGCAAGGAATGGAAATTATGGGTTAAAAGGCATGACAGGCCTTAGATAAGGACCTGTGCTAGTGTTCCAACTAGGTCGGAAGAAATTTTGAGCCCATATGTTCTGTCCTAGAGGATTCTATCCATAGGGGTTATAATTTTGGTAACTCTGCCCATATCCTAACTGGGGGCTCGGGTACTGATTTTGAGTAAACCACTTAGGCCCAATTTGAGAAACGTATGGATTCAGCTGCAAAATGAAAGGAATGCCTTGGGGTTGACCTTAAGGAATTAAAGGTTGGCCCTGAGGCTGACTAGGCTTCCCCTGGGGTAGAGGTTGGCCCGTATACTGAGGCTAACTAGGGTGTCCCTGAAAACTAGGTTGGCCCAGAGGTTGAGGACCAGGATGTCCCTAAAAACCAGGTTGGCTTGATGGTTGAGATAATCCAGGCTACCCCTGAAGATTAGGTTGACCCAGCTGATCAACAGAGGTTTGACCTTGTTTCACAAGAGGCGGGCCTTACTAAATGTAAGGCTGGTTTTGTTGCACGAAAGGTTGTCCCTGAGCTGGATAGGTTCACCCCTGGGGAACATAAGGCACTCCCTCCTGAATGTAAGGTTGACCAGTAGGACCATAGGTTTGTCCGTGCTAGACTAAAGGTTGTCCGTGTAGATGGGATGGTTGTCCTTGCGGACCATAGGGTTGTCCCTGTTAGTACGTGAACTTATTTGGGTAAACCAGAGCTTGAGTTGTTTGAACATACAATGGGACTTGCGGGAGAGGTCTATGGTAATATAGATGATTATTGTGCCTGAATCTGTTGATAACCTTGAGGGAGATATTTTAGATGTTGAAAAACCATCATGTATTGGTCGTATGGAAGACCTCTTAAAATAGGATTAGAGGGGATGGGTGCACTACCAATAGGTTTATTGACTCCAGGTACATGAGGTTATGTTCCACTCATAATGGGCCTGATATAAATTGCAGAAATATTGGGATATATTCCTCAAACAATGGAAATGGATGGTAACAATGTAAACACACTAACAGATGGAATAGAAGAAGCCACAGAAAAGTGGGTTGATTTTGTTCAGCTGTAACAACCATCTGAACAATGGGAATCAACGAAGATGGACTTGACACAAACGACCCTTAAGAAGGAGCCATACTACTAGACCATAACGAGTTCCGATCCAAAGAAGCACCAAAAATTATCTGTCCCAAAGTACGATAACCAGTCAAGAAAGACTAAGAAGAAGGCTGAGTTGTCTCATGAGGAAAACTTTCAGGAGGGAATTGAAACTCTCCCGTGGATATGAGAGTCTTTTCACTACTAATAGGACTTGAGGCATCCATGTCGAACGAATACATGTTGTCAGGGAAAAGTTGATGAGCGGTAGAGGGAAAGGCACCAGACAATGGTGTCATAGGCAAATCCGAGAATTGAGGGGGATCCTCTCTTAGAAAGAGAAAGGCATCCACGGGCTGGAAATTGATATCAAATGGCTCCTCAGGGGTAGACCAAGTGGCAATAGGTTGAATGCTCGGGATGATGGCACCCTCGAAGCTTTGGGTCCCAACAGATGGGGTTGTCTCTGCAGATACTCTAGGAGAGGCTCTTCACCACAAGGTAATGAAGAGGAGGATGAAATAGGTGGTTCTACCATGGTGAATTTGTCTCAAAAGAAAAAGAGGAAAAGGAAGATTAATTCGAGTCTTTAACAATAATCATTAAGGAATTACTCACGATTCGAACAAGAAATAACTTAATGGGCGCGTGATGTAATTGTGGGTACTTATTTTTATGACATTGAAACAAAACTCTGTCTTTTCATGTTTTAAGAGTCAAGAAAAGGACAAAAGGTGACTCTAGTCACTTTCAGTTTGAACGAGCTCGAAAGGACAAGTGCTCGATGATCTTTTCAATTTTAAGGAGTCATGGAAATATCAAAATGACTACTCCATAATTCTAGGCGGAAGGGTGTACGAAGCTCCCGTGAACTACAATATACACCTTGGTGATCAAATGAAAGATAAATGACCAAGGAATTAACGTACATGTAAGCACTATCCCTGAATGGAGTGTTCGGTGTATGACGGTTACAGGGTGGCAGACTCAGCTTCCTATGGATAAAGGATTGTAACCTATGAGGGTCTCCCTTTATATACGTGATGGTACGGGGAGCACAAGTCTTTGCTAGCATTGTCTAATGCAAAATTGTGAGCAACAATCGCTAGGTTTAATGACGTTGGAACACGTCACTAGCCTAGACCTCTTAGTGTGAGTGTTAATTTTCAATGCTTCCTTAGATTGATTGAGTTAATTTTATGGTTTATCTTGAAATTAAGTTCCAGTTTCAAGGCCCTACCGAATTTCACTTCAAATCTCTTAATGTGCAGCTACATGAGAGAAATAACACCATTCAATTTCGATGAAAAGCTATTTAAGTGAAGGATAGAGATTTGCAACAAATAAGTAGTCAAGAAAATTCAAGAATGACAGTTTCCGCTATTCTAATAACATAGCCAAAGTGAAAATAAAATTCTCTTTGTCTTTCACTTTCCAACGAAAAATGGAATCTAATCAATGCAAAAACATTTCATTTCCAAATGAGAAGGAAGAATCCAATTTTTTTGTTCTTTTGTATGAGTGATGAGAAATAATGCAATTCTACACTAATAAAAGAAAATACTAGCTTCGAGTAGTTTCAAACGAGATCATCAAAACATGAAGATATGAATTCCAAACAAATGCAAACATGCACTCAAAACTAGGCATGCATTTCCTCACACAAAACAAAAGGATTTAAAGTCGACTCAACGAGAAATTTGATCTATGCTTGGGGCGATGGAGGGAGAGTCAAACATACACAAAAGGACATCTTGACAATCCTACTACATGTAGAATCAACAAAAAATACCATGCAACCAAATAATAGGCTAAGAAGATGAACGACTAAAATGACTCATAAACATCTCAGAGACTCAATGAACATGTGAGTAAACAAATGATTCGAGAAACCTCGAAGCCCTAGGATGGAAAAGCTACACTATTCGGATGGGAGACAACAAACCGAAATGAACGAGACAACCAAGTGAAGAATCAATCCAGATGGATCAATCCAGGGAGAAAAAACCAATCTAAAGGATAAGACACACTGGAAACTCAGTGAAAAAGCCCAAAAATGAACCTTACAGGAAACAACGTGATTGTTCAGCTGTATTCAACATAGAACGGGAAAAATCGCACCTGTTCCAAAAGCAACTCGTGCCAATGGGAGCAACTATCATGCAAGCAACATCGTCAAGCAAGGAAACAAAGGAAGAAAGAAGGGCCAACTGAGAAAAACCAAACTTATCACTCTAGGAAGAGGTCAAATGGCTAAAAGTAGTCAAACAAGCAAAACAAAGCAAAGAAATGATGATTTGACCAAAGTTGGAGAAACAAGCAAAACTCACAAACGAACAATAAGGGACAACAGGCATACGGTCCTGAGTATGGTCGCCAACTTGTTGTGCAGGAAAATCCCCTCTGTAGACAAAGGCGATCCCTCTAGCTCTAGGGTGGGTCTAGCAATAAGGGAACACATTGAATTCCTAAATTCCTAGTTTGTAAATGAAATTTGGACTCAAACATATATCCTACCTCAGTCCAATGTTCTTTTCGTGACACGTTGCAACGATCCCTCGATCTTTGTCTTTAGACCTTATGCTCGTTTGGTGATGACTTTCATGCACCTACGCAAAGATCAAACAAACACTGACAACATACAGAAATATATATTCATCTACAACTATCCAACTAGTCAAGGAGAGTTAGACAAACTGAATATAAACATAAACAAAGTTGGAACCAGAAACTAGTCATGTAATATTGATATATGAAAAAGAAGTTTACAACCTGCGCCTTGACGTTGTAGATCTCCTTAGACGAGTTTAGTTAAACATGTCTCCAAGCATTCATTCATCGTTTGACTCAATGAGGCGATGGGCTTAAAATTTCTCTCACAACATTGGACTCTTCTCTACTCTCTTCAACACACCAACTATAACTATCATGACTGCTAACTTAGTTGAATCAATGTGACAAAGAAGAATTTATAGGAGAAGAGGAGGAGGTTTGGGATCCACATAAGGTGGAGGAGAGGTCTATCCCTTTGGGAAGTTGCATATTTGTAGGAAAAAATAGGCCAAAGGGAGAAACTCGACTTGATCACGTCAAACAAACAACCATGACTCTGTCCACGAAGCTGTTAGATCATGAAAGCTTCATTTATATTTTAAAAAACATTCCAAAAGCAGCTCAGTGCGGGTGCTCTCCAGAGACAGAGCGACCATGGTGCTAGGCTCAGTGTAAATCGGACCATGGGCGTGAGGAATGGTTAATAGAGATTCTAATTGAGGAATGGTCAACAGAGATTGTTTTCCTTACATGTTAAGGGATGCAATGACATTCATGGTTATGTGTGACAGTACACAAGGTTCACTATAATGGTCCTCCAATATTCGGAATGGGGATTGCAAGGATGGTGACAAAATACTGTGTAACAACAGGGAGAATCTAGTTGGTATACAGAGCCTAAAGCTAGAAGAGGGCATACATTTTCAAAAATGTTGGGTCACTTATTGCAATACTTATAGGCGGTTTCTCCAATTGCAATTGAAAATCTAAATATACTAATTGAAGTGAAAATTGTCTCACGTATTAAATGAGGGAAGTGCTCATAAGATAACATATTGGAGATTTTGTTTAAATGAGCTATGACTTGTATCTTCTTATGGATCATTCTATGTTTGACGTGTGGTCTATTTTGGAGCATAAAGTGTTTTTTTAAGCTAAGGACGTGGTGAAATGGAAAATACTCAATGATTTGTTATAAATATATATACATATTTGTGCATCAATTTTGGGACTGGGCTGGCCTACAACACACAATCATTTTCTAGCATTGTTCTAGGCATTGGAAAATGATTTTCCAAAGCCTACAAGAGCCCTAAGTTTCCTTTATGTAGGAAGGATGATGCATAATTCTTAATCTATAATTAAAAATTACTTCGAATGAGACCCAAATTTGTGTAATGATTCCATTATTAAAGGAATTTACAAATTGCAATAATTTATCCTTAAGTATTTGATTCTAAACACCTTTGTACATTCGTTGGGAAGTGTATCAGTGTGGTTTAAGTTCAGTTAAAATTTGAAATTGATGTTTGCAGTTGGCCCCAAAGAAACATACTCTACTACTGCTAAGCAACCTCTGGATTTTGATAAACCCTCTTTCCCTGCCTCGAAGTATTTAAAACACACACATACCAGTTTAAATATCAATGGGCATGCTACATACGAGGTGCTTTGTTTCATCGTTGATGAGAGTTGTCGGACCACAGGGGAGGTGTAGGACCTGGATTTTGATAAACCCTCTTCCCCTGCCTCGAAGTATTTAAAACACACACATACCAGTTTAACTATCAATGGGCATGCTACATATGAGGTGCTTTGTTTCGCCGTTGATGAGAGTTGTCGGACCACAGGGGAGGTGTAGGACCGTCAAAAGATGCCGAAGCTATGTCCGCGTTCGATAAGCAACACAATGTATGTGTCTGTGTTCGATAAGCAACACAATGTCTATGTCCACATTTGATAAACAACACAATGTCATAGGAGGTAGATTAGTCATATTGGGCAAGTGCAAATTCAAAAATCCAATGGCCATTCAAATTGCAATTTAATGCAGGGTGATGGCGCCAGGTTCGTCAGCATGGTGGCGTCAAGAGTGGTGGAGGATGTGTGGGCATCGGAGGAGGGTGGCGAAGGAGGAGGGTGGTAGATGGTGGTGGGGCTTGAAGACGGGGGTGACAGGAGGGAGAAAGACAACAATAGAGAGGGTACCACTAAAGGGGGTCACGCCAAAAGGGGTTGTCAAAGCTGTCAAATCACCTCCATTTTTAGTAGCTAGAGCCTCTTCCAATAAATTTTAGTTGTACTTACTTTCCATTAAGTTTTGCGTGCATTTTTTTTAATAAGATATAACCTTGAAACCAAATACTATCCCAATCATCCAGAAATATATGCCAATTAACTTATCTTCATAATTCTCACTCTTTTAAAACATAATTCTCACATTTGTGATATTTGAAAAACTTGCAAATTATGGAAGAAAAGAAATATCATTTATAAAGTCACAAAATAACAAATCATATGACAATTTGGTTTGGCAATTTATGAATTTTGCAGGGAGAGACCTCAAGGGGAATGTTAAGGTTCAAAATGATCGACGTCGATATTTGCTACGTGCAGATCGATCGTTACTGCGCGCAAATGACGAACCATTTCCATTCCTACTTCTCTTTTTGGGTGGATAGGCAAAGTTCAACTTTAGGGAACGCGAATCTCTATCATTCTTATCAAACATGTACCCTTGTAACGATTCCATGGCAGTGGCAGCACATTTATGGTTTTATCTACAAAACACAGAACAACATTAACATTGGGTTCTCCTTTAGCTTGATTTGCAGGTTCCTTGGACTTATTAACAATCCTCAGTTCTTTGAAACCCTGAAAATGCCGAAATATATGAGCTGCTTCTCTGCGACTGCAATCACTTGGAAGACCCTCAACAAATAGTGAGCTCTCTGCAACATTATCTGAACCACGAATTGGCAACCCACTACGATAATGATTATAATTATAAGGAGCAAGACTTTTTTCAGTAAGAAAAATACCAGAGTATATTTTGAGTACCAGGAACAGAACGGATAATTCATTACAATGCACAGATAGTCTTCCATCATAAACATCAAAAACTTTCATGACGTAGTCACTGCAGAAGTCTAACAGAATTTTTAACATGACGTCCCAACAAAACAATAAGAAAGAGATACATACAATGCATAAACAGATTTTCCATACCCAATGACTGGACAAAGAGAGATAGCGTCCCGGCTGCTCAGCAGCACGAAACAAAAAGAAACCACACGGAACCTGTAATAACTGTATCACATTGGTATCGAAAAACAGAAAAAACAGAACTCCAAAGCTATCACAAAAGCTTAGATGATAGGCACAGATCCTTCGGCCTGAAGACCCTGTGAATTGAAAAGCTGATAATTTATCTTACCAAATTCATCCTGTAGCCCCTGTTTTGATAACTCATCTGCAGTGTTGTTATTTTCACGATAAATATGCTTGTAAGTAATACCTGCATAAAAAGTTCTAAGAGAGTCGATTCTGCAGAGCCAGTGCGAAAGAGAATCCAGATTAATTTTCAGTTTATGATTCAGGTGGTCAATCAAGACCTTTGAATCCCCCAAAATCCAAATATAGTCTGCAGCCAGAAAAGAAGCCCACCACATTAAACCCCACAGAGCCATAATTTCTGATTTCATGTTTGTCCCGACTCCCCCATTCCAATGCAATTTATAATGACACTCCGGAGATAAGCGTAGCCATACCCCACACCCGCATATAGTCTCCTGAGCTACACGATCAAAGTATCCTACCGGATATTGATACTGAAAAGGAAGAAGTCTTTTTGACATGTCATTAGTGGCCTTATCCTTTTGTTTTTTGCATACCCAGTCCCTGTGTATTTTATTTGCAATTTCATCCGGGGATATGATGCGGCCCTAAAAAATGCTCTTATTTCTCCCACACCAAAGATACCAATGAAACAGTATAGCGATATGCCATCTACTCTTATCGCGAAATAGCCACCATTGCAAACATTCCTCCGTGCCTCCAAATAATAGAACCTCCATGTTCAAAAAGTAACTCAGAATTTTGAGAGTCTCCTGAGCATATGGGCAAGAATAGAATAGATGCTCGTTGTCTTCCTCATGTGTGCAGCACAGGAGACAAAGACCTGGCCCATGCCACCCCTTCCGTTGCAAATTCCTCCAAGTCAGATTTTTGTCATTTTTTACCAGCCATAGTAGAATGATCATTTTTACCGGGACATCAACCTTCCAGAAAGGCCCAAACCAACAGTCTTGAACCAGTTCAGACTTTTGTTCTATGAGTGCATTGTATATCTCCTTAACTCTCAGGCCCTTATCATAGTTGGATCCTTTCCATCTAAGGCGATCCCCATCACCCATCTGAAAAGTACCCTGTCTTCTCATCATGTTTAAATAGGAGTCCCATAAATCTCCTAAGGAGCCATTGAGTCCCAGATTTGCCTTTTCCTTCCATTTTGGTATTTCTCCAATCCAATCCACAATAATTTGACTTAGGTAAAATATACCTTTTTGATACAGAAAATGCTTCATGTCTTCCGGAATCTGTGAATTTTCCCCCATACCCATAATATTTTTGCTCCCAACAAGGATCTTATTTCCATTGCCAAATCTCCATATCAGGTGTTGTTTTAAAACTGGCCACAATTTCCCAAAGCCCTTCCAAATAACTGAACTTCCATTTCAAGATATCCATCCTGAAACATACAAATCCTCTAAAGAGGCCCCTCCCAAATACTTCTGATTTATAATTTCTTGCCATGTACCTCCCGAATGAAGACCTCTCCACATTGATTTCAGCAGAAGGGAATTACCAAAAAGACCCAGATCCAGGAGACCCCAACCACCTTTATCATTTGGACACAACCACCTTTATCATTTGGACACGTAATCTGATCCCATCTTGCCAAGTGAAAACCCTTCTTCTTTTCTCTCCCCCCCCAAATGAAATTAGCCATAAGTTTGCGAATCTCGCTCATGATCTTCTTAGGAATAATGTACAACCTACGGCCCTTTGAGAGCCACTTATTAGTCCACACATTTAATTTTTTATCATATTTGAGTAATAACCACCTCAAGTCTTCTATAGTGTAGCTTAGAGCCTTCATTCTAAAACCCATATATGTTAATCCATCATATAAAGAAGTACAGGTAAAACCAAATAACAGAGCCAGCTCTACCTTAATCCTGTCGTTTCCCCCCGCAAAGAAAATACATGATTTTGCCTCACTGATCTCCATACCTGAAGCACTCCAAAAACCAGAGAAAATACCTTTCATTGTCACCCATCCTTTATAAACCAGCATGCCAAAAATTAATATATCATTCACAAACAAGCTATGTGTTGGCTTCAGTTGTGGACTGATCTTTATCCCCCTGAAAGCCATCGTGTCACCTGCCCTCCTAATCCTTCGGCTTAAAGCATCCATGACCAAAATGAAAATGATTGCCTTATCCTCTGGTTTCTGTCAATGATTGAACACCAATTCGGTTTGTGGTGCCTCTGTCCCCAAGTCGGAAGTCTTGGTAGGTACCAGAAAACCCATGATCATGATGACCATACCTCTTCTTTAAAAGTTGATCATCATATTCAAATTCATCGCGAGGCCGCTTGGCCACCACATAGCTCTGCAACTGCTTCTCTCTCCCTTCTGCAGTCCATCCAGGAATTCTTGCTCTTAAATATGTGCTGTCCATTCTTCTCTTTTTAATCGCCCAAATACTTCGAAAAATACGTTGCAACGCAATGCAATAAAGTAGACAGACCCCAACAAAAAGGCTCACAGACAAACTTAGCGAAGCCCAAGCCCGAAACTTCTTGGTTGTAAGCTTGTGGTTATTACATCGTTGATATGGGGAGGGTCAAACGCTTAGCTGTTTTACTGCGCTAGTGAATGCATATAGGTCGGCCTATTTCCACAATTTTTTTTAAACTTAATTGTATTTTATTATTATTATTATTTTTAAGGATAAAATAACAATTTTTTGGAGTTTAATTTTTTAATATTATAATTGGATACTTTTCTAAATAATTTAATTTTTTTAAATATAAAATAAAATAATAAAATAATAATTAGACACTTTTCTTTTTATTATTTTTAAAAATAAAATAAGAATTTCTAATGATAAGAATTTAATTTTTTAAGGAGTAGTTTTTAGCGCTACTTTTTGAAGGCTTTTATGGTGATTTTTTACTGTGTAATTTATCTAAATTCCGGCAGGAATTTATTGAAAAGAGAAGCTTCATTGCTAACTTTGCACAATCGAAGTGCCGTAGAGGTTTTTGAGGGTGCTGAATCCATATGTAGAGTCAAAAAACCAATTTGAATAACAAAAACCAAGATTTAACCTCAAAAATTTTCACCTTGAAACTTCAAAAAGTCACACTAAAGACAACTCCATTTTTTAATATTATAATTGCACATTTTTCTAAATAATTTAATTTTTTTAAATAATTTTGATCTTCAACCCCTCTTATCGTTCTTATAAAATTAAAGCTTAAAACTTAATAAGAACTCAATAAACCCTAGCTAAACAAACTATTTGATTTGTTATTTTATTCATTCCAAATAAACTACTTAAACGAACTATTTCATTTAGTATTCTACGCATTCCAAATAGACTGCTTAACAAACTATTTGATTTGTTAGTCTACGCATTCCAAATGGACTTGAAGCTTTAGCAACCATTCTTTTAAATAAATTGGATTTTCTTTTCCTTTTAGCATCAAGGTGAGAAGAAAGTTAGTGGAGCTTAAAATTACTTTAGTGAAAATATTATTAAATCACAAAAAGAAATGATGGAGAATGATGGGATTAGAATTATGTTGTGTTTTTGTTGTGTGTGGGTTGTTTTTTGTTATATTTTTTTGTAAAGAGGTATATTTTTATTCTAACTTGTTGAGTTTTGTTGTTTGAATTTAGATTTTTTGCTTTTACATGGACAAGTTGATATGCACCTTTTAGAGTACATCATGAGAGAGTGATTGGATTCGAATTATGTTGTGTTTGTATGGGTTGTTTTTGTTATGTTTTCTCTAAAGAGACATATGTGCATGCTATCTTGTTTTTTGTTACCATTCTATTGTACTAGTAATTGTTCTCTTGAAGATTACATGGGTGGAATAGCAATGTATTGTAAATTTTTTCCAGATGTGTTGAGTGATGTATGCATGGTTGTAATATTATTCCTTTTGGTTTCATTTTCAACTAAATTTGTAAGTTAAGGGCTTTCTGGTTCTTGTTCATTGTTTGATTTTCATGTTGGTGGTTTTTCATTACTAGCTCTATGAGTGGTTCTTATGCTTTTGTTGTTGTGGCATTTTATGTTTCGAACTTTTTAGCAATGGACTTGAGATTTCACATAACAATTTTCCTTGCATGCATTAGATTTTAAGCCCATGGTTGGATTGTTGATCCAAAATGAATTACAAAAATGGAATGGCAAGGAAAGTAAGTGTGCTTTATTGAATTGGTGATTACTTAAAATTTGGAATGGAAAATTAAGTTGTTTAACAATTAGATCGCAACCTTTAAAGGAAATGAGAAACCACAACCTTTAGAGGGAATGAAATCACACCAGTGCAGACAAGTGGAGTTTAATCACACATGTGGAGAAAAAGATAATTGAATTCATGAAGATAAACTTTAAGCATTGTTGTGAAGGTGAAGGGTCACTATGCTTATGGAGAAAAAGGTGATTTGTCTAATGGAAATGTAAGGGTTATCACACTCACAAAGATGAAGGAGGATGCATTATTAGACACAAAGAGTGATCACACTTGTGGAGTTGAAGATGATGTCACTTAGAGATGATATTAGTTGCACTTGTAAAGAGGAACGAAAAAAACCATCATTTTGGGTAAATGGGACGTTTGGGAATGTAAATGGGAAAATAGTTTGGAATTTGAAAAGTCTCAAAGGGAATCTAGAAAGCAATAACTCACCCTATAAATTCATATTCAGTAGAAAGAAAAGGGGTATTTCCCATTGCTTGTTTCTTAGTTCTTGGTACTATTGATTTAATGAGAGAGGATAACATATTCAAAACCAGAGTTTCCTTTAAGAAGCTTGGATATGTTTTGAATGGTTTCTTTGAGATAGTTTAGTGAAGAAACACATAACCCAAAGGGAATAGAAGCCCGAACAAACTATCATAGTCATTCTTAGTTTGACTAAATATAAAGCTATTTTATAAAGAATGGAAATGTTTTAGCAAAGGTCATTTTGAAAGAGAGTAGTTGTAATCTATAATTTCTTTTCCTTAAAAGAATCAATAAATGCACAATCAAAATTATTCAATTATTAGAGATTTCCCAAAGTTGGTTTGATCTCTAATATAAATTTATGTATCAATTTGTTTTGGTTAATTGTGCATTTTAAATTTATGTTATTATATTTTCATCATTAGATAGCAAAAACACAACTACAAATTTTGATTAAGCAATAATAAATTTTATTTAAATATCTATTGTAAAAGTTGTTTAGTGAACTATATACTATAAGTTATGAATGATATTAGTATTAAACAAATTTATTCATGGAAAAACCAGATAATCTTGATTTCCATGATGACAACATGGAAGAAGTTGGAAAAAGTTGAGATTGGAAGAAACAAACAATCTAAGGATCTATTGAAGGGAATGAATCAAGGATACAAAGAATGAGCCTAGACTATTAAATCTATAAACTTAGATGTCTTGAATGTGTCTCACTTGGCCATAATCATGTCTTGAGAAAAGAATTCTGGTTGCATCCCAAGATTGTAAGGAACCAACTAAGGATCTAGTGAGAGGAAAGAATCAAGAATACAAAGAATGAGCCTGGACTATTAAATCTATAAACTAGATGTCTTGAATGTGTCTCACTTGACATAAACATGTCTTGAGAAAGGAATTCTAGTTACACCCCAAGATTGTGAGGAAATCAACAACTTTAACAACAGAGTGAATGTCCATATTAAATAGCCAAATTCAACTATTTAGCAATAGAACTAAAGTCATATAAAATAAATACCAACCTTCGTATTGAATAAATCGAAAATCAAAATTTGATTTGACATATGGATTTCATTACATACTCACTATCGAACCATAGAATAAGAAATATTAAACATATTTTCCAATATATCAAAATATAGTAAATAATTTGATAAATTTTCATTTTTAAAACATATTAAACTCAGGAGGGAGGGTCTAACAATATATTAAACTCAGGAGGGAACGGAGTTTCCTCCCGTGAATATTAAACATCGCACACATCAAGCTGGATGAAAACAGGTGGAGTAAGCACATATACGTTGTCACGGTCGTGCACAAATGTAACATTTGGAACTCGTTGTAATATTTGGAACCGAAGGCGGAGGAACCGTACTCCTGATACCATGAAAGGGATCTCACATCGGGAGATATTCTTGGACTTCAGGATTTTCACTCTAATTTTTTGTTGGATGAATTCTGGGGTCTCAAGGTTTTCTTGAGATTTGTTATTTCTATATTCTTTGGGTTGGAATTGGCAATTTTAATGATTTTGCTAATTATTTTTCTGATCTTATAGCTTAAATTTAAAAATGTTTTGTCATTACTATATCAATTAATTTGTAATTATAACTTTGTTACATATTTAAATTAAATAATAAAATTTTCTTTAAAATGTTTTTTCACTAAATTGTAATTAAAAAATTACTACACCTATTCTTTATAGCCATTAAATCTTCTTTAAAATGTATTTTCACTAAATTGTAATTTAAAAATTACTATACCTATTCTTTATAGCCATTTATTACCATTTGAGAAAAATAAAGTCAAATATCAATATTTTAGAAATAAAAATAAAAATTTAAAACTTCCCCAATGTTAAAATATGTGTTACATTACAAAACAGTTATAGTTGAAATAGTGCCAAACGTGTTACTTTTTAAAAATTAAAAACCATAAAAGCATAAAAATAAAATGATGAAAAGTGACTGCATTCATTATGAAACCTCTAGCAGGTGAGAGTTACACTAGAGTGAGAGTTACACTTCAAATGATGTCAAATTTATTTCATTCTGAGAAAAACAAATAAATAAAATAACATGATGAAACATGGTGCATTCATCATGAAAAGTTTAGCAGTTAGTTACATTGCATTTTGTGAGTTATATTTTGAAATGTATGCTTTTCCAAAATTTGAAATTTATGAGAAAATGATATGGGAAGAAACACATTTCAAAATTTAAATGAGAAGGTATTCTTTTGGAAGTTTTCATTTATCTTCTGCAATTCTTATTATGCTAAAATGTTTTTATGGTTTGAAAATTTACCCTGCTGTTAGTGCCAGGTTCTTTATGGTTTGAAAATTTACCCTGCTGTTATTTCTAGGTTGTTCATGGTTTGAAAAGGAGCGTTCACATCATAGAAGGGAAGTCATATCGCTGGAGATTCGAAACATTGATCTGACATCGTATGTTGTCTTAAACATCTCGAGGGGAATCTTTTGTCGTGAATGAACACATTGTACCAGACTTCATCATCACATTAAAACTCCAGCTTTGGAGTGGTTTCCAGGCTTCATCAGCCAGGTATATAGAGAAGTCAAACTTTCTAAAACTTTGCTCAGATTTTCTCTGTCTAGCACACACTATGATGGTTTTAGGGTTCATTGAATAAACAAATTTCACCAAATCTCTCTCCTATTGGTTAAATAAATTTAAATTTAATAATTAATGTTTATTTACTTCATGGTAATAAATGTTCCGGTTGGATTTATCTCTGTTTAAAGTCTATGAACAGCTTGCTTATAATTGTGGGGCTTCTATTTCAGTGTCCAACACCAATATTAAAAAAAAAAAACTTTAAGAATGATAAACATTTTATTAAAAAATAATGATAATAATAAAAGAAATGAAATAAGAGCATCACTGATACTTCAGTTTACCTTCGTTTAAATCCGAATAAAATTGGTCTAATATTGATTTGCAGGCAATTACCCTATGAATAATAGTCTATCTATGAGGTGGCACACACTATTATATGTTTTAATATTTTTGGAAAACTTTGTCAATAAGTTACAAGTAAATTGAAAAATAAGTATTAAATAAAAACATTTTAATGTAAAGACAAATTTTCTTCAAGTTTTAATGGTCACTTTATAAGTTTTAATGGAGCCTTTTTTAGGTTTTTTCTTTATAGATTATGAATGGATCACATGTATAGTAGATTTTACATGGTTCTAAAGTTCAAAATCCATAATATGTAGTGTGGTTTAGTTTTGGTTGTTTATATATATATATATATATATATATATATATATATATATATATATATATATATATATATAAGTAGAGGGTTAGCTTTTTTACTGGTCTTTGTAATTTATTATGAATATTGTATTGTTTTATATTTTATTATAGGCTTATTAATGATTAGAAGAATTGTTGGGATACATTTATTAAGATTATTGGATGAAATTTACTATTATTTAAAATAAAATCTATTGGCAATGAAAATTTGATTTTATGTGGAATAAAAACTTACTTTCATGTAAAGGGAACAAATTTATATTTAAAATGAATAGATTAACAATGAATTATATGCTAAAAAACATATTTATGTTGCCAAAATGTTTTAAGTCTATTAATAATGTCATATTTTAAGTCACCCTTAATAATATCATACTTGACTTCCTATTTGTGTATACTTTCAGTTTTAATTTTTTTCTTTGATTTTTAAGATCGATGATGGATGTGAAATATCTATATAAATACAAAATATTTTTCACTTTTATGTTTGATTGATTTTATATAGATAAATGTGAGTTTTTAAAAAAGAAATAGTCACCATACTTTACTAATTAGTTTATACAAGGATTATAAGCCTAAAAACAATCATAGTGATTTTTAAATATCTAGCCATATTTCCACTAACAAAAAAATCCACCTGATTTAAAATATGGTATACATGAATCTAGACATTGTTTTACCCACATATTTTTTTAGTTGCATTTGTGTTTTTTTGGAAGAGAAGAATATTTTTTCAATTATAGTAACTAATTATCCATGAAAATTTACAACTATGTACATGGTAGAAACATTTTCATCATAAATAAATCTTCTATGGATTAAGTCCACTAAGTTTTCCTTGATTATATTAGGATCAACTAATTGGATTTATGGTTGTGAATATTGGAATTAGTATTTTTTCTCTACAAGCAAATTTAAAACTATGTATACTAATAAAAATAATTATGGCATGAATGTTAGAAGTAGATAGTAGTTGGATTTAAGGTTGTGTAAATTATTTAGTTAGAGTTTGTCTTTTTTTCATTTATTTATTATTTTTTTTTTTTAATTATCAATGTTAATTAGAATAGAAAAATATTAAACTCTAGTATCATTTTGATTATCATATTTTAATGTATTTCAAAAAAGTATTTCACTTTGACATCACCTCTCCTAGGTTTATGACATATCCATAAATGAAGAATTAATTTAAACTCATTTAGCTTTCAAACATATATATTATTACAAATTTTTGTATATAGGAGATAATTAAAATATTGATATCATTAGACAAAAAAGCTGATTTTTATTTTTGACAAAAATTAAAAGAAATAAAAGTGAGGGGTATTATAGGTCATTGAATCTATTTTAAACTCTATATATATATATATATATATATATGAATTTATACATTTTTTATTTATTTATTTATGTATTATTATAAATCTGTTGTGTTGTGTTTCTTATACTTTATCCATTTATTTTCTGTTTTATCTTTTTTTTTGTTAGATTATTTGTCTTTTTTTAAGATTATTTTTATTTTTTATAAGGTTATACTTTGTGCTCTTGAGAGCACTCTTTTTTCATTTTTGTATTATGGGCATAATATTTTTTACTTATTCTATTGAATTATTGTTAAAAATATATTTTTTAAATGGTTATTATTTATTTATTGGTCTTCTATGAAGTTATGCTAGAATTTATATTTAAATTTTATATTATTCATTTATATTATAATATTAATATAATATAATAATATTATAATTTATATTATAATATCTAATTTTATATTGTATCTATTTATATTATATTTTTTATTCTATTCATTATTATTTTTTTATTTTTTTTGATATACTATTTGTTGTACTAAATGTATTGCTATGTAATTGTGATTTTAGAGGCACTTTAAGTTTTATGTTGTTTTTTTTTAATGAGCATTGCACATTATCTCGAATAAAATTAGTTTTAGTACAACCACATTTACCAAAGTGGTATTAAACATTAGCGTTTTAATATTAAAACATATTTAATTTAATTCATTATTTTCACTAATAAAATTATTGGTTGAAACATTAAAATTTGAGTCAATAATTAATACTAATACTATTTATGATTGTGAAGATTAAAATTTGAGTAATAATTAATAGTAACATTAAAAATATAATCATAATATAAAGTTGGTAATAAGAAAATAATAAAAACTCTATAAAATTATTATTTATATTTATAACTTTAATAATGTTAAGGTTAATATTATTTTTTTTATAGAGCTCATCAAATTATTATAAAGTTAATAAGGTTAATATTATAAAGATAATAACATTGATATTATGAAGGTACATTATTGAAATTGGACACTTTAATGATTTTTCTAATTAATATTTTTGATAATTAATACTTTCTTAATGTTAGGATTTACAATAAACCCTATATTATAAGCTCTAATATTAACCTAGTGTTATAATAATTTCATCGACTTCATAAGAAATAATATTAATCTTAATATTATTGGTAATTATAAATGTAAATAACCCTAAAAATTATAATGGCTAATCTTAAATAATAATGTTATTAACCATTGACATTAATCATAAGTAATAAGGTTAACATTATTATTTATTATTTTTATAAATTATTATAAAATTAATAAATAATAATTTCATTAACCATTATTATATTAATCTAATATTATTATAATTCAATAATTCCTAGGGTATATAAACATGGTTAACCTTATAATAACCAATAATATTAAGGTTAATATTTTTGTTTATAGATCTAGTGTAATTAACCATAAATATTAACCTTAATACTATTGTTAATATTATAATTTCTTAGTTTATAATCATGGTCAATCTTAATGTGAAAATATTATTAGAAATAATAAATAATAATGTTATTAACCATTATTATACTTACTGTTTTTAGTATTAATTCTCTTAGTTTATAATATTAACCATTTCCTTTAATATAGTTTATAATATTAACCATTTCCTTTAATATAAATCCCTAGGGTTTATAATTGTGGTCAACCTAGAGTTTGTTTAGTAAACTATCTACTACAAGTTATGAATGATATTAGTATTAAACAAATTTCTCAAAATGAAAATCACATATGGTGCAACATCGCATTCTGACAAAGATTGTCTCCGTATGAAAATCAATCATGGTCAACCATGGTCCAATGCCATAATTTGAAAAAGTTTGTCTAAATATGAAAATAAATCTTGGTAAACTATGGCGAAACATGCTTATTTTAGGGTTTATATATTTATCTTAAGGTTTATATACATTGTGTTTATATGCCATGTTCCAATGTCAGAATGTGACAAAGATTGTATCAATATGAAAATCAACCATGGTCAACCATGATTATTCTAGGGTTTACAATATTTATCTTATAGTTTATATACCTTGATTTTATAATATTAATCCTTTGGGTATAATAATATTCTCTTGAGTTTACAATATCAATCTCTTGAGTTTATTAATCTAAGGGTGCATATTCTTAATGTGTAACATTATTCATAATATTTACAATATTAATCTTTCAATTTAATATAAATCCCTTGAGTTTAGTTAATTAACAGTAATTAATATAAAATAAAAAATAAAAACAATGTTTTATGTTTTGTAATAAATAATAAGAATAATAAATTAATTATTGTTAATTAATTAAATATTATTACTTAAAAACGAATGAATAAATTATTATTATTTAAATAATTGTTATTATTATTATTTAGTAATTAATTAATTAATTAATAATAATAAATTGGAATTATTGTTATTAATAAATATAAATTATATTTATATATATATATATATAAAATAATTACTTATAATCAATTAATTAATATTAAATTTATAGCTTTAATAAAGATTAATATTATTTTTTATAAAACTAATGAAATTATTGTAAAGTTAATAACATTAATATTATAAAGTTAATAATATTGATATTATAAAGTTAATGATAATGATATCATGAAAGTTTCTTATTGGAATCGGGCACTTTAATGATTTCACTAATTAATCTTTTTAATAATCTAGTTAATATTAGGGCTTAGGGCTTATGGTTTTTAGAATTAATCATTTAATATTAGTCCTTAAGCTTGATTAATACTATGTGAATTTAATATTAATTTCTTCATCCTTTAAGTTTATAATATTTATCCGGTAATTTACTAATTCATTGGGCTTATAATATTAAACCCCTATAAAGATTTAAACTCTATAATTTATAATATTAAACCCCAAATTTTACATTTGGTAATGTATTATTATTACATATTATATTATAAAATAATATATTATTTTATAAAATATTATTATATAGTATTGTATTATTACATTACACTCTCTCTATATATAATTTCTAAATAATAATATAATATATTTTACTTTAATATATAGTCTATTTGATATTATTAATATATTCCAAATAAATATATAAATTATATTTACAATTATGTTAATAAATATAATATTGATAAATATATAAATGTTTGAGTTTAATAATCTCTTAAATTTTTAATATTAATAAATTTTTAAATTTATTATTCTCTTATATTTAAAAAATTAATATTATAATAATTAGAGTATATAATTATATTATATTTGAGTTTAATATATATATATATATATATATATATATATATATATATATCGATTATTAATAAAAACCATATGCTAATTATGTTATAGTTTGAAATTTAATTATTAATATAATATTAAATAAAAATATAATATAATATTAATATAATAATCATATATACCGTTGTTATTATTTATATTATTATTAATAATCAAAAATAGTTAATTTGTATTCCAGATGCAGATGATGGTTATGGTTGATGGGACATTAGTCCCTTGCTGACTCCCAATGGACCTCGCGTGGGGTGGCCATATGCCCCCCCTGTAGCTCCATTAACGCAGCATTAATTTCGCCAGCTCACATGGCATTAACTTCACTTTCCCGGCTTTTTCACCACCCCGCTCTGCTCGTCTGGTTTGTGATGGTGTTTTTTTTTGGTAGCTCAGCTTGATCCTATGTCGATTGCAGCTCTCCACCTCCTCTGTGTGGAGCTTGCGCTCCTGCATGTACTGATCCAAGTGCTCGCACTCAAACAGGGTGCCTCTGCATGCTTCTTGGATGTATGGAGACGCTGTCGCACCACCACTTCACCCAAATTTATTTTTGTTGTTCGAATTCTTATTTTCGTTCTCAGACTACCGATTCCTGTAGGTCGCCATCGCTTTCTGCCTAATCTCCTTGTCTCAGGCACTACTAGCTCGCCTCTGTATCCATGCCGCGGCTCCGTCACATGATATGATGCCGTCGTGGCACAAGCAGGGGTCGAGCGACATGCTCTCGGCCTTCTACCAGCTCTGACTCTGATTCCTCCTCTGAGGATGTCGCATGGGGTCATTACCCAGAAACTCGCAGTCTAAGGGGTCATGCTCGCCAAGTTGGGAATGTGCATTTTGCCCATCCCACCTCGCCTCCCTCTATTGACCCTCCCAGGCCTATCATCTCCCTTGCCTCCTGTGCATCAGCCAGTCTTCCCCTTCACCAGTCCTCCCAGAGAGTGAAATTCCGCTTCGAATGCTCTCTTGACAGACCCATCATCACTGCTTTTGTCACTGTGACCCTCAGAGAAGAGTCGGTTAGTCATATTCCCTCCCCTACGCCCTGCCCTCATCCCACTCCGATTAAGAACAAATCTTTGAACTTAGAGGCGCCCACATGAATCGTGCATTCCGACCAGGGCAAGGAACACATGCAGGTGGATATTATCAACAAGGATAGTGCGGCCAATGAAGACAATGAAGACAAAAGGGATGAGTACTGGTGCATAATTGTGGAGGAGCTGCCATCCCTAGCTCATGATCAGTGAACCTTGCGACCTTCGGCATACTTTGGTACTATTGTTCAATCATCTTGGCAGAATTTTTGTTTCTCTTTATTCCTCTTCAGTTGAAAAAGCTGAATGCTACTTTAGTATGTTTATTTCTACTATGTTAAATTGCATGGACAATGGGCCGGTTGCCCTTCCAAGGGCGGCTAAAAATTTTCCTAAAGAACTGGTTTCCCACTCAGGGCAGTTCAGAGTTTTTGTAAAGCATGGCTATCAAGCCCAGTGTTCAGGCTCACACAACTGAAGCTGCGGAAATTTTGTACCAGTATGTTATATAAATAGAATTAGCATTATTCAGAAAATAAAATAAAATAATAAATAAATAAATAAATAAAATAATAATAATAATAATAATAATAATAATTAGTTAATTTGTAATAGTTATTTTTACATTATACACCTAATAATTATTAATGTGGTTGATATAAGCTTATCTGCATATATTAATTACATTTAGTAATGTGGTTGTAAGTCCGGTTCATATACACTACAAAAAAAAATTAAGGGCTCTTTCACAAGAAGCATAAAACAAAAATTAGAACATTGGCCACACATGCATTCAAATTATAGTTATAAGTTTTAATTTTAATTCAAATACAAATTTGATTCCATAAGAAAAAAAATTGACTATTTAAAATTCAATAAGAAAGTTAAGGAATACACATCTTATCACCATTATTAAAAATGTTTTTTTTATTTTTTTGAATAATTAGGGAGTATACATCTTATGAGTATTATTAAAAATGTTTTTTTGGTTAAATTTTGAATAATTTAAATTAACAATTTTGACATTCAAAATTTCAAATACTTCTCAAAATTTGTTTTCAATCATATTATAAAAGTTGCAAATAAAATTAGATATTGATATTTGTAGATGGAAATGAATGAGATGCAATGTGAAGAACAAAATCTTTAGCATAAAGAAAAAAAATACAAGTGTTAGACCCTTAAAATTGTTACTTAATCAATGAAAAGATAGTAGTTAATGTTGTTATTTTTAATGATCATTTTTAGGTAATTTCCTAATTACTAACTAAATAAAGTATAAAGTATGGTTTAAAGAGTCATCTTATTAGAACTAGTCTTATTTAAAAATTATTTCAAATTTTATTATAAATAAATACTTCTAGTGAAAAATTTTATATGAATGAGAGATTAAAATTGAAGAAAATGAAAAAAAAAATTATTGTGAAAATGGAAATTTAATATCACAACTATTTATTACATTTTTATATTAACATTTTAAAAACTTTATTATTAAAAAAAAAACATTATAAATAATGTAAAAATTGATAACATAACACATAAATTTGATGGAAGGGGAACTA
Source organism: Pinus albicaulis (assembly GCA_034641835.2). Taxonomy (NCBI): domain Eukaryota; kingdom Viridiplantae; phylum Streptophyta; class Pinopsida; order Pinales; family Pinaceae; genus Pinus; species Pinus albicaulis. The sequence continues at coordinate 295,604,708 of CM076576.1, read as the reverse complement.
TAAAATTTTTAATCATTTGGCCATATTGTAGAACAAACCGTCACTACCATGTTTTCCGAGTATTAGGTTCGAAACTCTTATCTCTTTGTCTGATTGAATACATTGGCCACTTGTGGAAATTATGTTTCAACCATTGAATATTCTTAAACATTAACATAAATACGACAATTGATCTGTTCTTATCAAATTGAAATATAAATACAGCAAGATTATGATTTGTTGTTATCAAATTGTATGGTTATTTTGTAACTATTACAAAATATTTTTCATCATCATGTCACTTACAGAGAATTGAACTTGCCCGGAGGAGATAACAACCATTTAGCCTAATTATCAAATCACATGCTTGATAGAAAAAAAATGGACTACCACTTCTTAAAAAGTACAAATAAAAATAAAAATAAAAAAATGAGAGTCCTAACCAAATTTAATTTTAGTGTATTAATAGTTCAATTGAACATAATTGCATAATTTTAGAATTCGACAAATATTTTTGACCTAATTTAATAACTATGGTTCAAAGCTCAATAAAGAAAAAAAACTAAGGTTTAGTCGTTACCAGGAAAGTTAAACAATGAAACAAAATACCAAATATTTGTTTCACTATAAGCATAAAACATAAATATATTTTAAGTTTTCGGTGTGACTGTATACAAAATTTGACTCATTGGTCATGTTTGAAATTTATAGCTCTTTCATGTAAAATTTTGCACATATATTTTTTCGCTACTCTACTTCTGTTTCTAAGGTTTTTGAATTGACAACTTGAACTACCTCCATTATAAAAAGTTTTTCCCACTCTACATATTATATCTATGTCACCATCAAATGTTTTCCTTCATATTGATGTCTACCCATACAAGACCTGCCTGTGTATAAAGTTGGATGGATCTTTTCCCGACTTACCCTCAAATTTAGGGATAACATGTATGGCATGTTCATGTGTCTGCAGAATACATCTATTCACACATGAAGGTAAAGAGCATACTACCATAGAGAAAATTCAGCAAGAGGCAGTTAAATATTTTGAGAATTTCTTCAAAGCGAGAGAGGCATCCTTCATCACTGATAAAATATGGGCGGTGCAGGAATTCCCACTTATGTTCCCGATGGAGGATAATGAAATCCTCAACAACAAAGCTAGTATGGAGGAGGTAGAAGGTATTCTTAAGAAGTTCCAATAGGATGAGATTCCAAGGCTGGACGGTTGGACCCCAGAATTCTTCTTACATTTCCGTGGCCTGTTTCTTAAGGATTTGATGGAAATGGTGGATGATATTAGAAGGAAAGGGAAGATTTTGGGTTCGATCAATTCGAATTTTTTGTCACTTATCCTGAAAAAGAAGGGAGCCTTGACCTTCAAATATTTTAGGCCGATACCTCTGTGAAAAACGCTTTATAAACTCACATCTAAGCTTATTGCATAACGTATTAAAGGAGTCTTAGCTTTCCATATATCGAAAGAGTAATCTGGTTTTCTGAGAAACAGGTTAATTCATGATGCGGTGGCTACTGTGCAAGAGGTTATGCACTCGATACACAGCAAAAATACATAGGCTATAATTATGAAAGTAGATTTAAGAAAAGCATACGACCGCATAGATTGGGAATTTTTAAGGATGGTTCTCATCAAGATTGGGATGCATAGAGATGTGGTTGAGTGGATTATGGGATGTGTATGCAATACTAAAATGGCCATTATGATTAATGGATCGGTTTCTCAGTTTTTTAAGCCCAAGAGGGCGCTGTGATAGGGTTGTGCATTGTCACCCTTTATTTTTATACTGGTCATGGACGCTTTAAGCAAAAATATCACGGTGGAAAACTCTATGGGTTTATTTAAAGGAATAAAGATCAAAATTACACAGGAAGTAACTCAAAACCTATTCGTTGATGATGTGGTAATGTTTGGTATGTTGATCTGTAATTGTTGTGACACGCTTTACCATATCTTCCATAGATTTTTCAAGGCATTGGGCATGATTTTTAATGAATTAAAGTCGTGCATCTATCACTCTGTGGGTCATATCTATGACATTTTCAAGTTCAAAAAGAAACCTCTTTCTGAGGGGTTGACATATTTGGGTTTTCATCTAAAGAAAACACAGTACGGAGTTGAAGACTGGATATGGATCATGGATAAATACCACTGGAGGATAAATGGTTGGTCTCATAAGTATGCTTCGAAGGGAGGAAAGTTGATCCTCATCGGAGCAGTGTTACAATAGATTTCGATATACTGGGCTCATTTATTCCTTATTCTGTCTACCATCACTAACAGGATAAAGACCTTGATGACTAATTTGCTATGGAATGGTAAGCATGGCGAGAAGAAATATCATCTGGAAATATGGGATATGCTTATCCTCCCTAAGGACCGTAGGGGCTGGAGAATACTGAATACAGATATGTTTGGAAGAACACTACTTATGAAGTCATTGTGGAGAAGTTTTTATCAAGAAGGAATTAGGAAAGACATCATGGTTTATAAATATTATAAAACAAATGATATTGATGATACTTTTTTCGTGGGATGGCGGAAAACTGATAGAGGATCTCATATTTGGAGGAGTTTCACTAAAATTTGGCTTGCCTTCAGAAATCACCTCAAATGAAATTTTGGGAACGGACAGAGAATCATGATTGGTGAAAGGAATATCAGAGGGGTTCCCAGACCAGGTCATACTTGGGGAATAGGTAATTCAATGTCTACATAGGAGAGGTTTATTTTTCATTTCTTAGCTCATAAAAACATGGCAAGATGGCATCCCGATATGGTTTGGCGCAAAGGAACTGGGTATACAGGATCATTTAAGAGATGAATGGAGATACTATATGGAAGAGGCTAGAGGTATGGGATGGAATAGAGTAAATGTAGGAGATAGGATTGTCTGGGGCAACAGTCTTCTAAAAGGAAATATTATTATAAAATAAACATATCTGGTGAACTTGGAAATGCAATATGGTCAAACTGGTAAATCCTAGTTCACCAAATTATGGAAGGTCAAAACACAAATCAAAATAATAATATTTTTATGATGTGTGTGGAAGAAGAAAAACTTAACATGGAAAAACTTAATGAAGAAAGGAAAGATTGACCCGGGTATCTACTGCTTGTGTATTATGGGGGAAAAGGACAATAAGAATATAGTCTACAACTGTGTTTTTGCAACTAAGGTCCAATCCATATTATGTAATCATTTTAATTACCATGACTCTGAATATCAATTTGTAGAAGAATGCACAAAATGGTGACTGGAAAAAGGTATTTAATGCTTTCTTATCATTCCTCTAGTATATCACTGGTATATTTGGAAGAGCATAAATATGAAATTTTCTTAGAATAAGAACACAGTACCGGGATGGATTGCAAACCAAATCATTCAAATCTAGGAGGCATTAAAAATCCAATAAAAACCTCCCAAATATTTACCAATCAGAATGAGACCTCATGAAATAAATTATGCGGTTGGATTCCTCGAATGTGCAACACAAAATGGCAAATGCGGATGGGGTGCCTCATTGATGATATCTCCGATGTGCTATTACAAACTTCATTGGTATGGTGGGTTGGGTTATAACACTAGGGTGGAGATATTGGCACTTTGGGGCCATATATGGTTTACAAAACATCTTTACATTGACACCATTTGCATCTTTGGAGGTTCAAAAGTGTTGATTGATTATCTCAATAAGAAAAATCAGTTGGCACCCATACATCTCTCATCTTGGATTGACATGATCTCTGAGCTGGTCCGGTCATTCGCCCGTATCACTTTCACACATTTTTACCATGAGAAGAACTTGACAGCTGATAGACTATCCAAAAGGGGGATGAAAGGCTCCATTAACGAAATGCACTATAATCTCTATGAAGCTGCAGGGGTAGGGGCAAGCGATACAGTTATATTCTACAGATGTAGGAGAAGGTCTGGATGGTGACTTTGGTTTTGAATATGATTTTTTTGGAGACCTGTACAGGGGGACTGCTGATACAGATAGGATTTATAAATAGGTTCTGAGCCCCGAGCATGGATTTTTGTTTAAAAGAGAACCGATGCAGACTACTCTCAGACTACTCTCAGCTACATCACAGAAGTATGGTTAGAAGACAGAATATCCTAGATGATATTGGTAAAATAATGTATTTTTGGGTTTATGGTTTGAATATAGCAAATTCTCTTTTATAAGACCCTGGAAAATGTAACTGATAGAAAAATTGAAAATATTGGAACATTTTGTTGGTATATATATAAACCAGACGTTTTTCATGCTAAAAAAAAAATATGTTATTGCATTTAAAATGGATTATAATAATACAAATCTAGTTCCACTTAAAACATATTCTCATCTAGTTCAAGAAAAAATATATATTCTCATCTAGTTTGGAAAAAAGATATGCTCATATAAGGAAATAATTATAGCTTAAAAAAATATACATATATATATTGTTCATTTATTTTTCCTTAATTTTTTTTTACTCTCCCTCTTCTAAATCTTGTAGGAAGAAATTAAAGACTAGTGCTAAGGAGAGGATAGATTGACAAAAATAAAAAACCTATTAGAAGGCTTTTGTAGGAATAAATATAAGGTGTGCTAAAAGACATGTTGGAAGTGGAAGACTATAACAATAAAGGAGAGGACAAGGAAAAATTGAAAAATTATAGAAGGACAAGGTAGAAGTAGAAGACCTATTAAAATTAGAGGACTGGCATAAAACAAGATGTTGATTTGCATATGTCTTTGGCTATCTCCTCCATGAGCATGGTATCTCTAGGTAACGTAAATCACATCCCATTTCTACCTACAATTAAGTCGATACCAGACGGACAACCACTTATCCAATTGATTGAAATCAAGCATCCTCACTAGTTTGAGAGCCACAACCTTATACAAATTGAGTTCAACCTAGCATTGAAGTTGTGGAAAAGGAATTATATTGGAAGGTGGTAAAAGGCATTGAACCAATGGAAGAGGTAATTAAGGAGGTGGTAATAGGTGTATGATGCCACTGACACCTAAACTTATTCGATTAATTGTATGTCATAATTTCAAACTTTCAAAAATAAACCTTATGGATATGTTTTTTACTTTGTATTTGTCATAATTTCAAACCGATTCCGACATAAAATTTGTTTTTCCAATTATGCTTACCGTTAAACCTAAAATTCCAAACCTATGGTAAAAAAAGGAACTTGCTTAAACCCCAAATTAGGGAGATAAATCCCTTTTTAAAGCTAATTTAAAATCAAGTGGGAGGAACTGTAAGGATAAACAAAAACCATCGGATTTAATGAATTAAAGAATGATATTTTAACGTCCACGAGACTAAAAATAGTCTATAGGACTACCAACCTCCTTGTTTTTTTCCTTTTGCAATTCAATCATTTTCTTACTCAAATTGATGATGATCTGAACCAAATTTCTAACAAACCCCTCACTCAAAAGACAATTCCACAGAATTAATGCTAACATAGTGCCATAACTCTCCCTGATGTCTCTAAAAACATTACATTCCAAAATGAAATTATTTTCCTATTCCATCTGCCCAGAAGTGCAAAAAGTACACATTCGTTATTCCCAAGCTTCTTTAGGTCTCTTCCACTGTCGTGTTTCACATGGAAGTTGATGTGAGTTAATTATTAATTGAAAAATAAGAATATTTTCTCTCTACTGAATATTAACGCCAATATACTATTTTTTTTGGAGATCACAATTAAGATTGAATTCCTAAACATAACCATCGGAGCCAAGAGCTTCATGCATTTAAATGTGAGGGAAAAAACATAAACAAAATCATCGTGGCCTCAATTGTTCTATACTACAAGCGCATATGAATAATCCCCCTTTTAGCTTTCAATCAATGCGACCCAATCCTCCTAAATCCCTTCTCCTGAGAAATGCTCCTTTCCAAATATGCTCTTGACCACACCTCGTGACCTAGCCATTATAGATCCTGAATTTTATTTAACGAGTGCATAAACTCAAGAATGCCTTAACAAATCATCCTGGTGCATTAGCACTCCTAGTCACCACTTTACACGTCACCCCAACTCCACATCACCTTGACTGTTAAAATATGACAACTAATTGTAATTAATGGAAATTACCTAACAGTCGGTTTTTATAACTAAGAGGTGCTTATGTAACGAAGTAGCCAAGGTTAAATTGGGATGGCCTGAGAGGCTTGTAATCTAAGGAAAATAATTCATGATTAATAAAGTTTCCAATCCCTTGCCCCGTGGAGGTTTCCTTGACATCCTGTCAAGGTTTTACCACGTAAAAATTGTGTATTTATCCGTGTTTGTTTATTTTCAGTGTCAGTTGGTTATATCCATTTCTTTCTTTGTCAACCTTGACCCAAACCTAATAAGTGGTATCAGATCCATAACCGAACCACTCCAGCACGAAGTCCACTCTTGTTCAATTTTAAAAAAAAATGTTGTTTAAAATCTGCCACTGTTGGAGAGGATTGAGGCACTCTCACTTCATACACTCTAAAAAATGAAATGTCGTCGTTGTTAGGCTGATAGAAGAGCTGCCAATTTTAAAGAGAAATCAAGAGCCCATTTTTTTAAGGATCAAGAACCACCAATTTTAAAGATAAATAGAGAGCCCGTTGTTGTATATAAGATCGCAGGATTGAAGATTGATGTTACCGCCAGAGAGAAGGAGCTACCACATTGAGATCGTTGCCATGTTTTCAGAGAAGACCGCTGGATTGAAGATTGTTTCCTCCACCAGAGAGGTCGCCGCCAGAGAGAAGGGGTTGCCACGTTTAGAGCATTGCTGTTGAGTGACAGTGTGATGTAGCCGCCAAGTTTGCAGAGAAGGCAGAGTGCAAAGCTTGAAATTTGGTCATTGAAAAAAGGCAGTTAGTCAAGTTTTCATGAAGCCACAGTTAGGAGGTTGTCTAAAGGAGAAATTCGTTGTCTAAAGCTAACAAAATGTTCAACCTTGCGTAGTGACCAAGCTGCTAAAGTAGAAGAAGCATGCCAGTAAGATCTGCCCATGAAAGAGGAATTTGTTGAGGAATTTATTTTTTAAAAGAAGCCCTTCCTGGAAAGAAATAAAGGCTTTGCAGAGTCTACCATTACCAGGTAAAATTCATAATTCAAGTACTGTTTTTTTAAGGTTTTCTTTGAATTTTATTATGAAGCTGTTGAAAGGAAAAGCATGGCTTGAATTTTTGTGAGATTTTGGTTGTAAGATAGTTTCTAAAGTAGCAGGGGGTTTAAATAATATATGAGGGAGCTTGAAAATAATTTTTTTGTTGAAATTTATTTAGTAAAAAAAAAGGAAATCAGAAACCTTAAAAGAAATCAGATTTTTTTTTTGAAACCCTAGCTAGAAATTTAAGAAAGAAGGGAAACCAGGAAACCATAGTAGAAATATTTGTAGGAAGAAATGGTGAAAAAGATGAATGAAAAATTCGAGGTGGAGAATTTCACCGGGAAGAAGAATTTTTCATTGTGGAAACTGAAAGTTAGGGACTTTTTGGTGCAACAAGGGTTTCACAAAGAATTAGACAGGGTAAAGAAAAAACCTGCAAGCATGACGTTTTCAGACTGGGAGGAATTGGATGCCCAAACCCTCAGTACCATTAGGTTATGCGTGGAAGATGAAGCTCTCTTTAATATTGTTGAAGATATAACAGCTGAAGGCTTGTGGAAAAACCTAGAAACTTTGTATATGACCAAATCATTGACTAATAGCATTTATTTTAAAACACAATTGTACAGTCTTCAGACAAAGGAGGGTACAAAAGTTGCAGATCATTTAAATGTTTTTAATACACTTATTTTCCAGTTTTCAGATATGGAAGTTAAAATTCAGGAAGAAGACAAGGCTATAACCTTGTTATGTTCTCTTCCTGAGTCATGAGACCACTTCATAACTTCAATCAGTTTGAGCACTATTGATTCTTTGAAATTTGAATCAGTTGTGGGTGCTCTGTTATCTGAATAAGTGTGAAGAAAATCCAGTATTGAAACATCTGCACCACAAGCCATGGTTGCTAAAGCCTAGTCAAAAGAAAGAGGGGAGAAAGGAAGGGGTTCTTCCAGATCAAACTCAAAGGGCAGTAAGAAGTGTAAAGAGAAGTGTTGGTACTGCAATAAAATTAGACACCTCAAGAAATATTGTTAGAAACGGAAGGAGTCAGAAAACTAGAATAAGGAAGCAAATTAGGTTGATTCACATATGATTGATGAAGTTTTAAAAAATGAAGCTCTAACTATTTTTAATGTCTCTCAATATTATTAAAATTGGTTGTTAGACTCTCAGTGCTTCTCATCACATGAGTCCGCATGGAATTTGGTTTACTTCATATGAATTTGTAAATGGTAGTTATGTGTTTATGGAAAATAATGCATCTTTTCAGACTGTTGGGATGGGAAATGTAAAAATTAAAATGTATGATGATACAGTTAAAACATTATCTAAGGTTAGGCATGTACGTGAGTTGAATAAAAACTTTATTTCTTTGGGATTTTTGGATTCGAATGGGTATAAATTTATAGTTCAGAATGGAGTGTTGAAAGTATCAAAAGGAGCCTTGGTTATTATGAAGGAAGAAAAGGTTGGAAATCTTTACAGACTCAAAGGAAGAATAAGCGGTCTGAAAAAACATAAGAAGGTTCTTGTATATGGCATCAGCGGTTGGGTCACATAAGCGAGAAAGGTATTCAGGTACTGATGAACCAGAAGTTGTTTCCCAATTTCAAATACTTGAAATTGGATATTTGTAAACATTGTGTGTATGGAAAACAATGTAAACAAAGGTTCAAAATTGGTAATCATAATAGTAAACAAATTTTAGACTACATTCATTTTGATCTTTGGTGAACATCTCCTACTATGTCTTATGGAGGTGCATTATATTTCTTAAAATTTGTTTATGATGTCTCCCAAAAATTTCGGGTCTATATGTTGAAAAATAAAGATGATGTATTTAATATTTTTAAACAATTTAAAGCTATGGTGGAAAATAACACAGGAAAATCAATTAAATTTTTAAGAACTGACAATGGTTGTGAATTTACTTCTTTAGAATTCTTACAATTCTGTAAGGATGAAGGAATTGTTATACATAAAACTCTTGTTTATAATCCTCATAAAAATGGCGTTGCTGAACGTATGAATAAAACTCTTATGGAAATAGCCAGAAGTATGATTAACAATGCTAACCTACCAAAGGAGTTGTGGGAAGAAGCAGTATCTAATACTTTTTATTTACTTAACAGATCACCTTCGATTTCCATAAACTGTAAAATTCATGAATAAGTTTTGTCAGGTTAGTCTTGTGATTATTCACATTTTAAGATTTTTGGTTTTGATGCCTATGCTCGTATTCCTAGGAATCAGTGTTCAAAGATAGATCCAAAATTGAAATGTTTTTCTAAAGAAAAAATTCATAATTTTTCATTATATGTAAGAAAAATTACATGTTGAATCATAAGCATAATCATCTATGCATAGATCATGTTAAAATAACAACTCATTGGAGTCACATCTACCATCGAAAAATTAGCATATGTGTCTTGTAATAACAGGTAAAAAATAAGTAAAAATAATTACATATATATGTACAAAGTTAAAAATAAAAATAAATAAAAGTGTTTATAGTTGAAGTCCTCAAAAAACAAAAAATGTGAAATCATTCTAGATGACACTTCTTTCCTCCAAGTTTTTGATGAAGGGTCTATGGTAGTATTGGTACTCCTGCAATCCATCTTGTTCATTAATATGCCAACACCTCCATTCTAGCTGCGATGCTTCTTTAGATAATTGGTCAGCCAAATGGTTCCTCTAAATGTAAATATGACTAACAAATATATAGTCAAAATAAAATTTAAGAGCCAATAATTCTTCCAGTAATGATCTAAGAGTGTGATCATGACAGAGGGCCACATTATTAAACTAATTGATAATGATTTTTGAATCACTAAAATCTGAATCATGTTGCAAATTCTCTAACGGGAAAAAATGAGGAGGATTTTGAGGCTGTGAAGTTCAACATAATTGTTTGTACCAATACGAAGCCCCATCTTGAGATGAAAGCAGTGTGTATCAAAGATGTGAATAGCATCACCTCCACCACATCTCGTCGCGTTTGATGAACCATCAAAATAAGCCCACGAGATGGATTTATCAATAGATTCAGGTTGTATCCTTCTATGGTGAGTTGATGGAGCATCATTTGGGATGATATGATATATGGAAATAATATCTCTTGATTGCGGGAAAGCAAAGTTCTCCATGCAATTAGGAGGGGTAAGTTATGATCTATTGGCCTGTTTGTTTCCTGCCACCAATTATTCCAAGCCTAGGCTACTAAGTTGTCGTGCCAACTCTGTGATGTACCCAAGGATAGCGACGTGATGAGCCAGATGTGTTTTCTTTCTGGGTAGTGTAGAAACATGTGATTCACATCCTTAGCTTGGAGGTGGTAAAGACTGCATCTAGAGGGCCCTTGTATTTCCCATCAAAATGATATGTCTTTATTGGGTATAATTATGAAGTGAAAGGATACAGGTTATGGGATCCCTCTTCACGGAATATAGTCATTAGTAGAGATGTAACATTTGATGAATCTTATCTTTTAAAATAGTATGTTGGAAAATTTGAACAAGAACCGGCATCGCCAAATCGAAAAATTCAATTAGAGACTAAATTTTTTCCAGAAAGTCATAAGGAAGGAAAGAATTCTGAAGAAAAATATGAAGACGCAAAGGAAACTGGCGAAATTCTAGAACCAATTCAGCAACCAGACACTCTAAGAAGGTCTACAAGGGAAAGAAAAACACCCAAAAAGGTATGGAGATTCTACTTCATATTTTGCGTTGATTACTAAATATGGGGAACCTTCTTGTAATTAGGATGCAGTGGATGATGCAGATAGCAAGAAATGGGAAAATGATATGGAAGAAGAAATGGATTCCTTAGCCAAGAACAATACCTGTGATCTTGTAGAACTTCCTGAAGGGAGAAGTGTTGTTGAGTGCAAATGGATCTTCAAGTTGAAGAGAAAAGTTGATGGAAGTATTGAGAGGTATAAGGTGAGGGTGGTTGCAAAAGCGTATTCTCAGGTTGAAGGTATTCATTTTCATGATACTTTTTCACGAGTCGTTAAACTTGTTTCTATTCATACTGTGTTAGCACTAACTGCATTAATTGATCTTGAGTTATAACAGTTAGATGTTAAAAAAGCCTTTCTTAATGTTTATTTGGATAAAGAGATATATATGGATTAGCCAGAAGGTTTTGTATAAGGTCATAGTAGAAGAATAGTTTGCAAGCTCGAGAAATCATTATATGGCCTCAGGCAGTCGCCCAGGAAATGGTACAAGAAGTTTGACTCCTTCATGGTGAGCGAGAATTTGATTAGAAGTGAGTATTATCATTGTGTATACTTCAAAATTTTCAGTGGAATATTCATTATCTTGGTTTTGTATGTTTATGATATTCTTATTGAAACAAAAACATGGAATAAATCAATAGGTTAAAGTCTCATCCCTCTACGATGTTTGATATGAAGGATCTTGGAGTGGAAAAACATATATTGGGTATGTAGATACACAGATACATGAATAATGGTAAGCTTGGGTTATCACAGTAGATGTATGTGGAGAAAATACTTGAAAAAATTGGTATGCACGATGTGAAACCTGTTAATGTTCCATTAGATTCCCATTTTAAGCTTTCTTCGGTTTTGGGTCCTAGAAATAATGAAGAAAAGAATTATATATCTCGTGTAGCATATACAAATATGGTAGGAAGCTTAATGTATGTGATGATATCTACAAGACCTGACATTTCACAGGCAGCTGGAGTTGTCAGCAGGTTCATGGAAAATATAGGGGAAGAACATTGGCAAGCAGTGAAATGGGTGCTTCGGTATTTGAGAGGCACAAGTGACCATTGCATTATCTTTGATGGTTATGAAGGTTCAGTCTCCGGATATGTGGATTTTGATTATGCAGGTGATTTTCAAAAAATGAGGTCTATTATAGGTTATGTTTTTACTCTTGCAGGTGGAGAAATCAGGGGGATGTCAAAGCTTCAAGAGAAAATTGCTTTGTCCACTGCTAAAGCAGAGTACATAGTTGCTTCAGATGCGTGTAAAGAGGAAATCTGGTTAAAAAAAATTATTGATGAGATTGGAAGCATGCAAGAGAAAGTGAATGTGTTCTGTGATAGTCAGTGTGTTATTCCTTTGGCTACAAATCCAACCTATCACAACAAGACCAAGCGCATTGATGTAAGGTATCACTTTATGAGACATGTGTCGATGGCAGAAAATTATTTCTTAGGAAGGTTCATACATAGGAAAATCATGCAAACATATTCACGAAGCCAGTTATAGTAGAGAAGTTGAGATGGTGTCTCACTTCTCTTGGCTTGCAGAAGAGATGATGAATGGGCATGGGCAAGGGACTAGGAAAATTGTTGTCAAGGTGGAGTTTCTTAAAATATGAAAGCTAATTTTAATTAATGGAAATTAAAAGAAAATTGGTTTTTATAATGAAGAGGTGGTTATGTAACAAAGTAGCTCAGGTTAAACTGGGATGGCGAGGCTTGTAATATGGAGGTTTCCTTCACACCCTGTCAAGGTTTTACAATGTAAAAATTGTGTATTTATCCGTATTTGTTTATTTTCAATTTCCATTGGTTATATCCATTTATTTCTTTGTTAATAATTTCCCAAAGCTAATTTTGACTCTTTGAAATGATGCAAAAATCTTTTCATTCTGCGAGATAGTCTCTGAGAATTTAATTTTCCCATTAACTATCACGATTTAATCTCCATCAAAGTGGACCTCGACCCTTTTTAAAGTGCACATGTGTTGTCCTTCCGGAAGGAGTCAACACTCCCTCATGGCCCTTTTTAGTCACACATATAACCTTTGTCCCACTTTACTCTAGTGTATTCCATGTTCCAAACTCACACATTACCCCTAAGCTCTCCATATTTGTTGCTACGACGACATCCACCTATTTTCTAGTCATCTCGGTTGCACATTTTCATGATCTTCCTTTGATATTTTTGGGAAGACCTTCTAGGACATGTCATCCTAGCCTGGTCTTTGACATGTGTGTTATTTCGTCTAATTTCAATACAACTCAACACCTATGACACATAGCTCCTCTTTTGTCTATGCATTCGTTCCCCACCTTTCCACCTAATCCCGAATCCATGTCACCCTAGATTGTTCCTTAGAGTGCACTTTTTAGTTCTTTCGATATTTCCCTTTTAGGAGGAGACAACTGAACATACAATCACTTGTCCATTTTTTACTCTAATGTGAAAGCTCCACATCATCTCAACCTATTCCAAGTTACTCAACCTCCATGTCATCTCAGCTCTATTAATTTACGTACTTTCAGAAAATCCAAATATACTAAGTCTTCACCCTGTTACTTGATAGAAAGTCCCTCAACTTTCAACTTTTTCATAATCTAAATCTCCATTCTTCTACTATGCCTCTGATCTATTCTGATTCAAAAGAAAACATAACTCCACTACGAGACTTAACGCCCCAAAAACACCTCTTCTTATAGACTTCCATACTCTTCGTTCTTTATTGCTTTTGGATCATTGTAATATTCCAAATTAGTCATGAGCTAATTTGAATATTCATTTTTGTTTTATTACTTTTTTTAAAGAATAAAAGAGAAAAGGAGGTCCATAATACTCCTTAATAATGAATAAGTCAATGCCAAATATGAAAAGGCTAAATCTTGGCTGTTAAATCAAGCACCCTTAGGTGTGAAAGGGGCTGGAACATTTTGACTGGGTCAACCTTGACCAAATCTACAGCGATTTCATGGAGGGGTGGCCATCAATGAGGTACAACGTAGTTCTTGATGGAGATGCCTTGTGTGAAAGAAGTGATCTCGTTAGAAGTGGTTTAGGGTTTGCAAGATCTTGAATTATAAAAGGAAGAGGATGGCAACATTAGAAGGGGGTTGATGTTCATCATATTTCTGAATATATGGTATGTTTAGAAATTTATCGTTCTCTTGCTGTTTAGCTGAGATTTAATGTTGTTTAGCATTGGGTGTTCCTGATCGGGAATCCCACCTCTTCCCATTGAGTAGCTCTTGGGAGATTTTGTATTGCATTGCCCACTATATAGCTTAGGGCCAAGCTTCTTCTTTCAACTAAAAAGTAGATCCTATTGAGGGTTTTGTTGTTTTTGCAAGCTGCAGCAAGTGGAGACTAGATCTCTCATATCTAGGCCATTTCAGTGCTTCTTTTTAGTGGAGGAGGTTTCTACTTCATTGGTAGGAGAGTATTGGAGTGCTTGAGCCTCATTTTCAGATCTTGGCATCACACAAACCTTATTTTGATCCCTACAGTGCGGTTTCCTCTAAGATCTGCGTTATTTCTGTAGGTCCAGTTGCACAGTGGTTCAACACACCATTTCGAGAGATGATTTTCTAGTTTTGGGGATATGCCCTTCACTTTTAAGATCTATTGGAGGAGGCTATTCTATTGCTCTTATCAGGTCAGCCACACTTTCCATATCTGTATTTTTTAGTAGATCTACAGTCTTAGATCTCAGATCTACATCTTGTACTTGGTGTTTTGCTGAAAACCCCAAGGGGGTTCTTTAGAGGAGCTTCTATAGTGCATAGATCTTATATAGATCTAATGTTTTATGCACATAGTAGCTCTAGATCTGATTTATAATCTACTACTATTACAGAGGCAATAAAATAACACTGTAACAGTTTTCCATCTTTTATATATGGTTGCAACACCCTATATTGAGGGATTTTCTTCATTGGAGACTTGCTTTTCCTGTTATGCAGCTTATGGGCCACTTCTTAAACATATTTTTCTGCTATAATAACAAAGTAAAGGTCTCCATATTGGCCTCTTGCTGTATAAATGATTATCTCCATTATTTTTCCATCATTCTACATTATATTGTTGTTTTTCCCATTTGGGAATACTACTGTGGTATCAGAGCATCATCTTCGCACAGCCTATGCATTCTAAAGCCAATATGTCTTCTTAAGAAGGACAGCCTCTTACTGACAGAGAAAAGATGTATCAAAAGAGAAGGCATAGAAATTTTGATTATACAAATGATAATGAAGAGAAGGGTAAATCCCCTTTATCTGGAGGTGAAGATGAAGATAAGGAGTTTCCTAAGATCCTTCTTAAAGCCATGCAAGACATTTCTAAAGAGGTCAAGGAGATGAGAATGGACAAATTCAAGGAATCCCCTAAATGATTTCATCATGGAGAACGCTCTCGCATGTCTCACCACTAGAATGATAAACCAGTGCATAAGCCACAAGTTTCTCAATGCTCTACCATGCCTACATTTTTTGCTGTGGGAAATGAAGGGTTTCAAGAGCATGAATCCCTTGAAGACTATTTTAAATAATATGAGTCTCAAAATCAAAGATTCAAATATCCCTTGAGTTTTCAGGATTTTTTTCAAATAAAGGACAATAGAAGACCAATGCATCATCATAAAGGTGGTGGATTCATTTAGAATCATGATCAACACGACACTATGGGTAGGTTCTTTTTACCCAATTTTGATGGGTCATCCAAGAGTATTGCCAAATCTTGGGTATAAAAACTTGACATCTACTTTCAGTTGAACAAGGTTCCAGATATGGAGGCCATTAAGATTACAGCGCTGCACCTTGAAGGTGAAGCATATGACTGGTGGTTCCATGGCTTACATTGGGTCATGCCAATTTTACTGCTTATTAAGAGTTCACTAGAAGGCTGGTGGAAATATTTGATATAAGATATCCTGAAGCACCATTCATGAGCCTTGCAAAGTTGAAACAATCAGGTAATGCAGAAGCTTACATCTCTGAATTTTTAAGACTTTCTATTATGGTTCCTGATTTTTATGTAGCAATAAGGGTGCACATGTTCGTTGATGGATTAGATGAACCTCTTCATGGGTTGGTTAATTCTACCAAGCTGACTACCCTAAATGATGCTATTGAAAGGGCTAGAGACCTTTAAGATGCCTTGCCAAAAGAAAAGTCAACATTTCAACATAAGCCCTCTTTTTCATCTAAGGAAAAGGAAGAAAAGGTTGCTCCTTCAAAGAAGAGCTCATATAAAAAACCCCTTAATGATGATATTTGCAGAGACTTGAGGAGGAGGAAGCTTTTCTTCACCTGCCAAGAATCATAAGCACCTAGACATAGATGTGCAGCTAGAAAAGCACATTACATAGAGGTCTTCTCAGATGATGAGGAGGAAGAAGAAGAAGAAAAAAGGATGGATCACACCGCTGACATAGGAGGAGATGATCCGCCATCACATGGAGGTGAGGAGGGAGAAATTGCTCCAATTAGAAGCACTCTTACATCCTTAAGAGTGATACCCCATTATCATGAAACTTCCACACAAGGAACAGAGATGAATTTTCGCAATGGAAGCAGGGATATGATGATCCCATCTATTATGCACATGAGGATGATCCATGAGACATCATTATCTTGTGGTAAAACCCTTGGGAGACCACCTGATTCAGATTTGGTGAAATATATCTCACATATTGATGCTCCATTCATAGATCCAAGAAGGAAGGGAGTATTAGAAGACCACAATACAGTGCTGGGAGACATGGGTAAGCTCAAGAAGGAGGGATATATTCTCCCACTATCACCAATACCCACTCTCTCATCTCATACTACACTGAAAGGAAATGATGCAAGTTTGGAGGATGATACCATCATGGGACAAGGAGACCATTCCTTGGCTATGGAAACTCAAAATATTATCTCACTTGGAGATAGATGTTCCATACATGATAAAAGATGGTCTGCACACATGCACACTTTGGAAAGACCAAGGAGGTTTTGGATAGATGATAACCTTCCATGGGAGACTAATTTCCAAGAAATTTCGTCTTCATTAGAGCATGTGCATATGAAAGAAGGGCAGCAAGGAGGGGATATAAACCCTCCATTATATACCTTTAGCATGGGAGATGTTAAGGGAGAAGCATGGAAGGAATTACATTCCAACATGTACCTTTGGCATGGGAGATGTCAAGGGGGAGAGCAGCCATGTGACAAACATTTATGTTGATAGATCATATGTGCTATCACTATGGGAGATTGATCCATATTGAAAATCCCAACTATTGGTGGATTATTCCAAGGATTGTCACACATGCATGATACTTGATGACCAGCTACATGAGGAGGGCTATTCAATCCAAGAAGGAGTCATCTACTATCATGGTAGGATCTTCTTATCTAGAGCCTCCAAGATCAAGGATAAGTTACTACAAATAGCTTATGAAGAGTTCTATTTTAGCCACACATATTCCATGAGATACTACAACATCATCATGAGGAGCTATACTTGGAAAGGCTTTGAAGTAGAACTACATCAGCATTTTCAAAGATGCATGAACCATGTGGAGTTGGGACAACAACATAACTCTATAAAGGAGTTAATTTAGCCATATCTTTCTCTTTTTGAGAGAGGAGATAGATCTATGCACCACTCCATTTGTTTGAGGAATTTTGGTGAAGAATATGCTCATGTAAATAATGTTTCATTTGATTATTTTTTGCATTATTTCACTATGAATATGTAGGCCATAACTCCAAGAAGGATTACTATACCTTATAAACTTCATGGCCAACTTTGGGCCACAAAAATTTTTGAACATGGCCACTTCCTTGGAGGACAAAGGGAGATGATTTTGTTTCATGATGGGTTCATTCCTAAGGCA
The DNA here is from genome assembly GCA_034641835.2 of Pinus albicaulis. NCBI lineage: Eukaryota > Viridiplantae > Streptophyta > Pinopsida > Pinales > Pinaceae > Pinus > Pinus albicaulis. The sequence continues at coordinate 295,586,970 of CM076576.1, read as the reverse complement.
CCAAATATATCTCAAACTTTCAGCCATAATGAGATGAATTGGACATAAAGTAAGTGATGGGGAAACCACTTACCACATCATGATTTGATGTATTCAGGAGATGCACTGTGTTGGTTCCACATGTGGGACTATGACCCACCTCCATATGCACAAATTTCTGTTTGTATGTATGTAGTTTTCATCCCATACATTGATGATGTACTTGTACTTTTTATGGGAATGTATGGAGGGAGTATTGGAGGTCTCTATGTGCCCTATGGGATGGAGATTATCCATGTACATTATGCTACATGTTTCAGGGAGAACATTTGGAAAACCATTTTTGTTTCATTTGAACTATTGTCTCCTTATGGGATGGATTATTTACATCTCATGAGAACTTTGGAGGAGAAACTCATGGAGGGATGGATTGGTCAACACTTAGCTTATGAGGGAAGCTTATCACATGTTTGTGCCACCAATGGAGGAGGAGAAGAGTTGCAACACTCACTTTTTCAGTTCCTTGAGGATAAGCAACATTTGGGAAGGGAGGACTGTAATATTCCTAATTAGTCATGAGCTAATTCTAATATTCACTTTTGTTTTATTACTTTTTTTAAAGAATAAAAGAGTGAAGGAGGTCCATAATACTCCTTAATAATGAATAAATCAATGCAAAATATGAAAAGGCTAAATCTTGGCTATTAAATCAAGCACCCTTAATTGTGAAAGGGGTTGGAACATTTTGACTGGATCAACCTTGACCAAATCTACAGCGATGTCATGGAGGGTTGGCCATCAATGTGGTACATCACAGTTCTAGATGGAGATTCCTTGTGTGAAAGAAGTGATCTCATTAGAAGTGGTTTAGGGTTTTCAAGCTCTTGAATTATAAAAGAAAGAGGATGGCAGCATTAGAAGGGGGTTGATGTTTATCATATTTCTCAATATATGGTCTGTTTAGACATATATATTTCTCTTGTTGTTTAGCTGAGATTCAATGTTGATTAGCATTGGGTGTTCCTGATCGGAAATCCCACCTCTTCCCATTGAGTAGCTCTTGGGAGAGTTTGTATTCCATTTTCCACTATCTGGCTTAGGGCCAAGCTTCTTCTTTCAACTACAATGTAGATCTTGTTGAGGGTTTGGTTTTTTTCGCAAGCTGCAGCAAGTGGAGACTAGATCTCTCAGATCTCAGCCATTTCAGTGCTCCTTTTCAATGGAGGAGGTTTCTAATTCATTGGGAGGAAAGTATTGAAGTGCTTGAGCCTCATTTTCAGATCTTGGCATCATGCCATTCTTATTTTGATCCCTACAGTGTAGTTTCCTCCAATATCTGCATTATTTCTGTAGGTGTTATTGTAGGGTGGCTCAGCATACCATTTGGAGAGCTGATTTTCTAGTGTTGGGGATCTAACCTTCACTTTGAAGATCTATTGGAGGAGGCTATTCTATTTCTCTTATCAGTTTGGCCACACTTTCTAGATCTGTAATTTTCAGTAGATTTGTAGTCTTAGATCTCAGATCTACATCTTGTACTTGTTGTTTTGATGAAAACCCCAAGGGGGTTCTTTAGAGGAGCTTGTATAGTGCATGGATCTGATATAGATCTAACTTTTTATGCACATAGTAGCTCTAGATCTGATGTATAATATATTGATGTTGCAAAGGCAATAAAATAATGCTATTAGGGTTTTCCATCTTTTATATATGGTTGCAACATCTCATATGAGGGATTTTCTTCATTGGAGACTTGCTTTTATTGTTATGCATCTTATGAGCCACTTCTTAAACATATTTTGCTGCAGTAATAAAAAATGAAAGGTCACCATATTGACCTCTCACTGTATAAATGGCGGTCTGCATTATTTTTCCATCATTCTGAATTATATTATTGCTTTTCCCATTTGGGAATATTATAATCATTGATTAGGTTGTTAATCATTTTTTAACAAATTCAATAATTATGACTATAAAAGGAAGGATTTGGCCTTATTAAAATATTTTGGCTCATCTACATTGATTTTAACGTGCATTCTCAAACACTCTATGTAGTTTTTAACCCTGTACAGAAAGTATCTACAAACGAATCTTAAAACATAAAATAAACAATAGTGAGAGCATAAAACATAAAACAGATAAACACAGAGATTTTCCCCTGGATCCCAAATCAAGACGACCAACTTTATTTTTCATTATATTCCTTTTAGTGTTACAACACATATATATACATGCCGAAGCATACATAAACCCCAATCCATTAACCCTGGATTAGAACATAACCATAGTTCCCTTGACCGAATCTACAAAATACCAGGGGTCGAAAACCATCATGCCCCAAAACCATGTGCAAACCCATGCAGAAAACCATGGGTGGGTCTGCCCACCGAAAATAAGGTCCCAAAAATTTTTCCCTAGGCGCTGCCTTGGACCTCTACAGGGGGGGCTGCCACCCCCCCTGTGACCCCCCTGCTGCGCCCGGTGCAATGTACAGATGAGACTATCGCCCCCCCTATGATCCCCCCGCTCGTGACTAGTCGTGGAAAGAATACAACACATACCCAAAATTCTCCCACTTGTTGTTTTCTTTCCACAAGGGGCGACATGAGAGCTTAGTCATTAGCCCAGCTCTGCAACACCCATTGTTTCTCTACACCAAGAGAACTTTTGAGTGCTCATAGACTTCATCATTGCATATGAAAAATTCTTCAAAGTGTCCACCTTTACCAGCAACACCCTTTTAGCCTCAACCATATCTCTCACAAAGTGATATTGAACATCAATGTGCTTTGTCTTTGAATGATAAGCAGGGTTCTTAGCCAAGAAAATTTCACTTTGGCTATCACAGTCTATCCTTATAGCTTGCTGCACCAACCCCATACTTGAACACAATCTCTGCAACCAAACTTCTTCCTTGCTTGCATGAGTGGTTGTCATGTATTATTCCTTTGTAGTTAGAAGAGCCACTACATACTATATTTTACTCATCCTACTGACTGCACCTCCAAATAGGCTAAACACATACCCACTTGTAGATCTTCTTTGGTCCATATCTCTAGCCCAGTCTACATCAACAAAACCATGAATTTCCAACACTCTTTCCAGTCGTGGTCTTCCCTAGTAGCACAAGCCATAATCACTAGTGCCACGCAAATATCTGAAAACCCACTTCATTGTTGTCCAATGCTCATTCCCTGGGTTTGACATAAACCTACTCAATACTCCCACTACAAGTGCAATGTCTAATCTAGTACAAACCATTGCATACAGCAAGCTACCCACTACACTTGCATATGGAACACGGGACATATCCTCCTCTTCTTCTTGTGTCTTGGGACACTATTCAGCAGAAAACTTTACACCTACAGGAATTAGAACATTCTCCGGTTTACTATCTTGCATATTGAACCTCTGTAATATAGTCTCGACATACTTCCTCTAGTTTAACAAGAGCTTCCTATTTTCCCTATCTCTAAAAATTTCCATGCCCAAAATATAGTTTGTAGCACCAAGATCCTTCATGTTGAATTTGGGGAAGAGTTGGGTCTTCAAATCTTGGATAATTTCTTTGGCATTTCCAATCAACAACATATCATCCACATACAAGACCAAATAAATAAAATGGTCACCAATTAATTTAAAATAAACACAGTGATCCTCCTTGCTTCTGGTGAAGCCAAGTCCCCGTATATAGGTATCAAATTTCTAATACCACATCCTTGGTGGTTGTTTTAACCCATGCAAAGAATTCTTTAACCTGCATACCAGTTCTTTCTTCCCCTTAACCATAAAGCCTTCAGGTTGTTTCATGTAGATCTCCTCTTCCAAATCCCCGTGAGGAAATGATGTCTTCACATTTGTTAGCACCCAATCTGAACCTCATGCTGAAAAGGAAAATCAGGGTAACAACTAAACCACGCTCAGCCTTGTAGCTAGCCCTACAAGGATAGGAGAGGGCTCTCTCCGTAGAATAGATATCCAATAAAACAATGATGAGACTGATTTTGGCTAGGTATATAAATGGGAAAAAGAGTTTTGATGGATAACTGAAATTTCAGGGATGTATGGGACAAAAGGACAGCCCGAGCTGAGGAATTAAATCAAGGACACAAGATATTTCATGGGGCAAGGCAGGAAGGAGGTTTAGCAATCAAATTGAAATAAGGTGAAATGAAAAGACTGTTGAGGATCCGAAAAGGGCATAATACATGGATCCTTTTCAAACAGAAGAAAACACACAGAGTATGAACGGTTTCCCAAGGAAGAGCATATAAAATGGATTCTACCTTTCTACTTCAAAACATTCAACTGGTAATGTTTATGAATGAATTGTGAAACATAACAAAATACATATGAAACATAAAGGAGAGACATATGATAAAACTCATACCACATGAATCCCATAAATCAAAGCTGCATCACTTTATTAAATACCTGCCAAACTGTACAAAAGGAGCGCAAAGCTCACTACCACACTATTCCCCTACTTCTAAGTTTTCAGATCTCAGACTTTCCAGCCTTTTACAAATGATTAGAATTTACAATAAATAGACAAATTTGTGGGAATATAGAACGATAGAAAGAGGAGAAATCATAACTGAAGATGGAAAACCAAGAGCCAATAATATTTTCGTAAACGAAGAGCTGCTTTACATAATTTCATTTGAAATTCTCTGATACCCAATGAGGAGGTGAAACCTGTAGCGTGGATCATCTCTGCAATGTAACCAAAAATGTGACTGTTACAATCTGGGTTCTCAGCCTCTGACTGTTCGCTTTCCATTATTTCTTTAAATAAAACTGCCTTTTCTTATATTTTCTTTGGAAAAATGAATTTATGCGTTCGTGAAGGGAGGAATGTATTTAAATGGGAAAGGGAAGGGAAATGGAGGCGGGAAACTTATGAAAATCGCAATCGGGATCAGGAGCGGGCCAGAGATATGATATAACACAATAATCGCAATCGCAATATCGGAGTGGAGTAGGAGGGGAGTGATATTACAGATATGCGATGCGATGGGAGGACGGCCTTTGTAATAAACAAATATAACCAAAGTATTGAATTAACAAAGGGCTAGGCCTTTTCTTTATGAACGAGCGGAAGTACTGATGGTGGGACCCAAGGACCAATCGCAATTGCAAATCGGGAGGTGGGACAGAGTGGGATGGTGTATACAATCTTTCTGATGCGATGGGGAGGAAAGCCCTTTGTATTATAATTCAAAACCCAAAATTTCGCATTAACAAAGAACTGGGCCCTTTATATGTGAATTGGGTGAAAGTATTATGGTGGGCCCGAGGGATCAATCGCAATCACAATATCGGAGGGGAGGAGGAGCGCAACATATGTGAAACGCCGATGCGATTGGCCCGATTGAATTTAAGCCGTCGGATCGGTGGGGAGAGATCAACGGTGGAGGGATGATCGGGAGAGGTGTTGCGATCGGGTAATCGGAGGGAGAACTTGCGATGGGTCAATCGGAGGAAGATGCGATCGGAGGATCGGAGGGGGGACTTGCGATGGGCGGGTCGCATTGCATATTTAACATTTGCAATGGTGCGATCAATCGATTGGGGTATGGTGCGATTGATCGCAATCAGATATTCGAGCGATTAGACGATCGGAACTTCCATATAAATGTTTGTGATTGCGATTTGGATAAGGTTTGCGATTGTGACTTTAAACTTTATATTATAAGGTTTATATTATATGCGCGGTGAAGTGGTTTATATGGTGGGGGGGTTATATATAACATAACGTTTTCTTATAAAGTCTATGGGTATGGAAAAAGGGGAAGTGGTTTAATTAAATCGCATATGTATTCAAAGTTTTGAAATGCGATTTTATAATCGGAAAGTGGGAAAGAAGGGGTTTTTAAAGGGGTATAAAACTTTAATAGAACAAAGTTTAAAGGAAAAATGGGAAATAGGGGGTATAGGGAATTTTACTTCACTTAAGCATACAATTAAATCCAGAAGTCAGTTTCGAGAGTGTAGTATACCGTTGGGAAGCTCTTTCCGGGCTCTTTCTGATGGATCTGCTTTGAAGATGACCTGGTGCTGAACACGCCATGGAAAAATTCTTTGAAGGCAGGGACCTCACTTTGTGGAGATAACAGCTTCTGAATTGTGACTGAAAGGCAAAGCATTATGTTTTCACCTCAAAACATGGTTTTGAGGTGAAAATTACCTCATACTGAATGAATCATATCTTTGATCCTCCTGGTGCTATAAATTTGCATTTATTGACTTCCTCATGACCCTGCTGATCTTTATTGACACTTGACTCATTTATTTTGATAGTGATGAGACCTTAGATACTAAAGAGACCCATCCTATGACCCACTGATATGATTTTGAGAATGAAAGTGACTAATGACTGAAAACCATAGGGAGGAAAATTAGTAAGTACCTCATGAGGGAAAACTAATGAAACATTACTGCCATAAATAAATCCATGACCTAGCGGAATGGTGAAATTTATTGGTATGAGACACCTAATATGCAAATGAAAAAAGAGCAGTTTTGATCACTGATGGCAGTATGACTGGACTGACCCTAACATTGGCTCCAATGGGGATGATAGCTCCTTGGAGGTGCCAAGAACACCGTAGACCAAGTAGCCTTATCCATTGGGCATGGAGTAAATAATACTGAAAGACTGACACAATGCAGACTGACACTGACTCAAGACTAAGAGTGAAAAACTGAAATAAAACCAGACCATACACCAATCACCCAAGTCTTATAGCCTTCACCTCAAGCCCCAAACTTTAATGAATGTGTATTCTGCACCCTGATAAACATAACATGGTATATACAATGGTGATGACATAGATTCTGATCCTTTGTTTTCAACAATGGTAGTGCTTCAAAAGCCTACCATTCACTGCTCCTCCAGGACAATCTTGGCCATCCATTTCTGAAAGAAAGAAGGCATTCTGTCCTCTGTATGTTGAGATCCTGTATGGTCCTTTCAACAGGTTTTCAAACTTACCATGCTTCCCTTTGTCTTCATTTCTAGCATCCCATTTCAACACTATATCATCCAGCTGAAACCTTTCTGCTTTTGTCTTCCTTTCATAGATCTTTTTTATTTTCTCCTGCAACTGAATAGCGTTCTGTGACACTTCCTCTCTTGTTTTCTAAAGGTGGATCATTTGATTGATCCTTCGCTGATTGTCTTTTTCCTCGCTGTCAACTTCTTGCAATAATCTCATAACTGGGACTGTAAGGGATGTAGGAAATATAGCATCAGTACCATAAAACAACTCAAATGGTGACATACCTATTGATCTTTTACTGCTAACTCTCTTTTCCCACAGTGCGTTGATGAGCTTCCGGTGCCAATTTCTTTTGTTTGTTTCCAGCATTTTCTTGATTATATTCACCAGCGATTTGTTAGATGACTCGGCTAGGCCATTGCCTTATGGATAATATGCTGTCGAATGGCCCAGTGCGATGTTGTATTTGTCACAGAAATCGATCATTTTCTTTGATCTGAACGCTGTTGCGTTGTCTGTTACGATTTTGCATGGGCAGCCAAAGCGAGATAAAATATTCGATTCCAGGAATTGAATAATTACCGTGTCTGTTTCTTGTCTGGCTGGGATGGCCTCGATCCATTTGGTAAAGTAATCTGTCCCTGTCAATATCCATCGGTGCTGTGCTAAGGATGCTCGATGAATTTCTCCAATGAAATCGAGCCCCCACTGCTGAAAGGGTGCGTTTACTGAAACTGGTTTTAAAGGGAGTGGGAGCAATTTTTTCTTCCCTTGAAAGATTTGGCATTCATGAAATTTCATCACGGTCTTATATAAATCAGAAAATAATGTGGGCCAATAATATTCGGCTCTCAATATCTTGTTAGCTGTAGTCTTCCAAAACAAGTGACCGCCGCAGTCACCTTTATGAAACTCGTGCATTACCTTTTGCGCTTCTTCTTCAACCAAACAATTGAGCAGAACACCACCTGGATCCTTCCAATACAGAGCGCTGTCTAAAATGCAGTATTTTGCAGATTTTAGCTTCAAAGATCTTCCTTTACCCTTAGACATACCCATAGGAAGTGACAAATGCTGAAGGACATAGACGATATCTGAGTACCACGGGGACTGTAGAAAAATGTCTGCAATTGGAACCAGCAAACCTTCATCTTCCTCTTCTGCCACTGCTATTATGAGGTTTATATCTAAAGCACACAGATTTGATTGGGCCATCAATTTCGCCAAGCCTTGGCCTTTGATCAACTTCGTGGGCTTGATCTCCAGATCATATTCTAACATAGCCACTATCCATTTACCTCTTCGGCCTTCTAGATCAATTTGCATCAACACATCCTTCACTGCTGCGTTTGGGATGTATGCTATAGTATGTGAATGCAGAATATAGACCCTGAAATCCTTCAATGCCTTGATAAGAGCTAATGCCTGTTTTTCGATAACGTTATATATTAAAGCAGCATCTCTGATAGTCCTACTGAAAAAGGCAATTGGTGTTTCTACCTCATCTCTCTTTTGCATTAAAACAGCAGCCAAAGTATGCTCAGAAGCAAACAAAAATATGATGAAGTCTTGAGTATAGTCGGGACTGATCAAAACTGGGGCATTGGACAGCGCAAACTTTACCAGATTGAATGATTTGATGGCCTCCTCACTCCATTTAACAGTGTTGTCTTTCTTCAGCATATTAGTCATTTCCCTCAAATGTTCGGCCAGATTGGGTATAAATCGACGTAAGAAGTTCATCTTACCATTGAATGCTTGGATCTCCTTTTTGTTTCGTGGCAGGTCTATGAGCTAAATTGCCTCCACTCTGGCTGGATCGATGAAAATACCATCTTTGGAGATGATATGCCCCAGTATCTTGCCTTCATCCATGGCAAAGAGGCACTTCTTGGGATTGAGAGAAATTCCAAATTTTCTGCATCGCTGAAAAACAACTCTCAAATGGTGCAAATGCTCATCATCTGATCCTGAAAACACTGTCAAATAATCTAAATAAACAACCAGAAAAACATCTTTTTCATTTGCAAAAGCGATGTCCATTGCACGCTGGAAAGTAGCTCCTGCATTCTTCAGTCCAAAAGGCATTTTGGCATACTGGAAGGTTCCCTAGGGTGTTGTGAAGGCAGTTTTATCTTGGTCTTTCTCATGCACCAGGATTTGATTGTAGCCTAAGTAGACATAAAGTAGTGACATCCTGGATGCTCCAACTACTCTCTACAGAATGTGGTCCATTTTCGGGAGTGGATAATTGTTCTTCAAGGAGGCCTTGTTCAAGTTTCAAAAATCTATACACAACCTTATCTCTCCAGTTTTTTTATGCACCGGGACCAAATTTGAAATCCAGTCAGAAAATCTAATAGGGACTATGATACCAGCTTTGTACAATCTGTTTACCTCTTTTTCGATGGATGGCAGCAGCTTCGAATTGATCCTTCTCAGCTTCTGTCTGAATGGCTTTTGATCCGGCTTGATAGGAATAGTATGCTATATTATGTTCTTATCATACACCTTCAAATCTAAATAATCCCATGCAAATACATCAGAAAATTCGGAAAGCAGCTTCACATACTTCTCTTTCACTTTAGGGGACAATGTCTTTGACAATTTGACAAACTTGGGCTGATCAGCTGTTCCAATATTCACATCTTCAACTCCTTTCTCTGTGGGCACCAAGCTTGGCTTATTTGCAACATCATCCTGATCAAACAGCTCCTCTAGAGGTATGAGGCCTCTAGGAATTACATTATCTTTCAGCTGCAATATGTCCATTTGGTTTGCTTCCAATTCTTGATCATTAACTACATACTCACCTTCTATGGGAGTGTCTTCGAATTTTCCATCGCCCTGCAAAAATGCATTTATCTCATTATCATCCCAAAATACTTGCCAATACCTTAAATTGTCTGGAACAGTAGGCCTATGTTTTAGATGGATCTCAAATTTGTTGCTGGAGTTCATCAGAATCTTCAGGTTACTCGCAGTAGTGGCAAGAGAATCAGCAATAAGATTCTGCATCCTGGGCACTGCCGTCAAAGTGTACTCTGGGAATGTCTTCAAAATGTCCAAAACTGCATTTCTATATTCCCTCAGTCTTGGGTGTTTAGCTTGGTATTCTCCTTTCACCTGCTTGATTATTAACTCAGAGTCACCGTACACAGAAATCCTTTTTGCCTTCAACTTCCTTAAGATTTTGAGGCCTGCAATCAGAGCTTCATACTCTGCTTCATTGTTAGAGCATTCAAAGGCCAACTTATAAGCACATACTCTGACATTACTAGGGACCTTTTCAGGTTGAAACATAGGACTCCTTACCCATATTCCAATGCCAGCTCCATCCTTACCAACAGCTCCATCAAAATCCATACTCCACAGGCCTTCTTCTTCTTCTTGTAGATACTGAAATTTAGTTTCTTCCTTTCTTTCACCTTGGTTGATTTCTGGCTTTTCGTTATCCCTTTGCTGCTGGCAGTCAGGAGGCTCAGAAGTATTTGCTGCTTTATCTTTTTCCTGTTTGAGGACTTCTCTAAAATTTTCTGAAATCTCAGGTATCTCCTCCACTTTTACTAACTGACCATCCTCATCATTTAGACCACCATCTGAATATAAGACAAAAGATTCTAAATCTGTATGGACCGCATTGATGGGATGATTTACTGGCTTGTCTTTGCTAGTGATCATGTATTTCATTTTCTTTTCGCTATATAACTTTCTCAACTGGCCAAATACAGGGATTGTGGCATAGGAAAAATAAAGCTGTATGGTTCCCTTAAGTTTTGCACCCCAAGACCTAGATAGAAGCATTCCAAACCGTGGTGGGACATCAGCAACAACTACATCCATCAAGACATTTTTAGCTGGGATTTAATCTAGAGACACCACCAAATCTTTGATGAGACCAATACAGTGGACCCTACTTGAGTCAAAGGAATACAAATCGTGGTATTTTATAGTAACATCAAGACCTAACTTCTCCATGACAGCTTTGGGCATCAAGTTATGTGAGGCCCCTGAGTCCAACATGGCATTATGCAAGATAAACTCATGCAACCTTAGACTTAGGTAAAAGGGGGGGACTTCACTTTCTTCAGACTCTTGTGTGGCTGGACCAAAAATAAGTTCAGGGTAGTCATCTTCCACGTTAACCATATCGGAAAGAGGATCGATTTGCAAAACTTTAGACACCTAAATTTTATATATACTATTCTTCACTAACTCGGTCAGGGGCACAAACACTTTCAACTTGGAAATTTCACTTTCTAAATTAAAGGAGGGAGCTTTTTCTACCTCTTTAATAGGAGGGTCTTTCTTCTCCATTTGCTCCTTTGCTATGCTCTGCTGGATTTTTCCATTTGCTGTATTAGTAACTACGGGCGCTTTGCTGGATGGAGGATTGACTGGCTCTTTCGCTTTCTTCTATGCCTCGTCCTTTAGCTGGAGTTCCTTTCTCTTTTGAATGGGGCTGATTGTAACGTTTCTGTTCCTTAGAGAATACTTCCTTTGTTGGGCTGACAGCGCGTTCATATACCCTCTCTGGTAGTCATCAGATTCTTCTTCTAACACCACGTCATTTTCCAAAATTAAATCTTCATCCCCTCGAATGTCTGGAGTCGCCACTGTGTATTCTTCTTCTTCTGTGAGGAAAATGGGTGCACCATCAGCTGTGAAAAAATGATTGGTTTCAAACAGGGGACCATCGTCATCTGAGTCGGTCTGTTGCACGTAGTTCTGCTGTAAGGGCGTTCTAATCTGTCGTTGTGGTGCCGCTTGGTCTTGCGCCCTCTGTTCTCTCTATCTAATTATGAATTGCGGCTGTTGTTGTCCTCTAAAATTCGGATTTCTTATTTGGGGTTCCGGTTTGTCCGAAATTGTTAATCGATCAACCATCCTTTCCATTGTATGAATTAGGGTGTCCATTTTGCTGTCCGAAGGGGATGCTTCTTCTTTCACCATGACTTTCTTTTCAGCTCTGGCTCGAGCTCTTCTAGCCAGAAGATTTGCTTCGACGATTACTGCCATCTTATGCATTTCTTCAAGTGACGGTGGATCTCTTTCACGTAGTTGATATGCCACATCGGTATCAAAACCATCCGGAAACGTCAGCATGGCTGAATCGACAGGAGGTTTGAGGTTAGCCGGAATAGAATTGTATACCGTATTGAATCTAAAACAATAGTCCTGCACCGTTTCACCCGCATTTCTTTTAATATTCTCATATTCAAACAGAATTTGCTGTGGATTCATTTTCACCTCCCATCGGTCTAAGAACTGTGTGTGTAACTCTTGCAAAGTGTGAATAGAGCCTGCTGGTAAAGCTCTGAACCACTTTCTCACTTCACCTCCGAAGCTTTGAACAAACAACCTGGTTGCTACGTTCTCTTCTTCCACTTCATGCAAGTAAAAAAAGTCATTCATCTTGTCAACATGCTGCTGGGCTGTAATGCCCTGAGTGGCATCAAAGATAGCAATTTTTCTCTGATAATCAGCAGGCATATCATTGAGAACCTGAGGTAAAACCAAGGGTGCATACCGGGCATCCATAATTCTGGGAGGATTTACCACAACGTTTGTAGTGCTGGAATTTGAGGTAGGTGTTGATGGAGGAGATGAAAACTGGGAATTGATTGATGGGAATGTTGATGAATCAGGAGGATGGAATGCTGCTCCTGATGATCTTGAAGGCTCAGGAATATAAGTTGCAGTGATGGACTGAGGCGAATTCAAAATGCAGTCATCAATGGAAGAATTTTCTCTCTGAACTTCAATATCTACAAGAAACTCCAGATCTAAAACCGTGTCTTCAAGTGCAGTTTCAGACTTATTTCTAAACAAAGAAAGCTCAAAATTCTTATCAAAAGAAAGCTCTTCTACAAACAACCACTCACTAGGCCAAGTATGGGATCTGAGAATAGGTGTAGGATTTAGCGATCCCTCTTGTCTTCTGACTATTCTTGGGATAAGATTTGGATTTTCAAACACAGGGGGAGGATTTGGATCAGGGTTAGCCATTGTATATCTTCTTGAAGCCAGTGTGGTCAAATTACTACTGTACAATATTTATATCAGCCTAGAAAACTCTGAAATATCATCATCAAGACTTTACAAGAAAAATATTACTGGGGTGATAAATCTTCCATGCAAAAAGTTTGTAATTGCGTTCCCCAGTATGGTCGCCAAAGATGTTAGCACCCAATCTGAACCTCAGGCTGAAAAGGCAAATCAGGGTAACAACTAAACCACGCTCAGCCTTGTAGCTAGCCCTACAAGGACAGGAGAGGGCTCTCTCCGTAGAATAGATATCCAATAAAACAATGATGAGACTGATTTAGGCTAGGTATATAAATGGGAAAAAGAGTTTTGATGGATAACTGAAATTTCAGGGATGTATGGGACGAAAGGACAGCCCGAGCTGAGGAATTAAATCAAGGACACAGGATATTTCATGGGGCAAGGCAGGTAGGAGTTTTAGCAATCAAATTGAAATAAGGTGAAATGAAAAGACTGTTGAGGAGCTGAAAAGGGCATAATACATGGATCCTTTTCAAACAGAAGAAAACACACAGAGTATGAACGGTTTCCCAAGGTAGAGCACATAAAATGGATTCTACCTTTCTACTTGAAAACATTCAACTGGTAGTGTTTATGAATGAATTGTGAAACATAAAAAAATACATATGAAACACAAAGGAGAGACATATGCTAAAACTCATACCACATGAATCCCATAAATCAGAGCTGCATCACTTTATTAAATCCCTGCCAAACTGTACAAAAGGAGCACAAAGCTCACTGCCACACTATTCCCCTACTTCTAAGTTTTCAGATCTCAGACTTTCCAGCCTTTTACAAATGATTATAATTTACAATAAATAGACAGATTTGTGGGAATATAGAACGATAGAAAAAGGAGAAATCAGAACTGAAGATGGAAAACCAAGAGCCAATAATCTTTTCGTAAAGGAAGAGCTGTGTTACATAATTTCATTTGAAATTCTCTGATACCCAATGAGGAGGCGAAACCTGTAGCGTGGATCATCTCTGCAATGTAACCGAAAATGTGACTGTTACAATTTGGGTTCTCGGCCTCTGACTGTTCGCTTTCCATTATTTCTTTAAATAAAACTGCCTTTTCTTATATTTGCTTTGGAAAAATGAATTTATGCGTCCGTGAAGGGAGGAATGTATTTAAATGGGAAAGGGAAGGGAAATGGAGGCGGGAAACTTATGAAAATTGCAATCGGGATCAGGAGCGGGCCAGAGATATGATATAACACAGTAATCGCAATCGCAATATCGGAGTGGAGTGGGAGGGGAGTGATATTACAGATATGCGATGCGATGGGAGGACGGCCTTTGTAATAAACAAATATAACCAAAGTATTGAATTAACAAAGGGCTAGGCCTTTTCTTTATGAACGAGCAGAAGTACTGATGGTGGGACCCAAGGACCAATCGCAATCGCAATTCGGGAGGTGGGATGGAGTGGGATGGTGTATACAATATTTCCGATGCGATGGGGAGGAAAGCCCTTTGTATTATAATTCAAAACCCAAAATTTCGCATTAACAAAGAACTGGGCCCTTTATATGTGAATTGGGCAGAAGTATTATGGTGGGCCCGAGGGATCAATCGCAATCGCAATATCGGAGGGGAGGAGGAGCGCAACATATGTGAAACGTCGATGCAATTGGCCTGATTGAATTTAAGCCGTCGGACCGGTGGGGAGAGATCAACGATGGAGGGATGATCAGGAGAGGTGTTGCGATCGGGTAATCGGAGGGAGAACTTGCGATGGGTCAATCGGAGGAAGATGCGATCAGAGGATCGGAGGGGGGACTTGCGATGGGCGGATCGCATCGCATATTTAACATTTGCGATGGTGCGATCAATCGATCGGGGGATGGTGCGATCGATCACAATCAGAGATTTGAGCGATTAGATGATCGGAACTTCCATATAAATGTTTGCGATTGCAATTTGGATAAGGTTTGCGATTGCGACTTTAAACTTTATATTATAAGGTTTATATTATATGCGCGGTGAAGTGGTTTATACGGTGGGGGGGTTATATATAACATAACTTTTACTTATAAAGTCTATGGGTATGGAAAAAAGGGAAGTGGTTGAATTAAATCGGATATGTATTCAAAGTTTTGAAATGCGATTTTATAATCGGAAAGTGGGAAAGAAGGGGTTTTTAAAGGGGTATAAAACTTTAATAGAACAAAGTTTAAAGGAAAAATGGGAAATAGGGGGTATAGGGAATTTTACGTCACTTAAGCATACAATTCAATCCAGAAGTCAGTTTCGAGAGTGTAGTATACCGTTGGAAAGCTCTTTCCGGGCTCTTTCTGATGGATTTTCTTTGAAGATGATCTGGTGTTGAACACACTGTGGAAAACTTCTTTGAAGGCAGGGACCTCACTTTGTGGAGATAACAGCTTCTGAATTGTGACTGAAAGGAAAAGCATTATGTCTTCACCTCAAAAAATGGTTTTGAGGTGAAAAGTACCTCAAACTGAATGAATGATATCTCTGATCCTCCTGGTACTATAACTTTGCATTTATTGACTTCCTCATGACCCTGCTGATCTTTATTGACACTTGACTCATTTATTTTGACAGTGATGAGACCTTAGATACTAAAGAGACCCATCCTATGACCTACTGATATGATTTTGAGAATGAAAGTGACTAATGACTGAAAACCATAGGGAGGAAAATCAGCAAGTACCTCATGAGGGAAAACTGATGAAACATT
This sequence comes from Pinus albicaulis, assembly GCA_034641835.2. Lineage (NCBI taxonomy): Eukaryota > Viridiplantae > Streptophyta > Pinopsida > Pinales > Pinaceae > Pinus > Pinus albicaulis. The sequence goes on along the minus strand of CM076576.1, from coordinate 295,571,226 downwards.
ACTGCCATAAATGAATCCATGACCTAGCGGAATGGTGAAATTTATTGGTATGAGACACCTAATATGCAAATGCAAAAAGAGAAGTTTTGATCACTGAAGTCTTTATTTCAGGCAGCCACCATAACGTCAGTGATCCACGTGGACTAAATTAAGTGTAGCAACAACAAATAGTATCTAATAAAGTGCTTTTGTGGAAAAAATGTCACAAAGTCAATTGACACACAGGAATAGCCTTTGGTACCAACTCAAAACTTTGTATTTCTCCACCTTGCCTTCTACATTCATCTTCTTTTTAAACACCCATTTGCTCCCGATGGGCTTCCTTCCAGCCGACAACTCCACCAGATCCCATGCCTCATTTTTGTGCAAGGATACCATTTCATCAACCATGGCCTCCTTCCAGAGTTTTCCATCCTCTGAATCTACTGCCTCCCTGACAGTTCTGGGATCATCATCAGTTATAGTTAAGGAAAAACCTAAACAGAAAGCATATGGACTATACCTTTCTGGTTGCCTTCTTTCCCGAACTGATCTTCTCAAAGCTGGGGTTTGTGGCTCTTCATCTTCTGAGTCGTCTTCTGTTGTAGAGTTTGATTCATACTCCTTTAGCTCAAACTCTATCTTCTCAGGTTCCTTTGGTATGAATTCATGTTTAACAACATCTTTCACCTCTCTAAACACCACATCTTGGTTGTACACAACCTTCCTTGTTTCTGGGTTCCAAAGCTTGTAACCCTTTAAACCATCCATATACCCAATAAAGATGCACCTTTCAGATTTATTATCCAACTTGGTCCTTTTCTCCTTTGGAACATGTACATATGCATCACATCCAAATACCCTGAGATGTGAAAGAGAGGGTTTCTTACCAGTCCATACCTCATGTGGAGTCTTATCCTCCAACGCTGATGAAGGTGATCTGTTAACTAAGTAACATGCAGTCTCCACTGCCTCTGCCCAGAATTCTTGTCCTAACCCAGTACCACTGAGCATGCTTCCTGCCTTTTCCAGCAGTTTTCTGTTCATTCTTTCTACAACTCCATTTTGTTGAGGTGTGTGTAGGTGGTCCTTTTGATATATGCTTCTTGAGACTCTTTAAATTCCTTCTGAAAACTCCCCACAGGTATTTTCTCACTTTTGCTTCATCTTCTTCTCTTATCTGTTTTCTTTGAGCCTTAGAATTATTGTTGTGAAGACTTCATATTTATTCATAAATATAACCATGTATTCCTTGAGAAGTCATCTATGAATGAAAGATAGTACATAGAATTTCCTAGTGATGGAACTGACACAGGTCCAAACACATCACTGTGCACAAGTTCTAATATCTTGTTCGCCCTCTTAGCACCAGAAGGAAAACTCACCCAATTCTGCTTCCCATATACACAATTTTCACAGAAATCAAAATCCAGAGAGCGATTAGACATACCTTCTACCATACCATTTCTATGCAGTATCCGAAGGCCCTTCTTTCCAATATATCCAAGCCTTTGATGCTATAGCATGGTCTTTTCTCTGGCATCATTAGCTTTTCCCATCAACGAGATGACAAAGCCTTGCACCCATGTTGGAACATGACACAGGCATACATAGATTCCAATCCAAACTCCTGCATTAATAAAATTTCTATTAGACATGTTATGAGTGTCTTTCCCGAACATGTTTCTTTTTGCATCCATATTGCTTTGAGAAATCAGATTTTTGCTGATGTGGGAATGTACTGCACTTTTGAAATTTTGGTCTTACCATAACTTAAACAGCTTTTAGTGTGATTGGTCTTCCTATCCCTAGGAAGACATCACCTATCTTCTCCTTTGAGCCACTCCCTATGGGGAGTGAAGTGAAAGGATGCACCTGAGTCAATCAACCATGACTCATGATATGCATGTGTATTTGAAGAAGAAGCCAAATACACATCCCCACCTTCATCCGAGGTGGTTTTTGCCTCTGCAGAAGGAGCATCCTCAGATCCCTTTCCTTTCTCAGGAGCTTTAGATCTGCAGTTGCTACTATGATTTGCTGTATGCATTTCCAGCACATACCATTTTGGGAGATTTGATCTCCTCCAGATTCCTCTCCCACTCAAAGCATTTCTTTTTCTTTTTGGACCTTATCATACAGATAAGGCACTCCTTAAGGCTGACCTCCATGTTTTCTCCATCTCTCTTCCTCCAGCAACAAGTGCCACTAATATATTAAGATTCAAGATAGTTGTATTGCTACCTATTACATCTTTAAATTGTCCCTAGTCTAGTAAAACACCATAATTGATGTCCCTCTTTCATCAATATTTTAATATCATGATGTGACTTAGTCTAGCATTCAAAATATACAATAGAACAGGTCTCCATCCTTCATCCTCAGGTTATACAGCTTTTTCCACAGGAACAACTTATTCACCAGAGACTTAGATTGGTACAAAGTCCCAAGTTTTTCCCACAAATTCTTCACCGTAGCTTCCCCAGATACATTCAACAATACTGAATCTGAGACACACAATCATATTGTGCTCTTAGCCTTTCGATCCAGTTTCTTCCAGTCTTCATCTGACATTACCGTTGGTTTAGTACCAGGACTACATGATCCACTAATTCTTCCCTCGACCAGCGGAGTCCTCCATCTTGGAGGCAACAAAAAATCTGACTAAATCTGACCATCAAATCTCTAAATCTCTATCTTTCCATTATTCACCATATTCTTTCACTGCAAGAATCGATCCGAAGTAGATCTCACAACAAAACCCGGGGAAATTTTACACACAGGCTACAGAAAAAACCCTTTACTTATTAAGACGTCCCATGAAACTGCCCGAAACAGCTACGATACTAAATGTAGGTTTTAACCCTGTACAGAAATTATCTACAAATGAATCTTAAAACAGAAAATAAACAATAGCGAGAGCATAAAACATAAAACAGATAAACACAAAGATTTTCCCTTGGATCCCAAATTGGGACGATCAGCTTGATTTTTCATTATATTCCTTTTAGTGCTACAACACATATATATATATACATGTCGAATCATACATAAACCCTAATCCATTAACCCTCGATTAGAAAATAATCGTATTTCCCTTGACCGGATCTACAAAATACCATGGGCCAAAAACCATCATGCCCCAAAACCATGTGCAAAACCATGCAAAAAAACCATGGGCGGGTTTTCCCACCGGAAAATAAGGTCTCAAAAAAATTTCCTGGGGCACTACCCCAAACCCCGATAGGGGAGGTTGTCGCCCCCCTTGTTGCACCCGGCACAACGTACATAGGGGGCTATCACCCCCCCTGTGACCCCCCCATGCGTGACTAGTTGTGGAAAGAATATAACACATACCCAACACTCTCCCTCCTGAGCTTAACATGTTTGCATACATATGAAAGGCTTGACGTCACACAATAATAAGAATTCACAACAATAATTTAGTTCACAAAGATTCAAACCCTCCCAATAAAATTTTTTCTTATATTATATATAGATGATTTACAAAGGTGTTTGTGCCCTCTTGGCTTGATTTACAACAAATTGGCCCCTTTTGGTACAGTTGGCCTCACTCCTCTACTCTCGACTCTATTTTTCCCACACTTATATACATATTACATGCTATTGGATACATATTTATATAAATAATATTTTGAACCATAGTTAGTTCAGATCCACAAAATCCTCAACTATTCCTATCTCTTGGATTCTATAGATCCACCAATTATTCAAGAGATCTAACTAGCCCTAAAAATTCTCAAACTCATTGAAATATTCTTGAACCCTCTAGATTTGGTTACAATCTTAATCTCAATTATTTACACAACATTTCTAGATTTCCATAGGAAATACAAATAATTAAATAATTACATTTAATTAGGGAATGAAATCTGCTGGTATTTAAAAAGACCCCTAGGTTTAGTTAAAATGTGTTTTGAATTGGAGGCAGATGCTCCTACATCATACTTCCAAGGAAAAAAAAATCATGGTGTTGTAACCATGTGCTTCCATAAACTACGAAAATCCTCTTGGATCTTAGAATTTATGTTGCAGTTGATCTTTAGGTCATTTCAGCTTCTTTCTCACTTCTTTCCCTTCTTCTTTCCTCTTGTAGTTTTCCAAATCTTATGCTGGAGTTGTCCACTTTCCTTACTATTTCATTTCCATTTTTTTCTTACTTCCTATTTTTGACTGTCCTTCTCACAATAATATGGATTTTTCTAGGAACTTTCATCATCAACCTTCTCATCCTGTCAATTTCCACATCCAATATAGCCTCTTTCCAGTACATGTTGCCCCTTCCTTGTTGGAAACTATTATTATTTATATACATAAATTTTTGCCTCTTCTTCTCCTCTTAGTCACTGTTATATGGCTTTCTAATCTATTTTTCAAAATCAACTTGAACTATTTTTGCAAATTCTATGCATTCTCTTGTATCTGTTGCTATCCATTTCTCTAGATACCTCATCTCTTCCTCAACATATTTAAACACTAAATTGAAATTTTCTATTGGAGGTTTAAATTCATCTTCAAGAAATAGTTTAGATTCTATCTCTTCTTGTTTATGCAACTTCATAATCAATTTGAAAAACAAAATTACCTACGCTTCTTTAGATGATGTAAGGACCTCTTCTTGGATAGGCATTTGTGAACATTCCTCTCTCTAGCTGTAATCTCCTTCTAAGATTCAGAATTCATCAATAATTTTTCCAGAAAATCTAATTCTCATTTAAATTTCATAAGAAATTCATCTGAATTCTTAATGTTTTCTTCTCTCTCACTATCTCCACTGGGTAACTTCATTCTATTTTCTTCCAGAACAAATTTCTGCAATTGTCCTTTAAAAATATCCTTCCTTGATTATGTATATCCCACTTTTTGATGATCTACATGTGGAATCGATCTTCCATCCTCTTTTAAAATAGAATTTATATTTTTTCCACTTTTATCCATCCTTAAGACAATTTTCAATGGATTTTCATCACCTTCGTCAAAACCCACAATCATGCACTTGTTAGATTTAGAAACACAAGGTGTTTTAGCCTCTATTGATGTTTTTTCATCAAATCCACATAGTTCATGAGACTCTAATGCAACCTCTTATAAACATATTCATCTTCTTCTTCCCCTGTTATGGTTCCTTACTCTCATTTACAAATTCACACATTCATCTCATACTTAGTTGCTCTAAGTTATTCCCTCAATTTGGGACACTTCCTTTGCTTCAGCTTCATCTACAACTTGTGCCACTCCACATTTTTCCATAGAAACCATCCACATATCTATTTTTCAGCCTCCTTTTGTACCAATAACATAATCAAATTCAAGAATTCTTTCATCTTAGCAATATCCTTATTAAATTCTTGATCAATCATTTTTCTCTTGATGTCTTTTTCATTGACATCCTCTCTTTTTCTTCTGTTGTTGTTAGGACTATCAATATTCATATTATCTTCCTCTTGTGTGAACTTCACCTTTTTCACTATGAGTTGCAATATAGCCTATGTTACAAGATTACTCTAATAACTTGTTACTTATTACTTCACCAAGCTCCTCCTCAAGTCATACTATTGGCATCCACTCGTTCTCTCACCTAAAGCCTCCATGAGAAATTTCTTTCAAACTGGTTGTTTCATATACTTACTCACTTTTCTGAGAACTTGCACTTGTCCTCTTTTCTTCTTCCTCAAGGTTATTTTCCAAAATAATTTATTTAAAATATTTTACTTTCTCTATTCCTCCTCTGCCATAGCTTCCTAGATGCAACTCTTTGCCATTGCTTCCTCCTATAATAAACTATTTATCCGAAACATTAGTTGAAAACATAAAAGCCATTTACCTCTTTTCCAATCACATTTGAACATGTGTTGCTATCAATATTAATGTTTTCTACCTATTTCTTACTTTGTGTATTAAGAACATCAATATGCCTTCCTCCTTTCAAAAATTATTCCTACAGTCATTTATCCTCTACGTCAGGACAAAATGAAAATTAATTTTTTTTACCTCATTATATTATTCAAACATGATCTCCTACAAACTTTGTTTCTCAATAAAAATTTCAACCTATCTATTTCAATCTTCAAGGAGCATTCAGGCTCTGATACCAAATGATGCCAACTTGAAACTAACTATCCCAATTATGTCAACCTATAAACACATAGTGCCAAACAGATTGTCAAAAATTCACCTCCTTAAGCCTGAAATTAGGGAGATAAATATCTTCTTACATCCACATTAAAAATTATCTCAGAGGGGATGCAAGGGTAAACAAAACCCACCATATTCAAGACATATCAAGATATAGCCACCAAATCCAAGATCTTTATCCACCCAAATTCAGGAGCCCAAACATAAACACAACTATCATGGCCTCAATTATTTTATACTACAAGCAAATAGGAATAATAACCTTTTACCTTTCAATCAACTTGGCCTAATCCTCCTAAATCCCTTCTCCTTAGTGAAGCTCCTTTGCAATGGCGCTCTCTAACACACCTTCTAACCTAGCCCTTACAGATACCAAAATTTATTTAACGAGAACATATAGGAATGTCTTAGCATGTCATCTCGATGCATTATCAATGCTCTTCACCTCTTTACATGTCACCCCATCTCCACATCACCCCAAATATTCCTAGCGATGCGAAAATATTTTCCTTCCGGGATACACACTCTGAGAAGTGAATTTCCTCATCAACTTTCACACTTAAATCTCTATCATAGCGGACGCCGACCTTTTTTAAAGTGTGCATTGGTTATTTTTCTAAGAGGAGTCAATGCTCCAACCTCGTGGCCCTTGTAAGTTTCACATCTAAACTTGGACCCACTTTACTTTTCCATGTTAAACGTTCCAAACTCACATGTCACCCTTATTCTCTCCATTTTTGCTACTACTTCCAGAGCTTCCTAACATCTAATCATCCCAACTATGCCTGTGCATGCTCTTACTTTGATATTTAAGGGAATATATTCTAGGACATGTAAGCTCGACCTGGTCTTTGACTTTTGTAGTACTATTTCTTCCAATGTTGGGAAAACTCAACACTTATGACACATGGACACACTTTTGTCTACACATTCATTCCCTTCCTTTCCAAATGATCCTGGATCCATGTCACCCTATATTTTTCCTTAGAGCACACATTTTAGTTCTTCTTGGATTTCCCTTTCAGGAGGAGTCAACAGAACATAAAATAACTTGTTGGTTTTGTTGTCCAACATGCAAGCTCCACATCATCCTAGTTTGTTCCAAATCACTAAACCTCCACATCATCTCGACTCCATTAATTTATGTAATATCATAGACTCCAAATATATTAAGTCTTTTACCTATTACTTGATGTAAACTCCCGCAGTTTCCAACTCTTTCCTACTCTAAATATTCATGCTTCCACTGCACCTCCAATCTGTGCTGACTCAAACGAAAACATAGCTTTTCTATAGGACTTAATGCCCCAAAAATTCTTTTCTTATATATTACCGTCCTCTTTGTTCTTTGTTGCTTTTGGATCATTGATCAGGATATTGATCAATGATAAAAAAATTCAATCATTCCAACTATAAATGGAAGGATTTGTCCCTACTAAAATATTTTGGCTCCTCTCCATTGGTTTTAATTTTCATTCTCAAATACTCTCCCCACCGAGGTTAACATGTTTAAATATATATCAAAGGTTAAACATCACAAAGTAGCAAGAATTCATAACAAGAACTCAGTTCACACAAATTCCAATCCTCTCGAACAAAATTTTTTCTTGTTGAGAGAAATTTTCGGATGAAACTATGTGGACGATGTTTTCATGTATTGCATACTGATGATTTACAAATCTTTTTGTGGCCTCTTAGTTTTATTTACAACAAATTGGCACATTTCGTCCCTTTTATCCCACTTGCGCTCACTCCTCTACTCTAGAATATTTTTTTCCCACACTTCTATATATCACATTCTCTTCGGCTACATAACTATAAAAATAGGATTTTGAACCATAACTAGATCAAATCCACAAAATCCTCAACTATTATTATCTCTAGGATCTTATAGATCCACTTATTCTTCAAGAGATCTAACTGACCCTAAAACTTCCCTAACTCATTCAAATATTCTCGAACCCTCTATATCTTATTCCAATCTCAATATCAATTATATTTACACAATATTCCTAGGTTTCCATAGGAAATAAAAATAATTAAATAATCACACTCAATTAGGGAACTAACTCACTTGTTAATTGAAAAGACCCCTAGGTTTAGTCAAAATTCATTTTGACTTGGAGGTAGATGCACTTGCATCATACTTTCAAGGTGAAAAAAATTCATGGATCTTTACCATGTGCTTCCATATACTGAGGAATTTCTCTTGTATCCTATACTTTATGTTGCAATTGATATTATACTATTTTCTTCTGCTTTCCTACTTCCGTTGTTGTCTTATTTCCTCTTTCAGGTTTTCAAATCTTATGTAGGATTTGTCGACTTGCCTTATTGATGCATTTTCATTTGGTTACTCACTTCATGTTTTTGATTGTCCTTATCACACTAATATGTATTTTTCTATGCACTTTCATCATGAATCTTCTCATCCTATCAATCTCCACATCCAATCTATCCTCTTGCTCATACCTGTTGCTCCTTGTTTGTCAGAAACTATTTTTGTTATTATCCATAACTTGTTTCCTCTTCTTCTCCTATGAGTCACTGCTATGTGGATATTTAATATTATGTTTAAAATCAACTTGAACTATGTTTGAAAATTATATGTAGTCACCTATATATGTTGTTAGCCATTTCTCTAGATACGTCATCTCTTCCTCAAAATATTTAACCCCTAATTCAGGATGTTTTATTGAAGGTTTAAATTCATCTTCAAGAAATAGTTTAGATTATGTTTCTCTAATTACAAATTCATATTCATTATCTCTTCTTGTTTCTATAACTTCATCATCAATTTGAAAATTAATCTTACCTGTGTTTCTTTAGATTTTGTAAGAACCTCTTCTTGGCTAGGTACTTGCGAACATTCCTCTTCTCTAGATATAATATTCTACTTAGATTCAAATTTCAACAACAATTTTTCCAGAAATTGTACTTATTCTTTACATCTCATAAGAAATTCATCTAAATGATTCATTTTTTTCTTCTATCTGGCTATCTCCACTGGTCAACTTCATTTTATTTTTAGCCAGAACAAATTTTTGGCAATTGTCCTGTAAAAATTGCCTTCCTTAACTGCGTATGCCCCTATTTTTTACTATTTTCTTGTGAAAATGATGTCCCATCCTATTTTAGAATAGAATTCATATTATTTCCACTTTTCTCCAACCTTGAGACAATTTTTAATGATTTTTCATCATCTTCATCAAAACCTGAAATCATGCACAACTTGTTAGCTTTAAAAATGCAAGGCTTTATAGTCTCTATTGGTTTTTTGGTCATCTAATCCACATAGTTCATGACAGTCTCATGCATCCTCTTATCATCACCTTCATCATATTATTCTCTTATTAAGGGTCCTTTCTTTGGTTTAAAAATGTGCACATTCATCACATACTCAGTTTCTTTAATTTGTTCCTTCAATTTGGCACACTTCCTTTGCCTCAACTTCATCTGCAACTTTTTCCACTTCACTTTTTTCTATAGCAGCCATCCACATATCTAGTTTTAATATTTTTTTCTAGCAGTCCTATAAGCACATTAAGGATTTCCTTATTAAACTTTTCATCATTAATCTTCCTCCTTGTAACTGACTGCCTCCCACATTTACCAACTTTCACCGGCTTTCCCAGGGTAAAAATGAGCTAAGGGTCACTATGAGAAGACTCAACCTCCTATGTGACCTTCAAGAAATAAATTTGATAACTTAAGACATTACTGACTTCCCTTAGGTTCCACAAGACCTCCAGGTGTACTCCAACCCTTGAGACAACTCACTTTTTCCCTAAACCAGAGCCCAAGTCATTCCATTGCCAAGGCTTCCATGTGACTATCAATTCCCAGTCACACTCATAAGCCTTCCTCCATGTGAATATGGAATTTTATGCTCAACTCTATGCCATGGAATCTAAAATTTTTGCCATGTTTTCAGGGCCAAGACTCAGGTTTCTGCCCATAACTTAGTGAAACTTGAAGAGAAGATAAATGGCTTAGAAAAAATTCTTGTAAACCAAAAACTGAAACTAGGACTTGACCTGACCATCTCCAAATGGGACTGACATTCTGTCAAAAACTTGGTATATCTGCAACCTACAAGTCATGAATGCAATTATAAACATAGGGGATTGAATACTTACCTGAGGTTTAACAAGAAGGGTCACTTCCTTGTCATATTAGTTGTCATAGCACCAATTAGGTATTGCATTCATTATTCATTCAGTTACAAGTAAAAAAATGAAAATATCCATGAATAATTTCTGTCATAAAACCATGCTTATAACCAAATAAATAACAATAATAGATCAACCATTAAATCCACATAATAACTAGTACATTTTCTTATCAAAAGTAGGAGAAAATTATATTTTAATAAACATAGGAAAATACCGACCAAGTTTGGGACTCCCATGTTCACCTGACCATAGATTGGTTGAACCAAATATTTCATTTAGCCAATCACCCCAGTGCCATATTCCAAGAATGAATGTGGGATCTCATGGGATAAACCAATCCAAAGACAGCCAAGGGAATCTAGAGGTTAAACCACCTCCACGCTCTACATACCTTGATCTCACCCAAGCTGGTGCAAAGATTACAAAAAATAAATGAGCTTGGACACCTCAGAATTTATTCGCCAATACCTTCAGGAATTTTCCCATCTCCACCCTCAAGATTTAGCATTTATCTCTCCATTACCAGTCAAGAAATTCCTATGCATTTTAATTTTCCTCAGACCACCTCACCGGGATCCAAAATATTCCATCAATCCAAAGCTAAAATCAATAAAAATTCCATCATACCATGGCTATCTAGAAATAGCAAGGCTAGGATAAAATACACCTACGAAAACCAAAAAAATCCATGCCAATGACAACAAAAGAACCAAATACCAACATGCACATACCATGCATGTCAAAACAAGATAGGAAATAATACATGAAACTTTTTATGTGCAAGTATTCCCGTTGAAGCTGCTTGATCCTTTCCTTCCTTTACTTTCCTCGTCCTTCTTTGCTTTTCCTTTACTTTCCCTTGATTTCCTTTCCTTTTCTTCTCCTTCCTTTACTTTATTGATTTATTTCTCCTCTTGGTGGTCTTCTCCTCTCTAAGACAAATTCTAACACTAAATTGACAGTAAAAATTACCAACTAATGCTCTGAAGTCTTTTTATTGATGAGGCCTCTAATTTCTTCAAATTTTTATTATTTTCATTCATTTTCCTCCTCACATGCAACATGTGACATTTCACCTTAATTTTCTCCTAATTTCCTTTATTTTCATAAATAATGTGCCAAAAATACCTTTTCTCCTTTCCAAATCCTTAGTTATTTCCTTTGCCAATTTCCCGTAGCCATAAACACAATAAGTGATTCCCACTAGGATATTTTTCCTAGCATTGAGCCTGGAATAAGTGTCCCTTTCCCATGGTGTTATTTTTCCTTTATTAACTTTTATTACATGAAGTTTTATCTTGGAGTTATTACACCCTTGATGTGTTTTTACTTGACAGTGACTTGACATTTTCTCTCTTTGTTCTGTGGATTCCACCTAAACCTCTATCATGACTGTTAGTAGTGATTTTCTCTTCCTCTCATGTGAACTTCACCGTGTACACTATGAGTTGTAATTTAGCATATGTAACAAGCCTACTCCAATGCCATGTTACTTATTAGTTGACCAAACTCCTCCTCAACTCGGATTGTTGGTATCCATAGGTTCTCTCACCTAGAACCTCCTTGAGCACTCATTCCTCCTCCAGTTTTCTCATATACTTACTCACTTTTATGTAAATTCCACTTGTCCTCTTGTCTTCTTCATCAAGGTTATTTACCAAAATAATTTCTTTAAAATTTTTCACTTTCTCTATTCCTCCTCTATTACTCTTTCATAGTTGCAACTGTTTGTCACTATTACCACATGTAATCAACTATTCATCCCATACATTAGTTGAAAACATAAAAATCATTTACCTCTTATCCAATCCCATTTGAGCATGTGTTTCTACCAATATTTATGTTTGCTACCTCTAAATTTCTTTTATCCTTAAGAACATCAGTGTTCCTCCTTCCTTTATAAACTTATTCATGTAATCATTTATCCTCTACTTTGATATAAAATGAAAATTAAAACAATTTTACCTAATCAAATTGTTAAAACATGTTCTCCTGCAAACTTTGGTTCTCCCAAAAAACTTGAAACTCTCTATTTTAAGCTTCAAAGATAATTCTAGCTCTAATACCAAATGATACCAACCTCAAATTGGTTTTGCCAATTATGTTAGCCTTTAAACCCACAATTCCAAACTTATGGTGAAAAATGCACTTCCTTAAACCCCAAACTAAGGAGATAAATATATTCTTAAATCCACATTAAAGATTAAGTGGGGGGAGTTTCAAGGGTAAACAAAAACCACTAGATTTAAGCCATATTAATATATATCCACCAGATCCAAGAGCTTTATGCATTCAAATGTGCAAGCCCAAACATACAGAAAATTGGCATGTCATCAATTCTTACATACTATAAGCACACATGAATAATCCCATTTTACCTTTCAATCAATGTAGCTTAATCCTGCTAACACCCTTCTCCTTAGCGAAGCACCTTTTCAATGGTTCTCTCAATCACACCTCATGACCTAGCACTTACGTATCTCGAATTTTATTTAAAAAGTTCATAAACTTAAGAATTCCTTAACACGTCATATTAAAGCATTAACATACCTTCTCACCACTTTAAACACCACCCTAGCTTTGTATCATGCCTACTCTTTCTAAAGATGCAGGAATATTTTCCTTCTAGGAGAAAAACTTCGAGAATTGAATTTTCTCGTAAAATATTGCACTTAAATCTCCATCAAAGTGGACCTGGCCTTTTTAAAAGTGTGTAAGGGTTGTCCTTCTGAAAGGAGACACCAGTCCCTTGTGGCCCTTGTTAGTTGCACATCTAACCCGTGGCACACTTGAATTTGGTGCATTAGACATTTAAAACTTACACATCACACCAAATCTCTCCATGATTGCTGCTACTACCACGTCTTCCTGACATCTAGTCATCCTGACTATGCATGTGTGTGCTTTTCCTTTGATATTCTAGGTAAAACCTTTCGAACACGTCATCCGAACATGGGCATTGACTTGTGGACTATTTATTCATACATGGCCCCACTTTTGGCTACATATTCTTTCCTTGCCTCTCCACATGAGCCTGCATCCATGTCACATTGGCTTGTTCCTTAGAGAACACTTTTTAGTTTTTCAAGGATTTTTGTTCTGGGAGGAGTCAGTGGAACATACAATCACTTATCAATTTTTTTGTCCAATGTGCAAGCTCCCCATCATCCTAGAGTGTTCCACATCACTTAACCTCCATGTCATCTCGACGCCATTAATTGGTAGATTTTCACAGACTCCAAATATAGTAATTATTCTCCATGTTGATCGACGTAAACTCCCTTAGTTGTTGACATGTTCATAATATAAATCTCCATGTTTCCACTATGCATCTAATATAATATTATTCAAAGGAGATCATAGCTCCACTACAATATTATTTGATGGAAAATTATCTATTGTGGAAAAAGTTTGACTCCTTAGATATAGCGGCTTGATCTAGAAACAACATAGACAAAAGACTTGTGTTTTATTTAGAGAAATTAGAAAATGGAGGTAATTCCAACCTGGAGTCCAATGCAAGTCCTCCTATTACACCTGCTTATGAACATTAGCTTCAACTCCAATCAATGTAAATGGAATGTGAAATGTTTTTTGTAAAAATCACAAGAAGTACAAGAAACAAATAAAATAGACTAATATATTGAATCAATGAGTCAAGAAGTCATTGAAATGAATATGCATCAAATAAACATATGTATAGGAAAACAAATATTTTTCTATTAATGAAATGTAGGAGAAGATTAAAACCCTTTTACAGATCTTGACCATGTAGGTATCAACCACCTAACTTGTTCTTATCCACAAAGAAAGCCTTCAATCACAGCTAAAGGATGGTAAAGGATCCTTAGGTTAAAATACAGCAACATCAAGGCATATATAAGAGTCTCCAAAATCCAAATCAAACTCCATGGGAGGCAGTGAATTTATAGCGTAAGTAGGGAAATTTTTTTTTTACCAATCTAGGATTTAGATCCACATATGAGGGAGGATAAGCTCTAGGGATAAGATATAAGACCCATAATATAGTATTTCAAGATCTCAATCAATAGTAAATGGTTAAAAATACCTTAGAATCTTATGGAAAGAGAAGATTCAAAAAAAAAAAAATCCCAAAATTCTATAACCATCAAACCTAAAGAAAAGGAAACATGTATTTTTCAATTCAGTTGCTTAGTTATACAACATGCAACAGTGTAGGTTTGTATAAGAGAAAGTGTGGTGGGTCAAAAAACTAGTTTCTTGAGCTAATTAACCCAAAATATTTCGAATTTTTGGAGAGATAGTGCTTAAGGATCTGCAAAGGGATGATTGCAAGTTGTAAGGATGTTGAATTATCTGGCTTCCTGGCCATTTGATTAGATGTGCCAGAATTACCTTTAACAGATTGCCCCCCTAAAGTACAAAGTCAAAAGAAGTGGTTGAGGACTGAAGTGCTTTACTTTGTGACAAGTCCAGATCAAGAAAATAATGGCAGTGAGATCATAATTTGTTACAATACATAATCATCTTGATATCATTGCTGAGTTAGGCATACCGATACTCAATAAATAGGACAATTTACATGTAGAATAATCAAATTCATGTCCACTGATGAAAATTTGTAGACACATATTCGGATGGCTTTCTGAATGATCATAGCCATTATAACTTTTCATATTGGATGGATCCTGAAATCACAACCCGAATGGATGAAACTAGATCAGGGGTCTTCTACCTTTTCACTCGATAGTATGAGTCTAACCATGTGAATAAATGAGTTAGACTCGAACATGGTAGACACCATATGATTACTGTCCAATGATGGAAGACATTAACATATGCGAGAGGAAATATTGATAACGATAATGGCTCTCAATGTACCACAACATAATCTATGAAGTGTGAATTAATGATATGAAGTAGAACACCACCATAATCTTCTGGTCGAAGGCCAATGATGAATACATGTTGGCTCGAGGGGTCCTTCCCAGGTTCATAGATTAAGGTTTGCCAACAAACCCCTATACTACTGGCCCTTTCGGAAGTGACCTGCTTGCGTAGGTCAAAGTCTCACTCGAAGTTGTATGGGTGGGTGCTGGAACCAGGTTTCCACACCCTGAGAGAGGATATGTAAGCCAAGTAGAGTTTTTTTCGACTTTATAATGACCAGACCGCATATCCCAGAAATGGATCTATAAATCTCCTTCACATCCACATGCGTGAGGTCAACTATACTTACTGTACTTAAGAAATCATACACTCCTAAAATAGTAGGGTAGCATTATAGTTATTCTTTGCATAAAACATAACATAATAGACCCAGATCAAAGGTTTGCGCAGAAAAACACTTAACACAGTTACGTTCACAGCTTAACACAGAATATGCATAACATAACAGCTATCAAATATTCACTTCAACAGTACAAATAGATTCAGTTACTCAACAACCTTTCTCATTCATTAATCTTTCAGATCCTTCTTACAATACCCAACCCTGACCTGCGCACACAAAAAGACTAGGGATCTTCGTGCACAAAACCAGCAGGAGTCCTTTCCCCGAAAAACCAAATAGATCTACTAATCCACAATTCGCATCAAGATCTCATCATCTTCTTTCCTTATAATTCAAAATGTCCATCTATATATAACAATCTATCCTATTCTTTCCTATGGTCTGCACACCATGGTTTGTGGACTCTAGGTCTACCCTTTGACCCATTACAATGCTTTCGAGGCTTTGACCCACCCAAAAACCCCTGCGCTAGACTAATTATACTCAAAAATATGCAAAACTAGACCAGTTTCCTTGCTTGCAAGAGACCCTGTTCCAACAGTCCCCCAACACAATCTTGTGACTTGTCCCGAGTCACTAGGGTGGTGCGGTCTCTACCTACACACGTAGGGCATTGATGGCTGCGATTAGTGGAGGCAACACTTCTTGACTCTAAGATGCAGCACTCTGCGCGATGTCTACAAGCTTCTCAGAGTTTGATCCTTCAGTAGCCGCAGTAACCCGCTCTAATGTCTGGTTGAGTCGCTTGATCGCACCATCGGTATCCTGTGATAGCTGGAGGGTTGCGCTGGCCCATGGCTTCAAGCATTCTGTGATGGCATGCTTCGTTCATCGGAGTTCGTCAATCTTATCTTGGAGTGCTTTGCTAGTCTTCAAGCGTGCCAGACGCTGTGCAGGGACTAAGGAAGGCAAGGTAGCTTCGATCTGATCAAAAGCAACTTCCTTCTGTCGTAAGTCCTGATTGATTTTCTGAAGAACCAAGTTGAACTAGACCGCTATCCATAGTTTCATGGTTGACTCAAGCAACTGAGTACCTTGAGAAATCTGTCCCATAATGATGTTCGTAGCTTTTGTTACCAGTACAGCACACTGGGCTCGTATCTCCGGATGTGTAACAGGCTGTAATTGGGTCTTTAATGTGGTGATTTGTCGTTCCATTGTGGTCTTGAGGGTCTGCATTTCGGTTCTGGATGTCTTTAGTGCTACAACCAAGCCTTCTATTGTAGCCCGGAGTAGAGCTATAGCCAGGAGTTTGTCTAGGACCTCTGTACCGAGCTGTTGGACCACTGTTTCGAGTTGCGCCTTCTGCGAGAGAGCAAGGAAGATGTCTGCAGTCTGTCGTGCGATGATTGGCATGGCCACATCGAGCTGTTGCTATGCGGTCTGGTCACAATGATGGATCTCTTGAAGCACGGCTGTGTGGAAACCCTGTAACACCTCACAGGGCAGCTTTTCCAAATCCAATTGTAGTCCCGTATCTGCCAGAAGGTGGGTGCTGACCAGGACAGCGCTAGGCAACGAATAAGCACGGCTTTATTTTGCAATTAGCCGGTACTACTCGATGTCATGGGCACCTGTGCCTATATAATGGCAGGGTGTAGTGTATCCATATTTTTCTGGAGGTCATGAAGCTCAGCCTACATGGCGTTGATTGCAGGCTTTTGTTGTGCTTCTATGGCTGCCCACTTATCCTTTGTAGCCAAAGTAAGTGTGTCTGTGATTTGCTCGAGATCACCATCAGTTAGTGTGATCGTTGCATCATATTCCTGGCATCAGGCGCGCTGCTTTTTCCGGGGCCCCTTTGCAAGCTCCCTATGCCGCTTCGTACCTCGGAGGGATGTAGTATCCTTTTTAGTCATCCCTTTCATTCGTAGGACTAGCTGTGAATCGACCGTGTTAGCAATTACAATGATCTGCGGCAGTTGCGTAACATCTTCTGGGGCTGCATCCTAGCCCGTCCGGCTGGACCCTGCGATCATCCCAGGTTTGGAAGGGGTGTTAACTTCCACCATATAGCTTTGACGCCAATCCGTGCAGGGTTCAAAATCAATTCTCCAAGTAGGGAGCCAGAGGGAAATTATCTTATCAATTTTGGCATCCCCAGGCCCCCTCAACATAATGTCCGCAAGCTCTGGACTGGTAAGCGTCGAAGCGTCCGCGGGGTTAGGGGCTACCATATTAACCGAAGGAGGGGATCCTGAGTTTAGAGACTCACAGGTAGCGGAAATGGGTTGATTGGGCATGAACATAATGCTAAAGGTCCAGAAAATCATGCAGCAGAACAATACGTGCAGATTAAAAAGATGATATGGAACCTCGGTCGAAGTTATCCTTTCTCATTTACAGTTCCCGTGGATGTCAAAATGTAAGGTGAATCTTGCTTGGAACTTACCATTAAGAAAACGGTAAAAACTCATAAGAAATTGCCTCATTAATTGACAGCCGCCTGTTTTCCTTGACGGTAATATTCCCTTTTTACCAGATTTCAGTGTTCTGACTGTCATCGTTCACACCTTATGGGCTTCCCACGGATCTACTCACCTTGGATGAAGCATCCGTTCTGCTTGCATATCCTTAATTATAGTCAAAGTAGGGTGTGGTGTAATGCGATTTAGGTGTAGTCTAAAAAACTTGGCAACCGTGCGCATCCCATCCAGTTCTGAGTTTGGAATAGTTCGGGGGTCATCCTTTCCTTCCTTTAAGCTAAGGTTGCAGTGTTCAACCATGTGTGCTACCTGCATTCCCCATGATTCGAATGCGATGTACAGGCGTGGTCTACCCCAAGTCAAGGTATCAGTGTTCTACAGACCTATGTCGAGCGCTCCTATGCCATCCACCACACTAAATGTTTGAAGAAACTCATCCCGCAAAGTCTCCCAATGGTGAGTGCACTGATGTAGCTCCACATCTAAATACCATGCAGTTGGACGCAGTCGCAGAGCATGGATAAATAGGTGGACCCGTTCTTGTGGGGTTCTGTCGCACCACTTCGCTGCCCATGCGAGAAAATATCTGTGTGGATCTTCTGATCCAAGGAACTTTTTGATCTATCTCATAGCTGGAGCTTCAAATCGCATGATCATCTTATCCCAACATTCCTCCCAATCCCTGAATACCTTCCCACGCATCTCCCACCAGCACGCAGGTGTTCTGCGCAGGGCTAGTTTAAGGGCCCATAGCCTACGTCCCTTGGGAAGTTCTGCTTCGAATGCGTGTAAAAATTCCTCAATGCTACTTGAATCCCCTAAGTAGGTTAGGTCTCTTACCTCGAAGGAGATGCAACATAAGTTCCTTGTGACCCGAAGACATCACAGTGTCGAAACCTCATGGAACTGGCCTTGCCAATTCTCTAGTTCCGCATCAGAGTCAAAAAATCATTCACTGTATTTTTCCTAGCAGAGTTCGCCTTCCGTCGTGGGGTTAATCCAATCTTCATCCTACGTAGTCAACTTGTAAATGTGATCCACTTCCTCCTAATCGTGCGCTGGCTCTGTATACCGTGCACCTTCCACGGGATCCAATGGTACTATTACTCATGTACCATTATTTTCAAACACCATGCTTTGATTTTTGAGGTTGATAACACCCCCCATATCTATAGCCCAGTCCAGTCTTAGGAGCGCAAGTTAGGGTCCACATCTTCTACAATTTCTATTACCTAAAAGTCAGCTTGGGCCTTTACTCCTGCGATATCTACCATGATTTTTGGCAGTCTTCCTAGAGGGATGATCTTCTATTGAATCGCCATGCACAGTTGGATGGTGGACCATTACAACTTAGGTTCTCCCATTCGTTGCCATTTTTATTTAGGTAACATGTTCACATCTGATCCAAGGTCAAAAATAACTTGATCCATCTCGTAGTCACCAATCTGCACAGTCAACCACATTTCTCTTCCGGTGTGTTTTTTATACCTATATAGTTTGTGTACATCCTTAGTTCCTGGGGTTGGATCGAGCCGCGCTGTGCAGATATTAATTAATGCCTGAAGGTTCTCTATAGCCTTTGGGTTACGTAGAAGCTTCATACATGCTTGCAGAAAGGGCTTGACCCCCTCATATGTCTTAGGGTGTGTCAGTACCTGCACATTAGCTGCCTCTGCCTTAGCGAAGTCCTGGCAAGATGTGGCCATTGTTTCTTGTCCATTTTTCATGTTTTATCCTTCTTGATGGGTCATAGGATCCATGGCAGCCTCTTCCTTTGGTCCCTGGGTGGTCATCCCACTACGTGTTATGAATTTCACACTTGGGTCCATGTTCCTTAGTTTGGCTTTAACTCTTTTCACATTCTGCATACGAGTGGGCTGCTTTTCCTGCACTTTTGTGATTAAGATTGGGCAATCTTCAATCACATGGTCCAGTTGTCTGCAATATCGATAGGATTTCCATGTAGGATTTAGGCAGTCCCTAGCAAAGTGCCCTGCTTCTCCATAGTTATAGCAGATTAGATGTATGTGTCCTCGACCTGTGCTTCCTCCCCGACCTCCTCCCTTGCCCCTTGCTGGAGAGCCACCAAAGCTCATGGGAGATCTGGGTGACACAGGGTCTAATTTTACCCTATATAAGTTTCCTCGATCTATCATCAGATCATAAGTTCGATAATCCAGATCATCGTGTCCTACCAACCGACAAAACCTGCACCATTTTTTCTTGAGTTCTGGGACATATGCTCCTAGCCGGGGGAAATGGTTCATATCATACAGCCCTGCTATGCGGCAGGCATCACACCATAAGGCAGATTCGCTTGAGCCTGAACGCACTAGGTTAGGATCTCATGTCTGTATGTAATCAGTCAATAGTGCGCATTGATCCTTCATATGGCCAAATCCCTGACATCGTATGCACCATAGATCTGTGTTGGCTCCTTTTCCTCGTTCCTTTAGCAGGTTCTGAATTTCCATGTGCATAGCTCCAAGCTGCTCCTGAATTTGTTGTACTCCTAATGAAGTATCTCTAGGTGAAGCTTCTAGTTTCATAGCAACTTCCACAGCTTTTTCCTGTGACTCAAAGGTTTGGTGAGTCATTGGTATGCGCAGGTGAGGCAACAACATAGCAATGAACCATTTCGTATGTTATCTATCGTCATACGCAAATCCTCCTTCCTTGATTGCTCTCTTAAATTGCTGATCAGCCTCCCATACAGACTCATACACTCCTTGCTTGAAGTCCTTCACATCTACTACTAGCTGAGAGTGAAATTTTTTCTTTCGGAACTATTGCTTCAGAGCGTCCTTAATATCTTGAATAGATGCATTCTCGTTTTGAGATATTTATCGCATATACCCGTCCAGAGCTCTTTCTTCGAATGCCAGGGATAGTTGTGCCCTCTTCAGTGTATCTCTTGCCAGATTTTTCACAGTCCATACGGAATATGCAACAAACCAAAATTGGTCCATATCCTCATCTCCTACCCCTTTGAAGGTAGGTATTTTCAAGTGCGCAGCAATATCACTATTCGGCGGAGGTGGTGGTATGGGAGAATTTGTACCTCTGCGTGGCCTGGACAGTGGTGTAGGTGGGGGGCTCTGCGTAGCCGTCTCTCGCAAAGGGCTATAGACAGATCTTCCCCCTTCAAGGTTGGTTCAATAGTATTTACCACTCCGTGTCGTGCCCTCATCTGGATCCGAGTTCATTCACTCGATATGACTACACAAAATACTCTTTTAACACAGTAATGTCTTAATCAGTAGGGGTAATGTCTTCAGAAACTTTCCCTGTAAACCTTTAAAGAATCTTTGCTCTGCTTTGGAGTAGGAGACGAACTGGTCAATGGAAAATTTTGTCACAAACCCTCCTAGCACACTATCCACCTAGTGATCCACCTTGCGAGTGACGGTATCATCAGTCCTTTATAGCTGCTGGATTAGCCCTGGAGTCCACTGAGTGACCCGTTCATCCTTCCAACACTTATGGAACTCTACGAGCCTTGCCAGCCAATCCTGAAGCTCGATTGAAAATGCCACAAAGAAAATTTTGTAGCTTTCCGTAAGAATGTACCTGTCTTTCCAATTTTCCGTCGTTAACCTCGTGCCGCGATTCTCCTTTATCGCAAATTCCTGAATCTATTTTTTTAACCACTCTTCGATTTCCTTCCTCTCAAGCTTCTAGTTCTCTCTTGTCATTACCCGATCCCTCTCTCAAAATGCTCCCGATCCTGGCAACAGAACCATTTTTTGGCTTGAGGGGTCCTGACCCAGGTTCGGAGATTAAGGTTTTCCAAAAAACCCCTATACTACTGGCCCTTTCAGTAGTGACCTGCTTGCGTAGGTCAAAGTCTCACCCGAGGTAGTATGGGTGGGTGTTGGAACCAGGTTTCTGCACCCTGAGAGAGGATACGTAAGCCAAGCAGAGCTTTGTTCGGCTTTATAATGACCAGATCGCATATCCCAGAACCGGATCTATAAATATCCTTTGCATCCACGTGCGCAAGGTCAACTATACTTATTGTACTTAATAAATCATACACTCTAAAATAGTAGGGCAGAGTTACAGGTATTCTTTGCATAAAACATAATAGAATAGACCCAAATTGAAGGTTTGTGCAGCAGAGCACTTAACACAGTTACGTTCGTAGCTTAACACAAAATATGCATAACATAATAGCTATCAAATATTCACATGAATAGTACAAATAGACTCAGTTACTCAACAACCTTTCTCATTCATTAATATTTCAGATCCTTCTTACAATACCCAACCCCAACTTGTGCACACAGCAGCAGGGTCTGCACACAGCAAGACTAGGGATCTTCGCACACACAGCCTGCAGGAATCCTTTCCCTGAAAACCCAAATAGATCTACTAAGCCACAATTCGCATCAAGATCTCATCATCTTCTTGCCTTATAATTAAAAATGTCCCTCTATTTATAACAATCTAGCCTAATCTTTCCTATTGTCTGCACACCATGGTTTGCAGACTCTAGGTCTACCCTTTGACGCATTACAATTCTTTCGGGGCTTTGACCCACCCCAAAACCCCTGCGCTAGACTAATTATACTAAAAAATATGAAAAATTGGACGAGTTTCGCAGCTTGCAGGAGACCATATTCCAACAATACATGTCGCCAAAAGTGAGGAAAATTTTTGTTGAGGTATGCAAGCTCCAAGGCACTTAAGGGAATTTATAAGTTAACTTCCTAGATAATGTGCTAATGTCGACAGGAAGTGACACGTCGTAGGAGGGTCTTGATGTATCTCCCATAAATGACACAAAATGTGTATAATTATTTTGAGACATAATTTAATGATGTATAGTTGGTTCTTAAGCGACAGACACAAAGTAAAGCTTAAGGGTATTGTAGCAGATGTCAACTAAGGGTGGACTTTCTCGTGAACATATCGGCGACACTGAATGGAGTTGGTAGCATTGACTCAAATAACCATGATTAATGATTTAATTAAGGTGAAATCAACAAAGAGGCAAGCATATTTCTCATCCCAAATAAGTCACAAAGATAAAGTGAAATATTTTCGTGTTCAAGAGCAAATCGCTACCATTAATAGGTAAAATGCCTTGTTTTTCCATTTCCTAAAATATTATTGGCCAGTACCTCTTTATTTTTTACAAGATTGAGGAGGATAACATATAATATTCGATTCCCCCCCCCCCCCCCGACATTCTATAACCATCACACCTACAACAAAGGAAACATGTATTTGTGAGTGCAGTTGCTCATTTATGCAACATGAAACAATGTAGGTTTCTAAAAGAGAAAGTGTGATGGGTCCAAAAACTAGGTTTTTGAGCTTATTAACCCAAAATATTTGGAATTTTTGGAGAGATGGTGATTAAGTATCTGCAAAGGGATGATTTCAAGGTTTAGGGATGTTGATTGATATATTTTCCATACAATTTGAGTAGATGTGACAAAATTACCTATAACAGATTCCCCCCCTAAAGTACAAAGTCAGAAGGGCTGAGGACTTAAGTGCTTTACTTTGTGATAAGTCCAGATCAAGAAAATATTGGTTGAGATCATAATATGATAAAATAAATAACCATATTGATAACATTGTTGAGGTAGGAATACCCATACTCAACATATAAGCCAATTTACATGTACAATAATCAAAGTCATGTCCATTTATGAAAAATGGTGGACACTTGTTCAAATGACTTTCTGAATGATCATAGCCATCATAATTTGTGATATTGGATGAATCTTGAAATTGCAACCCAGGTGGATGAAACTACATCAGGGGTCTTCTACCTTGTCACTCAATAGTACAATTCTAACTATGTGAAAATTGAGTTAGATTCAAACATGGTAGACACCATCTAATTACTGGCCAATGATGTAAGTCATTAAGAGATGCAAGAGGAACCATCGATAATGATAATGGATCTCAATGTACCACATCACAATATATGTGGTGTGAATTAATGAGCTGAATGAGAACACCACACATAATATTTTGGTCAAAGGCCAATGAGGAAACTTGCCATTGAGGTATGCAAGCTCCAAGGAAATTAATGGAATTTCTAAGTTAATTTCCTAGATAATGTGCTAATGTCGACAGGAAGTGACATGTCATAGGAGGGTCTTGATGTATCCCCCATAAACGACTTGAAACATGTATAAATATTTTGAGATAGAATGTAATGATGTAGAGTTGGTTCAGAAGTGACAGACATGAAGTAAAGCTTAAGGGTATTGTAGCAGATGTCAACTAAGGGTGTACTTTATCCTGAAATTATCAGCGACACTGAATGGAGTTAGCAGCATTTACTCAAAGAACCATGATAAAGTATTTCATTAAGGTGTAATCAATAAAGGGGCAAGCACATTTCCCATCCCAAAGCAGTCACAAAGATGAAGTGAAAGTTTCTCAAATTCAAGAGAAACTTACAGCCAATAATAGTTAAAATGCCTTGTTTTTAAATTCCCCAACCATTTTTGGCTAGTAGCTCTTTATTTTTAACAATATTGAGGATCATAACATATGCTTGACCTATAATTTCATTCTTTGGATGAATCCTTTTGAGTATTTTTAATGAAACATGAGAGGGAGTGGTTTGGTCTCGTCATGCTTGAGGAGTCCAACTAAGGCATAACTCGACTCCTTTTTCATGTTTATAGAGTTTGAATAAAAGGTGAAAAAGAAAACTCCGAGATGTTCCTTTTTGTAAATTTAGTCTCTTGGGCCCAAAAAGGCATAAAAAATACCTAGGAGAAACTTTAGTCATGTTCAAATTAAGTATTATGTTTTCGTAAATAATATATCTCAGTTTGGAAAAAGGGTTAAACTTATACTGGGTAGATTTATTTTCATTTACTTTAACGAGTTTGAAAAGACACGTTCTCGACAACCTTTTCATGCTTTGGGAGTCTGAAAAGAGCTCAAATATAACTGCAAGGGATTCCTTTTTCGTAAGTTTAATGAGTCCGAAAAAGTAACATAAGTGTACTCAATTATAAAAATGACTTGTATTCAACTTATAATCTGCATTACATCCTTCAATTACTTTTTAACCTGCTCAAAGCACCACGAAAAGATTAAAAATACATGAAACATGGTAAAAAATAGGTCAAAGTATTAAAAAATTATTAAAATAGTAACTAATTTGACCACAAAATTTGAAAATGTAACTTTATTTCTTACCATTTTCATTTTTCCAAGTTGAGTGAGATATGAGTAGGTTTTTATCTTCAAAATTTAGTAGTTTATTACAACCAATCTGGTGTACCATTTCCAATTCTGTCAATTCAAGGTAAGAAATCTATCTTTTCTATTCATTCTACGATTTCTATTTCTCATTTCATGTATTTGTTTGGATTTTTTTTGAGTTCTTAGGCTTAAAAGACACCCTTGGCTCATCACACTCCTATATTGGGAGGTGTAGTGGGTTAATAAAAATAATAGAGATAAAGTTTACCAACGCACTCATTAGTGGGGACGAGGGAAATGGCCGCCCTATCCAAGAATAGAAAGTGCAATGGGTGCAAATGCTTTTCAAAATTTTGATTCTTAGTTGGTTTTTCTCCCAAAAAGTTTCCAAATGATAATATTATGTCTATTTTGTGTTATTTGGCAGGTGTTTTACTAGAGATAAAATGGATTTTACCTAGAGATAAAGTGAGCATGAGGCTCAAGACATGGTTGATAATATTGACCCAACAAATGTTTATGATTTGAGAAATTGTGGGCTTCTCATGTTTTTTTATGATTTCAGGCATAAGGGACCAATTGGAATTACTGGAGTATTTGGTTAGATGTTGGGACACACAGGGACAATACTTCAGTATCGGTGTACATACCGTCATGATAAATGTCAAGTACATTTGTTTCTTGAGAGGGCTATCATGGAGAGGAGCTCTCATTTCATTATCTGGATTCATGAGAGGTGGGAAGATAGTGAAGTATTATATTTTTGTTCATTTTTTACCTTGCGCTAAAATAGCCAAGGATGGGAAACTTGAGATAAAGGATGTTGTACGACTTCCTCTCAAGATAATCCTTTTCACTATTGGACGGTTAGATGGAAGTGCTACTTTAAACTTAGCAACGAAGAACTAGATGCAGTATACCTTAGAGTGCTTAGAGCCGATATAATTCAAATGGTGTGAAGAAGTTCTAGTCAATTTGAAGGAAAAATACAATGGAGAAAATAATAGATGATTGAATAACTTTGGAAATTACTCCATCATCGTATCATTTGATTTACAGAGAGTGACATTGTTATAACCTCCAACGGATAGCCCACGAAATTCCTAGACCTAGAGAGCCTCGTATGAGGCAATGGGTAGATTTGATGGCCAGATGCAGAGGAGCACCAATGATGTCATTCGCTCCTATATTTTTTTATTGGCTACGGGAGTAGATAATTATGATTGAAAAATACCCATATGTTGGAGTAGACTTCCGTTGAGATCCAAAGCTCATTTTAACTTAAGGCGAGTAGTGGAACGATGTAGGTAAAACAAAGTCATTTCGAATATTTTTTGTATTTTGGATTTTCCAATTTTTTTGTTTTTATTTTTAATGCATCATAGGCTAACTATTGGATTTACATGCAGATATTGGACCTTTGCGACCAGTAGGAATGTTTCCTATTCATCAAGGGGCATAATCAAATCTTGTACAAGTTGAGGTTACAGGGTCAGAGGAGGAGATGGTTGATCCTGACATCACGGAGATACTCAACGAATTTAAGTACCATATCAAGGGATTTACCCATAATGTACCAAAAACAAGGATTAATAATTTCCCTATCAGTATGTAACAATACATCATAGGAGTTCCAGAGTGTATTAGTCATTTTCTCTGCAAGGTTTCCTGTGCCATTGTGTACTATCATGAACATCGCCAGGATTAGTCTTCCAAGAGGATTTTGAGCCATATTTTATCTACATGTGTTTTGATATTATAGGTCATTTGTCCATATGTGTCACAGATATATTTTTTGTAAAACCAAACACTATATACAATTTTTTATCTATGGATGTCTTCTAATTTTACCATACTCTCTTGCACAATGTATGATGATGGCTTTTGTATTTACATGTCTTGAAATTTTTTTTTAATACATAATTTCCTAATGCATATGTTAAATAAATTAGGACTCTTATGAATACGTTTGTTATGTGAAATATATGAATAGGATAAAATTATCTTCCCTAAACTTGATGGCCTAGCCTAGAACAACAGAGAGAAAAGAAGCTAATGTTTTCATTAAAGTAAATAGACAATGGGATGAAGCCTACCTGGAATCTATCATATGCTTCGCTCCTCTCTTGGATTGTATGCTCCAATCCTAGCTTTGATCGTTATAATTAGAACCTGCACAATCAAACAACATAAGCCAATGATCTATGACATTTATATAACATCATATAATCACTTTATTCAATGGATCAACATGGCATTGAAATATATCAAATCATAGAATCACATATAGGAAAACAATGAACTCTTTATATTAATAGAAATGGAGATATTTAAAAAACAATATTGGATTTGATCTTGTATAAGAGCTCCTCCAAGTTGAATTGTCCTTCCTTGCTACAAATTGTACCTCTATGTCACCCCAATACATGGAATAATGACTACCATAGAAAAATCATGAGGGTAGAATCTATCTCCAAAATCTAAGCCCTAGCTTGTGGATGGCCACAAATATATAGAAGATTATGGTAAGCTAATAGTTCTTATCTATTTACCAATCTAGGCTTGAGATCCATTGTTGATGGGAGGATGATCTCAAGGGATAAGGGGTGAAATCTCCAAGGTAGGATAGGATAGGATTTGATACTTTCATCCAAGGTAAATAGTTATAACAACTCCTATAATGTTTTGGAAGAGGAAGCTTTGAGATTCTTTTTATTTTTCCTGAATTTATAGAATCAACGCACCCTTGTTGGAGTGAGGTCCCCTAGGACCAGATTTTGATACAATTTTGATACATTTTTGTAAAGTTTTGTAAGTTTAGTCATGCGCAGAAAAAGTCAAGGGGCTTTGCGGCAAGTCAAATCCACTCACGAGTTGTAATGGGAAAAAAGGGTAGAACTAGGGGCCGCAAACCACATTTTGTAGACCTTAGATGAGCGTAGGCTAAAAGTATAAATAGGAGTCTAGATTGAGTTGATAAGAAATATATGATATGAATGTAAGAGATCTAGCTATGTTTCTATATTGTGTATGAATTGTATGGGTAAAAGGCTCCTGTTGGCTCTATGCATGGAGACCTTAAGTCCTACTATGTGCGGACCCCATTGGTTGTGTGTGCGGGTGAACTGAAGGTTTTGTAAGCAAGATCTGAATTGTTAATGAATGAGGAACTATTATGGATGATATTTGAGCTTCAAATGCATCTCTTGCATAATTTGTGAGCTATTTTGCATGCTAATTTTGGTTTCAGTGTTATAGATCAATTGCGCAAGTGTTTTCTGCTTTGGATGAATGTTAGATAAATGAATGTGTTATTCTTGAGATTTAATGATATATGTTAAGGGACTAAGGAACCTGTTTATCACATGCATAAGTCACAAATATGTATGATTAAGGTTTTGGGTTAGGGAATCTACGTGCATATCAGAATAGAGTTGTTTCAAACCTAAAGGCACCCACATAATTTAATTCTCTCTTAGGGTGTGGAAGCCAGGTTCTAGTACCCCGCATACTACTTCAGGTGAGACTTTGACCTGCGCAAGAAGGTCACTGATAAAAGGGACAGTAGTAAGAGGGTTTTTTCGGTTAACCTTAACTTCGAACCTGGGTCAAAACCCCTCAAGAAAACAAATGGTTATGTTGCCAGGACTGGAATCATTTTGAGAGATATTAGATGATGTGGCAACCCTTAAAGCCTAAACTAGAAGACCAGTTTGAGAAACAAATTCAGGAATTCTCCCTAAAAGAAAACAAAAGTAAGAAGTTGTCTACTGAAGAGTGGAAGAACAAGTATATTTTTACAGAGGCTCATGATATTTTCTTCGTGGCCTTTGCACACAAATTATAGGAGTTGTTTTCAATATTAGCAGAGTTCCAAACCTGTTGGAAGGATGACAAGGTCATGCAGTGGATGCCTGAATTGATCCAACAATTGGAAAATACTGATAATTCCATCACCCTGACATTAGATCACTGGGTTGAAAGCATCTAGGGTGGGTTTGTGACAGAATTTGTAGTAAATCAATTTGTGTCATATTCTAAAGCTAAAAGAAGGTTTTTCAAGGGATTGAGAGGTAAATTATTACGAACCCTGCCTCTGCTGATTAAGATGATATTGTGTGAAAAGGGTGTTTTGTATAGCCACACTAAGTGAATGACCCACCATAAGATCGAAATAAACTATGTGCAGTGGAAAATATTATTGGGTCAATCAGAGAGGAGACAAGTCTGTATATAGCCCTCTAAGTGATTCACTGAATAGAGAGAGTAGTGAGGCATGAAGGTAGCCCTCCTGCTATGCCACAGTCAAGCACATGCATGGGTGAGACATCTCCTACCCTGCCACCACCACCACCTGTAGAAGATATGGCTGCACATATGAAGCTAACCACCTTTGACAGTGTGGAAGATGAGGACATGGAGAGATTTTGGTTTGTTGCTGATGTGGTGTGGACTGCACAAAATTTTAATACTGACATTGTCAAGAGAGAACCATTGGCTATGGAATTTGAAGGTCGCACGTTAGATTGGCTCATGGGATATTTATCCCAGACATTCATCCCTCGTTTGTGCAGATTAAGAACACTTTGAAGTAGTAATTCAAGAAGTTGAAGTCCTACGCACAATGCATGGTAGAATTAAAAGATATCAGACAGGACCCAAACGAATCTGTTTGGGAAGCCGATCAATGGCTGAAGTGCACCTTCAGTTAAGTAGGATTTGTTTATGATGATAATAATAAACATAAGGAATGGTTCATTTCCATGCTTTTTCCACATCTGTGCGGGCCTATGGGTCGACAAAATATTGATTCTCAGGCTGAAGCTCTGGAAATATCTATGAAATTAGAAGTTACACCCAGAGAAGATGCTCAGTTTGGAATGCTACAATTTCAAAGTCACCTGGAGTATATGCACTTAGAAATTAAGATCCTATGTAGAGATCAGTGTAAATAAGTTGGCGCAGATTTCTGGTGCATAAGTTGTAAGGGTTCTGGTCACACCAAAGAATAGTGCCCTCTGTTTTTAGATTACCTCCAAGTGGGAGGACCAAACCCACTACGTCTGAGGGATGTTTTTGGGACTATTAACCCCACCCTATGGTGCGCTAATTGTAGAGTAGCTGGATGAAATGATACATACCATTTCCCTCGGCTAGGAGCCTATATGACAAATCTAAAGCAACAATGGTGCAGATTTTGCTCCTCAGCTGGTCATGATGAGCACCATTGCTGGAAATTTGACCTAATGATAGAAAATGAAAACATTTATAGAGTGTAGGTCATCCCTTCGTCACAAGCATCTCCCTTTGGATGGGGAGGATCCCCAACAAGAGGAAGGGGAGGAGGAAGAGGTGGAGGCGCAGGTCAAGGAAGAGGGAAATTAATATTCTATAACTGTGGAGACCCTGGACACTATGCATGGAACTGGCCTAATCCCATGTGAAAATTTTGCAGGTATTGTAGGAAATTTTATCATGTAATTGAATATTGTCATGTGTTAATTTCGAAAATGTAGGAAAAGTAGTAGATGCCTACACAAAACATACAAATGGTTAAATCTGAGCCACATGATGATGGTCCAAGTGTAAATGTAATTACACATAGTGATGTTGACAGTAGAGGAAATGAATAAAAGAGGGTTGATGCATAACCACTGATCAGAAAGGCATCTGACAAGAAAGAAGGACTCAACCTACAGAAAGAGAAGAGACTTTCATTGAAGCCGTGAGGGATTTTTCTGCTCCGGGAGTGTCCATATCAAATTATATCATGGAGCCTAAGGAGGATGATGAATTCAAACCATTCCTACAAGCCTGCATTAATCTACTACACAATTAGAATGAACTAGATAATATTCAGGCCATAATAGATAGCTTCGCGGAAAAATAATTACCTCGAACGAAGACTAAGGCTATGAATAATATTTATAAGAACAAGAAGAGAATTGGTCGGGAGATGCGCATGACTATGGAGATTGCTAAGTATGAGATGGATCAAGTCATTCTGGATCTGGGGTTTGATGAAAATTTCCTACCTAAGAAAACCTGGAAAAATATGTGAGAACCAAAATTGGAATCGTCCACCATTCAGCTATGCATGGCTAATCAGCAGAATATCATTCCTCTTGGAAGACTTCCATAGGTCCTAGTAGACATTGCAAGAGTGAAGGTATGCGTGGATTTTGAAGTAATGCAAATTGTCGATGATGCAGACCCGTACCCTACATTATTAGGATTGTATTGGGCTATTGATATGGAAGGAATAATCAACCTGAAGCGTAGAAGCATGATCTTCGAGAATGATAGCACAGAGGTGATAGTCCCACTATATCCAATAGAAGGAGAGATATACACAGAACCAGTAAGTGAGGGAGATGATGTTGATAAAATATATAAGCTAACTATGTGGGATGAGGATTGGATCAACTTGACAATTGATGGGATGTTGAAATGGGAAAAATATATCTCATGTTTTTTAGATTCAGATGGGGAGATGGAGAATTGGTAGAACCGATTGCATGATGTTTTTGCGTTACGTTGTCTTAAGATCACTAAATAATTCCAGTGAATTTCCTCAGAGGTAAGAGAAATACCCTATTTCGATGCTTCTGGTAGTGTCATAGTATTTTTGGAAGAATTGGAAAATGTTGTCCCGGAAGAACAAAGGTTCTATGCACTTGATCTCACTATGCGCGTAACCCCAGAAATTGATGGGATACACACAAATGAGTCTTCAAGGACTGGGAGGAATGCAGTCGAATGATGAATTTCTGCTTTGAGCCACCTTATACCCCACCAACTGAGCTATTTTATGGTCAGAGAGACCCACGCAAGAACCTGGCCATGTGGATGGAAGTTTGGAAGGAAAAGACATGGAACAAATGGGTTCATATGTTTATTCACTCATTGGGACTGGTGCCCACCACTTGGTATTTAGAAATAGATATGAACCAAGTAACTTTCCATTAGACTACAATTACTGATGATTTCCTATCAACCTTTAGCTTGGTTGGAGGATTAGAAGGATTGGATGAAGCTCTACAGGATATATATGATATTTTCTTTTATAACTGCCGATCAAAGATAGAATGTGTTGCACCAGCATGGGATGCACAGATGTAGGAAATTATCAATTGCAGGAACCTGTCGATAGAGGAAAATGAAGATGATCCAAGAAATGTAAACATCCATGAATCTAAAGGAGAGCGCGCAATTGCAGGGCCCTAATTGGGAATGGTGGATGTAACCAAACCATTGAAGTTAAAGGAAGTCGACATTGGGAAGGAAGAGCAGCCCAAGTTGGCCAAAATTATGGATTAATGGGATGATGATACAATAGGGAATATTGCAGAGTTGTTGATAGAGTATCAAGACCTATTTCCTACAAAGTTCTCTGAGCTTAAGGGAATTGTAGGAGTGATGAAGATCACTTTCAAACTAGATGCGCACCCTATCGATTAGCGCCCGTACTGACTGAATCCCAAGTATAAGATGAATTTAAAAGAGGAATTAGAAAATATGGTGGTTGCGTCTATCATTGAGCCTGTAGATCAATCTGATTGGGTGAGCCCAATGGTAGTTCAAGAAAAGAATACCAAAGGAGAGATAAAAATTTGTGTAGATTTGCGCAAGTTGAATAATGCCTGTGTGCATGACCCCTTCCCTACTCCATTCTCAAATGAGATCTTGGATAATGTGGGAGGACAAGAGGCTTATTCTTTTACTGATGGATTTTCAGGATCTCATTAGATCAGAATTGCACCTGAAGACCATAGTAAGACCACCTTTGCAACTGAATGGGGGTCTTTCCAGTATACTCTCATGCCTTTTGGATTAAAGAATGCACCTACAATCTTCTCATGCCTAGTAGTGTTTGTGTTCAAAGAATTCATGCATAAATTTGAGGAGGTATATTTTGATGACTGGAAAATGTTTGAGTTGGTAAATAAGGATGTGTCAAACCAGTGCATGATGCTTGACACTTGTAGGAAGCACCAGATTTCTCTAAACTTGAAGAAATGTATATTCTGCGTGTCATTTGGGATCTTGCTAGGGCATATAGTATCTCAACAAGGGTTGATGGTAGACCCAACCAAGATAGCAGTTATCATCAACCTCGAAGTTCCCACTAATGAAAAACAGTTGCGCTCCATCCATGGAAAATTTTAGGGGCTAAAATTCGCAGGTGGGCTAATTTTCCATGGTTTTCCCAAAAAAAAAATTCGCCAATTTCTGTTTTTTTATAAAAATTATTTGCCCAAATTTTACAATATAAAATTATTTTATGTTAAAAATATTCAAAATTATATAGGCAATATATATAATATCATTATAAATTTGAATAATTTTACAAATACATCAATAAATATTTTATAGTTTTCATATTACAGACTAGTGAGATTCGCCAATTTTTTAAACTTCAAGATAATTTTCCATCCTTAAAATTATCCCTACTAGCATCTTAGGATAAACTGTATATTACAGGAAGTTTATTCAAGGTTATGCTCTGATCACTGCACCAATGGATAAATTATTGAAAAAGGATGTGTCATTTTTTGGGGATGAAGACTATCAAAAGAGTTTTGATTTGTTGAAGGCGAAAATGGTCATTACATATATTCTAATATTACTAGACTGGTCTAAGGTATTCTTTGTACAGATAGATGCATCTAGAATAGCACTTGGGGTTGTTTGAATGGGGCGAGGAGAAGGATACATCAGTCACCCTGTTGCTTTTTCCAGTAGGAAGCTCTCTAGTGCAGAGCACAACTACTCAACCACAGAAAGAGAAGAATTGGCCATGGTCTATTCCCTACAAAAATACAGGCACTATCTGCTAGGAGGACACTTCAAAATTTTCACTAACCATTCTGCTTTGAAGTATCTAGTCAATAAGCCTGTCTTGTAGGGAATATTTGCAGATCGTTGCTGATATTTCAGGAATATCAATTTGAAATCATTGTGAAGCCTGGAAGATTAAATTATGGACCTAACCATTTGTCATGCATCGAAAATGGGGAATAGCCAACCAGTCTGCAGGAAGGGTTGCCTAATGTGAAACTCTTTTCTATCAAGGTAGTTTATGAGCAATTTGTTGATATTATTCACTTTTTGACCACTGGAACCACACCTTTTGAATACTCAGTACAACAGAAAATGTAGTTGTTTGCACGCGCAACTAATTTTACCTTGATCGTAGGTCAGTTGTATAAATTAGCAGCAGATGAAGTATTGCGAAGGTATGTTTTGGAACGTGAGAGACATGATATCTTCGCTAAAGCTCATGGAGGGGTGATAGGGGGCCATTATGCTGGAAAGGTTACTACGCAAAAGGTGTTACGTGTTGGGTTATGGTGGTCCACACTACACAATGATGTGCATGCGTACTGCCAAGCCTGTGATGCATGTTAAGGGATGGGGAAGCCGTCGTGAAAATATGAGATGCCCCTGCAGCCACATATGGCTCTACAGGCCTTTGATAAATGGGCTATATATTTTTTTGGACCTATTAATCCTCCAGGAAAGAATAAAAAAGCACGATATATCATCACTGCCACAGACTATGTGAACAAATGGGTAGAAGCTAAGGTAGTTAAGGATTGTACTGCAGAGACTGCTGTGCACTTCATTTTTTAACATATTTGGACTATATTTGGATGCCTGAAGATATCGATGAGTGATATAGTTACGCACTTCGTTAATGAAAATATTGAAGCTTTGATAGAGAAATTTCAGATCCATCACTAGAAGAGTACCCCCTAGCATCCACAAGCAAACGACGCAGTAGAAGCGTTTAACAAAATTCTAGAGAATGTGATCAAAATGGTCTGTAATGCCAACTGAAACAATTGGGACGTGCACATCCCTTCTGTATTATGGGCTTATAGGACCAAATGAAAGAACTTGACTGGGAAAACACCGTTCAGGATGGTCCATGACCAAGAATTAATCTTGCCAATGAAGTATATTGTCCCCAGCCTGCGCATCGCAACATTCACTAATATTGTTGAGCCTGAAATTATGAAGGAAAATATGGCACATCTCATTGCCTTAGATGAGGATCAGTTCATTGCTAACTTTCATCAGCAAGTGCAGAAGGTGCACCAAAAAGCCTGGCATGATAGGCACATCAGGAAGAAGGTGTTCAAAGAGGAAGACTTGGTCTTGTTATATAATAGTCAGTTTGTGGGCCACCTAGGGAAGTCCAGAAACAATTGGTTAGGGCCACACATTGTGAAGGAAATCATTGACGGAGGTGTTGTGTGCTTAGCCATGTTGCACGATGAGAATCTTCCCAGATATTTCAATGGAAGCCACCTAAGACCGTATAGAGAATGTCCGGTGCCGACCAAAAAACTATATGGTCGGAGCATAAGCATCCATTTTTCTACGCGTGACACTAAGGGAGTGTGAATACAGGTGCGATGAAAGTGCAGGGG
Organism: Pinus albicaulis; assembly: GCA_034641835.2. Taxonomy (NCBI): domain Eukaryota; kingdom Viridiplantae; phylum Streptophyta; class Pinopsida; order Pinales; family Pinaceae; genus Pinus; species Pinus albicaulis. The sequence continues at coordinate 295,535,591 of CM076576.1, read as the reverse complement.
TGATGTGCAGGAGAAGAAAACTAGCCATTGGAATAGTGAAACTGGGTTGAAAAGTGATTTTACCGTTGGATGGAGCAGATTTTCTGCATTTAATGATGAGATATTGGGGGGTTTTTGACCGTTTTTAAGAAGGTATGTGGAAATTAATGATGATATGACTTTTTTTACCTTTGATTACTAATAAAAATAAGGGTACGGGTCGCAATTAATTCCTTTTATTTCTGAGTACATTGCGCCCTGATTTGATCCGTGATTTATGCTATAGCGTTGTCTGTGAGCATTGTATGTTTGGATTAGAAACCCCATCTGACATAAGTAATCCAAATTTTATCTTCTGTCTGAGAATGACAGCCACCAACCCTGCTGAGGATCACTCTATGCCCCTCACAACTTTGACTGAACTGGAATCGGATGATTTCCAGGAGGTGATCTCTGAGGTTGAAGAAGTCATGTCCATGCCAGCTAAAGGAAAAGAGAAAATATCAAAGTGGGTTTCCTCAAATCCATGCACCTCTACAAGGCATGTGACATTCCAGCTTCAGGCTACTAAGGATCGGTCCCCCATAGGTGATCCTTCGAAGAGACCGATGAACACCGCGGAGGAGGCTATGTATGTCAAGCCCATATCTTGGTGGCTGCCATATGTCACGCTGCAAAGAAATTTTGTGCGCGTGCCAAAGAATGCGGATTTAGTCTAGGAATACCTTCAGATGCGAGTAGTCTTACAAGCTATTCCCCTTGCTGGTGATATGCATGGCAAAATCCAGAGTATCAAGTTTGATGATCAATATTTAGAAAAAAAATAAACTTTCCCTGAGCTAGCACCAGATAATTATTTGGAGTGAGCACTCTATGAGGATGTGGTGAAGGTTGAGCCAATGCCTTGGGCACGCGGGCTAAGCAATGCCGAAATCCCAAATCTGCTAAGGATTACACATTTTTGGAGATATCCAATCACCAACATTGGCGTGCACTGGCTGTTGACCTTAGTCCATGATGGCTACCTATGGATTCAAGGAAGAATTATGGTAGATGTCATGCTGATCCATTGGATCACCGTCCTGCCCAAGAAGGGTCCTCATCCCATGGCTCGGTTTTGAAAAAGAAATGAGCTTAAGTTGGATGCAAAGGTAAAGCATGATTACCACATCACACGAGATAACAAAGGATTTCTGGTACAAACAATTTTCAAGCCGACCGTGCGACAGGAACTTTGGTTGTCAGATGCAAGTTGATGCGCAAGTTCTGCCCCAAAACAATCACTGTGCCTATCATTAATTTGGTAGGTCAATGTGAGAAGGGGGTCAACTACAACTTGTCTCAGCACCTCTGTGAAGAATTTCTGGACAATGTGCATGAGGTGCAAGATCTAGGTCAATAGTTCTGCTACTCTTGGCCATTTTTGCTCATTGCACTGGTAGCATGGGAGACTGTGGTAGATGCAGTCATCCCCAGAGGTTGATGTAGGTGTATGCGAAGGGATGCACTATGAAAATATGTGGGATTCCATAGATCCCAAGCCCATGAAAGAAACTAAGATATTTTGAGTAATTTTTGAAGGCGCTCTGGCCGTTGTTATCCATTCGGGACCAAGATTCTCATCAGAAGTATATGAAAAATATAAGATTGTTGTCAGTTTCCAAGTAACCATGCACAATGTGCAGATCAGGGAGCGTAAGGACCCTGCATGGTATAACTGCGACTTCATGGTGATGAAAGTGGAGGTCGATCAGGTTGTGACGACCTGGAAAAAAGTGTGGAAACTTAGGCTTGGCTCCACCCAACCCATTACGCCATCTACATCTAGAAAATAAACAGCTTCGAAAGATACAAAGGAATAAATCGAGTTGTGCACTGATAAAGAGGTCAAAATAGGCACTGAGAAGAATAGATGAAATGATCCTAAGATAGAAACAGAGAGAGAGCCTGAAGCAGAGAAGGATCCGGAGCATGATCAAGGAGGTGACGTTGATGTCGACCCCGGTGGCTTAGATGGGTTAGAGGGTGATGGTGCCAAATCTCTGCGTGGAACCAATCGAGGCACAAAAACTTAAAAGGTTCCACACAAGAAGAGGAATGGATCCAAGGCTAGAGGATATGAAGAGGTCACTCTAACAAAAGAAGACCCGGATAAAATTGCAGATGAAATCGCTTATGTTTCTGAAGACAGATGGAAACTCACGGGGGAGCAGTACAAGGCCGCAGTGGAGGCCTTACAATCTATATTGCAAGTCTTGCAGCTGAAGGTAGAAAACTTGCAAGTGAGCATGGATCAATTAGGGCTGATTCAAGTGAGCCTACTGACAACCATGATTATCACAACCTCAGATAATAGAATCTACCCCTTCCCAGACGCAACCATGACAGTGGAGTAGCTGGAGCTGCATGTAGAGGTGCAAACCTGCCCTAAGGTCAGAATTGATCTGTTAAAACAGGCAAGTGGAAAGCTACACACTCCAAACAATTATCTCTGATGAGCTGCAGTGCAGGGAGGTGCGCATGCAGCAGAACTTGAGTGAACCAGAACACATAGCCATGATAAAATCATAAGATTCACTCCAAGCACAAACAGTATAGCAAGCGTTTGTAGCTCAACGTGCCAAATTGGAAAGTCTCATTGACAGACTATGCAGTGATCTTCCTAAATTGGTCATCCCAACATCTGTCGCGCCACAAGTCAAGATTCAGAGCTTGGTTTCCACATTAAAATATTCTTAGATAGAAATTTAGACATCAAAAGCCAAGTTTGAGCAAAAAATTGCAGCATTGCAGGCTAAGCTGCAACCTGAGACTCATCCGAAGGTGCACGCGCAGCAAGCAACCTTAGTAAAAGAAGCTTTAGAAAGTGTTTCATCACATTTTTCTCAAGGTTCCATGCTGCTTGAAACAATAATGGGATTGTGGACCTCTGTGCATATAGACCCACTGGTGAAGAAGATCAATCAAGGGTTGTGCACCAAATTATACGAGATGAAGTCGAGGAGATCACCTAGAAGAACAAAATTGTCGCTGAGCATATAAAGCATTGGGTGGACCAGGCAATGAAGTTGTCTCGAGACCTAGATGCTACTGTCAAGAACCTAAATCAGACCTTGCAGAGTATCAACCTAGCCGTAGAATGACCAACATCACAGAAGCTGGTGGATACAGCGTAGAGCACAGCAGATCAGAGTGCGGGTGTCCTGGCGCCCTTTGATGCTGCTATTGCCAAGATGCAGAACAATATGAAGAACCTAGTGCCACTATGAATTGGGATGAGTCACAAGATATTGTTGAGGGCCTGTTGGAGTGGGGTCCCCTAGGACCAGATTTTGATACAGTTTTAATATATTTTTCTAAATTTTTGTAATTTTATTCGTGCGTAGCACAATTCAAGGGGCTTTGGAGCGGGTCAAAGCCCCTCATGAGTTATAATGGGCCAAAAGGGTATAAATAGGGGCTAAAAACCATATTTTGAAGACCTTAGATGAGTGCAGGCTAAAAGTATAAATAGGAGTCTATATCGAGTCAATAATAGATATATGACATGAATGTAAGAGATATGTCTATGTTTTGATATTGTTTAAGAATTGTCTAGGTAAAAGGCTCTTCTTGGCTGTGTGCACGAAGACCTTAAGTCCTACTGTGTGTGGACCCCGATGGTTATGTGCGCAGGTGAACTAAAGGTTTTTTAAGGAAGATCATAATTTTTAATGAATGGAGAATTGTTTTGGATGATATTTGAGCTTCAAATGCATCTGTTGTGTACTTTCTAAGCTATTTTGCATGCTAATTATGGTTATTGTGTTATAGATCAATTGCGTAGGTGATTTCTTCTTTAGATGAATGTTAGATAAATTAATGTGTTATTCTTGAGCTTTAATGATATATGTTGAGGGAATAACGAACCTTTTTAGCGTGCGTGTAAGTCCTAAATTTTTCTTATTAAATTTCTAGGTTAGGGATTTTTTGCCTAGATTAGAATAGAGTTTTTTTAGGCCTAAAGGCAACAACATCATTTAATTCTCTATTAGGGTGTGGAAACTTGGTTCCATGCACAAGCAGGTCATTTCCAAAAGGGCCAGTAGTAAGAGGGTTTTGTTGGTTAGCCTTAACTTTTAACCTGGATCAGGACCCCTCAAGACAACAACCCCAAACAAGGGCCAAATTTTTGGTTATAAAAAAAATTCCAGAGAGGGCCAAATTACTTGTGAATGGTGGTCTCTAATGAGCTAGGGTACGTTGGGCCTACAAAACACTGAAATAAATCAATTAAAGGCAAAAATTTAGGGTTTCAGGAGAGTCATATCTTATGTATTTGTGAAGGGAGGATGCAAAGTGTTCAAGGATATGAATGATCCCATTTGAAGGCTTATCGATAATATGTGAAAAATTTCCTATAATAGATTTCCCCCTAAAGCGCAAAGTCAGAAATGAAGTTATTTACCTTGTGACAAGTCGGGATCAAGAACAATCGATGAGATCATCTTTTGTTACAACATATTTACATCATGAAATCTTTGCTGAGGGAGGCATACCCATAATTAGTACATAAGATAAAATTAAATGTAGAATTATCAAAAGACATGTCCACTGATGAAAAATGGTGGACACATGATTGGATGACTGTTTGTATGATCATAGCCATTACACTTTTTTTATCTTGTATTAAACTTGAAAATGCAACCTGGCTGGATGAAACTAGATCTAGGGTATTATATCTCATTCACATCGCCATTCAATGTATGAGCCTAAAGTTGTGAATTAATCAGCTGGAGTCGAACATGGTAGACACCATATGATTACCAATGAATGATATAAGCCACTAACAAATTCGAGAGAAACCACTGATGATGTTAATGGATCTCAAGGCACCACAGTAAAATTTGTTCGAAAATGGATAAAGAACAACATACATGGAATGAAGGCTTAAGAGTATAGTAGCAGATATTGAATGAATGAATTCTCTTGAACACATCGACAACACTGAATGGAGTTGGCAGCATTGACCCAAAACTGAAAATGGAGGCTTTGAAATAGTACGATGAACCAAAAGACAAGTAGATTTCCCAACTCAATAACCACGAAGATGAACTGGAAGAGTGTCATTTTCAAGAGCGACTCACTGCCATTAACAAGTGGTGTACCCTATTTTCCCAATTTCCCCAATCATAATGGTTAGTAACTCTTTATTTTTTAACAAGCTTGAGTAGGATAATATATGCTTGGTCTGTAGGTTCATCCTTAAGATGAATCCCTCTGAGCATGTTTAAAAAACATTGAGAAGGAGCGGTTCGATATCGTCACGATTGATGAGTCCATCCTTTTTTGATGTTTTTACAAGTCTAGCGGAGGTAAAACTGAACATATTTTTCATGTTTAGAGAGTCTGAAAAAGAGGTGAAGAAGAAAACTCCAAAGGTTCCTTTTAGTAGATATTCCCTTGAGTCCTAAAAGGAAAAAAAAAAATACCCAAGAGAACCTCTTAGTAATGATATACTAAGGTATTCATTTTTCCTAGGTAGTATATCTCAGTCTAGAAAAGGGTTAAACTTGTACTGGGTAGACATCTTTTCATTTACTTTAATGAGTTTGAAAATAAAAGTGCTAGGAAAATTTTTCATGTTTAGGGAGTCTGGAAAAAGGGCTAGAAGAGGAATCCTCGTAGAGGACCGAGTGGTATAAAGGGTAACAACTAGTTTTGGTAATGATGGAATTGCTCAAAACACGTAGAGGTCAAGAGGTTGACTAATAATACCACTCACCATTCTTGTTCCCAAGGAAAGGGTAAAAACCAAGTGAGAGCATATGATCATCCAAACATATGGTGATGATGGGATGAGAAAAACCAAGGCTCATCTGGCATAAATAGGCTGATAAAATGGAAATCATGAGGGATAGGATGAAAATGGTTTCATTTTTACACAAGCTTGAAACATGGGAAGCTATGCTTTGGAATACTTGAATATGGTTTCATTTTTTCACAAGCTTGAAACATGAGAGAAGCTATTCTTGATTGTAGTTTCATTTTTACACAAGCTTTAAATAGTGGAAAATTATGCTTGAAATAATTTTTCATGTCCCAAACATAATTACTCAATTCGAGGTACATGCCCCCTAACCTTTATTTCATTCACCTAGATAGAATAATAGTTACTAGCATGTGGGTGGAGTGAAGGTTAGTTTATGAGATAAAGTGAACGACTCAACTAGGAATTTACGAGATCTAATGAAAGACTCGAATTGGAAGGGGATTTGTTTCATTTTTTAATGAGCTTGACATAGGAAAAAAATTATGTTTATGATACCTTGTTTCATTTTTTAATGATATTTACACAAGACAAGGAGCTCTAGTCGGGGAAAATTGTTTCATTTTTTAAGGTGTTTGACGCAAGAAAAGGAACTCGTCTCCAGGAACATTGTTTCATTTTTAAGGAGCTGGACACAAGAAATAGAACTCTACTCCATAATCATATCATGGCCTCTAAGAGAAAATGTATTCCAAGAGGTTCTAATTATATGGGAGAAAAACACTCTGTAAGATATCAAAGGAACCAATGAAAATATCATACTCCAATTCCCCCAATAAATGATGCACCATATCACCTACTAGGTCTAGGTCGAAAGATGTGGAGCAAAGAGTGAAAGGCTCATATTCATCAATACGTGCGTGAATGGGATAGGTTACCACATAATTAACCTGTGGTGGGTAATATACCACTGGAAAATTAAAAACACTTAGGGAAGTAGGATGATTGGCAGTCAAATCAGCACCAACAAATGAAATTTTATCTATAGTCACCAACATCATGCGGTAATCACATCACTCAAAAGTGTGTGGATACAAAAAAAATCATAGTATAAACATATTCCCACCCCAGGATCAAATTTAAGTCCAAAGGTCCCATGAAGACCATAACATCAATAGATAAAAATTTTCCTCCCAAGGAAATAAGAAACTGAGGAAGAGATAGGGTTGACTCGTTCATCTCTTAAAAGCTAACAGATTCAAAGTGGCCGACACAAGATGTGGGGAAACCAAATATTTCGAAGCAGTGGAGGATAGAATACTAACATAAGCTCCCTCATCTATAATAGTGTGATGGATATTATTATCAAAAGACTTTATCATGATCTTAAAAGGAATCTAAGAAGGGATACGGGGTTATGTAAATCGATTCCAATCAAATGAAATGGCATGTTTTCTTGGAGGGGGTGTCATACGAATGACAAAAATTCCCCCATGTTCGATAGAATTAGAAGAAACAAGAAGAAACTGAGTGGTATGATCCTCACTCTCTATGGGAAAATTTTGATTGACTGAAGATAGAATCAGATCAAAAATTTTCTCAGCCAATGGTTTGTTAGGAACATAATCATGGGATTCACATTTACAGAGAGTGGGATTGATTGGATTCGGATTCTGGTCAATCACTTCATAAACTAGAGGAGGATTGGGAGAAATATTTTGGTAACGAGTTGGAAGTCGTGGCAAAGAAGTTGTAAGGATTTCAAACAATTTTTAGGCTTCATCCATATAAGGGATAAGGTGAATAGGATGATTCCCTTTACATAAATTACAGGGAAATTTGACTTTACCCCTTTTCCCATGGGCCTTACTATCACTAGGTGACGTTTTATCACCAGCACGATCTCTAGAGACTGATGAAAAAGGAGGATGTTATCATGTAGACCACATTTCTAACACCTCCAAAATACCGTGGAAATCTCTATGAAGGTGGTCACCATTACATAACTTGCAAGGGAATTTAGCTTTGCAGGGATGATTGGAAGGTTTCTCCATACTAGTTGCATGGGTAGCAATGGATGCTCGGTTCCCCCTTGCATATTTTATTCTTATTAATATACCTTTTCTTCTTATTCTTATCCACCTGGTTACTAACTTTGAGGCTTTCACCAAATTAAGAAGAAGAATACCGAACATGCGAAGAAGGAAAAGGGTCAAAATTAGGATCAACTTTTTCAGGTGAAGGAATACTTGGTTAAGGAGCACTTTGGACATTTAAAAACATAGGGTTCAAAAACAACCAAACTGGAAAACCAATGGTAAATTCGAGAAGGGACAACGTTGCCATATAAGGAGCACCAATATTTCTAAAAGGACGAAAAGGACCAAGATTTTGATCAGAGGGGTTTCCTTGACTAGTGGTCATAGGAGATATTTCCATTTTTCTCAACCTAAGAGCCACTAAGGAGTTGTTCCATGAATATGATGTTATTTCATGATCAATTAATTCATTTTAGAAATTAAAGACACGAAATAAAACAAAGGGGTAACTAGGCAGATAAGGATTACCAAGAAACTATGAACTTCAATATACAACCTCTGAGAACCAAGGATTTTCATGTGGGCAGTAAATCTCCCCAAATATTGTGTTCGTTGTATCATAATATACCTATATAGAGAGGATAGTTACCTATAGGGGAATTCCAAAATATACTCAATAGTACATGGAACTACAATCCATAGTAGTTTTGTCTAATGTGCAATCGTCTAATGACAATGTTCAAATAAAGTTATCATGTGTGGAGCGCCATATGATATACCCAAATATACGTGGAGAAAGATCTTATACACTTACATACGTGGAACGATATATCACCACTGGAATGTAAATATTATAAAGAATGACATCTACTATGTTTAAAGACATTGAAGCACATCTCTAGCCTAGAACTCTATGTGTGTCATTAAGTTTCAATGCTCGTTAGGTTAATTGAGATGAATTTTAGAGTTGATCTTAAATTATGTTTCAATTTCAAGGATGAAAACTAGATGTCACCTAAACACACCTATGATGCAACTAATATGACAAAAATAAATCTTTTCATTATCCTTTTAACATTGAAAGGCCTAACTAAGTAGGGGAAGAAGAAATCAATCATCAATGCAACAAACACGTGATGCAAAAACCAATCTCCTCAACTTCACTATACCAATAAAAATTAAAGCCCTATATGCAATGAAAATAATTTATTTTCTTTTCCTTTCTTTCGATGTTTCAAATGCAAAGAAAAATATGAATGCAACTTGATCACCGATGAAAATAAACCACACATACTTTTCACTGTAATGTAAAATTTACTTTTCAAATTCAATGATCAATCTATGAATACAAACCCAAATTGACAAGAAGAAAGAATGAAAGAAACAAAATATTATCAAAAGGGTGATGCCACCCATAGATGATTAACACTCATACGCAATTTACCCCCCCTGGCGATTGAGGGGGGATTTTGTTTGTGAAAATGAAAGAAAAAATATACAATTTTACACACAAAACCCCAGATTCCAATGCAAAGATATTTTTCTTTTCAATTTCACTTAATTTTAAAACATTATGAAAAATTAGATGCATGTCTAATCACTAATAAAATCAAAATTTTCAGAATGATGAGTCTACCACCAATTCATTCAAGCACTCAATGATCAAACAAATCATTTCTCTAATGGCCTAATGATAAGAATCAAGGAAAATATTAAAAAAATATCATCAAAGGAACTCAAGACCAAAACAAAACAAAATGGAGGCTTCTGAGAGACCACAACACACTCAAATACTTAAGAAAGAGCATATGAAACAAAGCTGGAGAGAGAAAAAATCAAAACAAAAACAAATTTTTGCATGAACAGGGGCCAATGCACATGTTGGAGGGGCACCAGTTCTATGAAATGTAGGCACAGAGAAGGCCCATGAGTGTTTCAATGCTCTATCTCTATACCATAGGGAGCATTGATCAGGGGATGCAAGGTTGCAACAAAAATATTGCACTTGAAACTCAATGAAAGGGTCTTCCTAGGTTTTTTATTGACTAAATAAGATAGTGAATGTAAGAAGAAGAGGTATAAAAATCACCAAGGAAAAGGAAACCATGAAGGGAATACACTGATCCCTAGTGTAATCACCAATTTCTTATGCGAAATCTATGACTGCGGATAGAAGTGTCTTCCCTTGATTTAATGGGTTATTCTAGAACAACATAAATAAAAGAAGCTAATGTTTTCCTTAAAGTAAATAAACAATGGGATGAAGCCTACCTAAAAACTATCATATGCTTCACTCCTCTCTTGGCTTGTATGCTCCAATCCTAGCTATTATCATTATAATTTGAGCCTACACAATCAAACAACACAAGCTACCAATCTACGACATATATGTAGCATCACCTAATAACTTCATTCAATGGATCAACATGGCATTGAAATACATGAAATAATAACATCACATATAGGAAAAAATGAACTCTTTGTATAAATATAAATGGAGAGAGATACAACCAAATATAGGAGTTGATCTTGTAGAAGAGCTCCTCCAAGTTGACTTACCCTTCCTTGCCAAAAAATGTACCTCTATGTCACCCTAATGCATGGAATAATGACTCTCACAACATCAACATGAGGGTAGAATATATATCCAAAATCCAACCCCTATCTTGTGGATGGCCACAAATATATAGAAGATAATGGTAAGTTAATATTTCGTATCCATTAACCAATCTAGACTTGATATCCACTCTTGATGGGAGGATGAGCTCAAGGGATACGGGGAGAAATCTCTAAGGTAGGATGGGATAGGATTCGAGACTTTCATCCAAATTAAATAGTTATAACAACTACTAGAAGCTTCTGGAAGAGGAAGATTTGGGATTTTTTTATTTTCCCCAAATGTCTATAATCAACACACCCCTAGCAAAGGGAAACTTGCTAGTGATCAACGCTAGTCGAGAGAGGGAAAACCTACTCGTGAACATTGGTCCGTAAAAATACTCAGGGTGTGTTGGGCCTAAAATTCATTGAAATGAAGTAGTTAAAGGAAACAATTCATGGTTTTAGGAGATTCATTGTTAGGGCTTTGTGAAGGTAGGATGACAAAGTTTTCAAGGATGTGAATGATCTTGTATAAAGGCTTATCGATTAGATGTGAAAAAATGACCAATAACAATTTTGATATTGGATGTAATAAAATTTTTATTCTAAGAGGAAAACCATTAAAAACATATCTAACAAAGTTCACTTCTTACTGAATAGACATTGTTTAAATCTTGCACCATAAGTTGTGAATCAATCCTGACAACTAAATGGAAAATGCCTCATGAAATAGCATCAGATAATAATTTGATCACTCCACTATACTAAACAATGTTATTATTTGATCCAGTGATACAAATTCCTTGTAGACACACTAACTCATTATCGGGAGCATATATTTCTCAAGCTGTGAAGGAGAGGTTCCAAGTACTATGATTTGTACCATCATGTAATATTCCAAATAGGAAAAGACAGTAATACAAAACACACAAAATTTGAAACTACAGCAACATGGAAATAAACTGAAAACACTATAAAAATAAACATAACAATTGAGGCATTTTATTAATATGGAGGTGAAAACAATACAACAGTGCCTCAAAATAGATGGCACTCAAGCTGGCAAAACCGGGTCGGAATGGCCTCAATATCTCCCACTAAAAACAATGATATTTGTTGCACTGCTAGAGTTATTCCTATGCACCGCCCTGCTAGAAATGTTGTTGTTGGGCAAATAGGACTGCGTAGATGAGGATTCTTTGGTGCTCAGAAAAATCCAGGATTTAGAATCTGGACTCTATGGAAAAACACCATAATAAACCAGAAAGGATTTTTGGATTGGATGACCTTGGAAAATCACCCTCCTAGGGTTTGCAATGCATAACTACTAGGTATGCATAACTATGGCCTAAAATAAAAGATAGAATAGATGAAATTACTCCCAAACCCTACTATTGAAGGGTTGATCCCTTCAATGGATTCCAAGCAGAAATTCTATGGAATTTCACCCTCTTCTGATGAAATCTGCTACTGGACTACGTAAGTCACTGAGTGACTACGTAGCACTAGAGTGTATGCAAATGGCCTAAATTTCAGATGATGAGATCAGCTCAGATGGAAAACGAGAATCCTCTCTTGAGTAGGCACTTGAAGTCCCCTGAGGATGAGGTTGGGATATCCGATTGAAGACACCCTCGTGCTAAACAACACTGCAGACTCGGCTAAATAGCTCAAGTGTGTTCAAGTCATAAACGACAAGAAAATAATAATAATCTAGAATTCTCTTCATGGGTGCCCTCACCCTTTCTTATACTTGTGGAACCCTTACACCCCTGGGCCCACATCATAAATACGTTGGAATCTTGTTCCATATCTTCCACATAAACTGCGCTACTCAATTGGCCTCTTGGCTCCATCCACTACTGTGTTGATCCACTTTCACACTAAGGAAGTTTTTTTTATTCCACTACCAGGTTTATGGGTCCCTCCACCCTTTTTATTCATCTAATTAATTAAGAAAAGCAAGAATTAATATTTTAATTAGCTAAAAGCTAATTAGGAATATTACATTCCTCCCTGCCAAAACGTTTATTGTCCTCAAGCAACTACAAATATGGGTGCCACCCTATTGGCTTGATGCAATTGAGACCCAATGCATGGATCCCATACAAACCCCTCAGTGTGGCTATGCCCCTGTGTTAGCCGAAATAGACCCATCAATTCCGGGATCCCAAACGGATCTCTCACCACACCTATCACCAATCAATCCTCCTAGATCCCAATGCCACATTGGCCAATCATCACCTAAGTCCCCTAGCTCGGACCGTGCACTGCATCTAGCTATAGCTACTACCTCATGAGGTGAAGACTGCCAACATGTATCAATGCTTTATGGCCCCAGGTGTGCTGTAGCTTTGATTGTATAAGATGCCCCACCAATTGCGTACCAACTCATCACCTCTCTCCAATCCAACCCTTGACTCAATCCAATGTTGATCCTGCTCTCCTAAAGTTGGGATGGAATGCTAAAGAGTTATCGACATGTGCCCCACTACCAACTGTAAAGCATAGTACCTGGCATTTCTACGTGTCCCTACTCTACTATGCACTTGACTAAGAAGATCGTACCATCAATAGGATACCAACTCATGGTCTCCCGCCAGTATATCCCGGTCAAAGAATCTAATGTGGTATTATCAGAATACAGAACATGTTTGGAGTGTGATCGACAACTCACAGTCAAATCAAGCTGTTGTGTCCTATCTGTCAATGAGAAATGCCTCAAAAGTAATGCCTCTCTCTCTATAATGGGCTCAAGTGGGCAATGTGTACTGCAAGCCCCATCGATGTACTCCTGGAGAGTGATGCTCCCTGAAAGTATTGCAATCCTACTAACTGTATATGCATCTACCAACACCTCATCAATGGGTCAGCCCCAATATGGATGCACCACCATCTCCAACAGCTCCTCCTCAATGGCTAACCTCAAGGTTAGCTACATATCTAGCACTTGTTCACCATGATCCTCCTTCTGACTCTACACAAAATACTATCATGCATGATCTGGATTACCTCCTCCTCAATTGCCCCATGCTCCACCATATGATGCTCAGGTTGAATCATCACAAGCGACTCATCATCCTGAATATCTCTCATCGAATCCTCTGACTACTCACCCTTCATGCTGGAAGACAAATCTGACCTATTGTCATCCCACTGACCAACTTGCCATACTAATGAAGTCTCCCAGTCTATCAGTGACTTTCTAAATCCCAATGGATAATCTACATGATCCACCCATGTAGTATGCATCTCACCCCTAAAGGTTATTGAGATGTGCAGAGATGTATTTCCTGGGTCCCTGCTAGTCTAGTAGAGGTGCCACCCTGTGTCTGTTGCGCCACTCTGACTGTGAGATACCCCCAATCAGGTGCAGACTATATCCCTTTCTCCTTGGGCCTTGTAGTGAAAAATATGCATAGGCCAAGCTCGTCCTACCCCGAGCATCCCCATGATGTTGATATCTACCTGTCCACTGCCAATCACAACCCTAATCATCTCAAAGTGGAGTGATCCACCTTCCTAAAAAATCCTTGGATCCCCCAACCATACTAGGAGCTCCCAAATGTAACTCCTCTTGGGATGTCTCTGTGTAGCACTGCTACCTGCTAGAACCTGTCTGACCCTCAACTCTAACTCTTGTATGTATCCCATGGGTGGACTCCACGTATTCGAAGTTTGTCCCATGCATGCATACTTTCCCTGCTCTTGCGAGACCTTGTAGTAAACTCTGTTGTCCCAACTCCTGATGATACATCTATACATTTCTTAGAGTCTGGGTACCTCCTATAGATGAAATCTACCATCCAACGTCCCTCAATTGTGAGCTGATTGTTGAACCCTTAGTTAAACTGAGAGGGGGGGGGTGAATCAGTTTAACACATTCATGGTCTTTTAAAACTTTTCATTAAACCTTATTTACACCTTCATTTATGTCCAACTTAATATGTGAGAAATCTTAGAATGTGAGCAGCAAGTATTAATATAATATAACAGCAAACTTAATATGAGAGCAGCGGGTATTGAGTAGATGATATAAATCAGATCAACACATAAACATCATGCACAAAGACACCAGATATAAGTGGAAACCCATAAAGGGAGAAAACGACATCTTATTATTGGTGTGATGCAAAGGCAAGCTCCAACTCCCTCTCACCACTGCTTTTCTATAGGCACCAACCTACAGGAGGCTCCAACCTCAAATCTGCAAGCTACAACTTGCAAGGAAGCACCAACTCCCTTCAATTTTCTGCAGGCACCAACCTACAGGAGGCTCCAACCTCAGTCAGCTATAACTGACGACTATCAAGCTGCAACTCGATAGGGAAGCTCCAACTTCCTCAATTTATCAAACTGAATGTTTGCTGATTTACCTTAGATATCAGCTTTGTTCTGTAGCATCTCTTTCTGCTCTTATTTTCTTAATCTTCTCTTCCTCACTCTTCTATACTCTGCATTCTCTATATTTTCTCTCTCTAACCTCTTTTATGCATATCCAGTTGATATTATATATAGAGTTCCTCACATGAATGTTTGTATTTCACAAAGAATTGGAAGTGAACATTCATGACTCTTTGGCTTTTGTCTTCTCATTCCTTTTATCTGCTCATTCAATAAATATAGTTGTAGGTATCAATTTAACATTACAGTGGGATATTTGTTCTCTTCCGGAGACTTGCCAATGCATCACAACAATATAAATCAATTAAAATATTACATTTAACTACAATGAGAGCTCCAGCTCACTCATACAGCGTTTTGGATCAATGCGCATTTGTCTTTTCTTTGACTCTGTTTGTCCCTTTCTCTCCTCTGTATGCCTTTCTGTTTATGGCTGCTGCGTAACTCCTGTATTTATGTAACTACACTTTTTAAATCATGCGACTCTGTAACGACGCCTTTTAAATATATATAAGCAACTACTAACTTTAGAACTGGGAAAATTCCAACCCTTTACACAACAATTGTCTTGTTGATGTGGTGAGTTCTGCAAGCGGAACATACAAACACCACGGCCTTTGTTTTATGGCCCGATGCGATTCCACTCATCGCAATCGTATTATATTAATAATCACCCTCCACCTTAAGCCGAGGCCCGTGGGTCCATAGACCATGTGGAAAATTTCAATACTCTGCATACTTATATAAAGTTTTAACAAACAAACTGCCACTTCAATAAAGAATCATGTTAATACTTAACAAATGCCATTTCGGGCCCACTTGCCACGCTTTTCGATACGATCTATTTCTCCTCCAGAAATTTCCGATTGCGATTGATTGCAATCGCAATCTGCCTTGCTCCAATGCGATTTATACCCTCCACAAGTTTCCGATTGCGATTGATCGCAATCGCAATTTTTAGTTGCAAGTTCCGCTGCACATTTTTTCTCCGATGCGATCAATGTGTGGACCTAACCATATTTTATATGACGGAGTTTATATGACTATCACGTCTGGCATTTCCCATCGCAATCACAACTCTTGTTTATATGTTCCGCTACACATTTTTTCTCTGATGCGATCAATGTGTGGACCCGACCATGTTTTATATGGCGGAGTTTATAAGACTATCGCGTCCGGCTTTGCCAATCGCAATCACAACTCTTGTTTATATGTTCCGCTGCACAGTTTTTCTCCAATGTAATCAATGTGTGGACCCGACCATGTTTTATATGGCGGATTTTATATGAATATCGTGTCTGTCTTTGCCAATCGCAATCGCAACTTCCTGTTTGCATGTTCCGCGGCTTTGTTTTTCTTCGATGCGATTTGGTCCCACCTTATGGTACTTTGGTTATTTATTTATCATAAAGTGCTCCACTTATAAATATATATATTTATGCTTTCAACCTTTGTTTATATGATCTGGGCTTCATCGCAATCGCAATTTCTTTGTTTATATATGTTCCGACACATATCAACTACGGTTTATAAACCCATCGGGTCCGGGCTTCATCGCAATCGCAATCCTTTGTTTATATATGTTCCGCTGTCAATTTTTGGATGCGATTGGGAAATGGTCCCACCTTATAAGGCTTTGATACCTTTGGTTATTTGTCCATTCAAGCGCTCCATTACAAATTTATATATATGCTTTGAACCTTTGTGTATAAGGCGCTGCATATATATATATATATATATATAAGTTTTATGTTTCATCTTTAGAGTATCCTCAGTAAGGTATGATTCTGGAATTATATATATATATATATATATATATATATATATATATATATATATATATATATATATATATATATATATATATATATATATATATATATATCTCACAGCTTGGGTTTTGATTCTCGGAAATAAGGTTTTACCATATGCATACATTTCACATGGAGTTAGATTGTAGTCATATATTCTATATGTAACACCCGACTAGGTAGTGATTCTCAGACTAACGGCTCTGCCTCTGCCTCTGCCTTCGCTGCTTCTATTGCTCGACCTCTACCTCTACTGCTGTGATAACGACTCTACCTCTGCCTCTGATAATGGCTCTCCTCTATATTCGTTGCCTCTTTCTCTGCCTTAGCTACTACTGTTGCTCGACCTCTGCCTCTGCCTTCGCTATACATATTACCTGTTGTTGGTCTTTGCCTAACTTTGCATCTGCTGCCTTCTTTGTCTGTCTCTGTCTTTGCTGCATCCATTTCCATCAATTACAATATTTCCAACAGTCTCCCCCATTGGCATTGATGGAAATACACTTTCTCTGTTTGCCTGATCTTCCTCCTATTGCTTGCTCTTCCTCCCCCTTTGACATCAATGGCAAGGGGTTTGAATTTTTAGTGTAGCTTATATTCTTTGATCCTGTGATTTTATCCTTTTTCAATATTTCATGCATTTTCTCTCTCTGGAATTTTCTGATTTTGTACACTGCTGCTTCAACCTTTGGATTAGATTCACGACGGGTTCACCACTCTTCCGTGTTCGGTTCACGTCGGGTTCACCACTCTTTCGCTGCACCACTGCCCCTTTTTCCTTTTCATTGATTCTTTTAAGCTGAATGTATTCTTGCCATAATCCTTTTCATCCTGAGGATCTGTTTTCATGCTTCCCTTGCTGGTTGATCTCCCCCTGGGAATGATATTTTCGTTTCTTTTCTCCCCCTGAAACTATGCTTTCTCTTCATATTAGAGAGTAGCATCTATAGATACTACCCCTAATCTGTCTCTCAAATATTCAAATGGTTCTCTAGCAAGTGGTTTAGTAAATATATCTACTGTCAGTTCTTTTTTTGGTACATACTCCAATTTTACTATCCTCTGAGCCACTTGTTCTCGGAGAAAATGATACTTTATTGGGATATGTTTAGTTTTTGAATGAAGCACCATATTTTTAGATATACTTGTAGCACTTGTATTATCACGTTTGATTAAGATAGATTCATCAATGCTTACCTTCATGTCTTGGAGGGTTTGCTTCATCCACATGACTTGTGTGCAACATGTTGCTGCTACTATATATTCTGCTTCTGCTGTAGACAGAGAGATAGATGTTTCTTTCTTTCTTAACCATGCCACGAGACTTTCTCCTAAATAGAATGCACCTCCACTTGTACTTTTCCTGTCATCCACACAGCTGGCCCAATCTGCATCTGTGTATGCTGTCAAGGTGAAGATTTTTCTTTTAGGATACCAAAGCCCATACTGTGCAGTTCCTTGTAGATATCTAAATATTCTTTTGACTGCAAGAAGGTGATTTTGTTTAGGTGCTGCTTGATATCTAGCCACTAATCCTACTGCTAGCATGATGTCTGGTCTTGATGCTGTCAAATACAACAGGCTTCCTATCATGGATCTGTAGATTTTTTGGTTTATATCATCAGATCCATCATCATCACACAACTTGCATCCCGTGATCATGGGAGTTGACACAAGTTTGCAGTCCTCCATTTTCAACTTTTTCAACATTTCTCTTAAGTATTTTTCCTGTGAGATGAATGTACCTATGTTCTTTTGTTGAATTTGAAGTCCTAAGTAGAAGCTGAGCTCTCCAATCATAGACATCCCAAACTCTGTTTTCATCTCATCAGCAAACCCTTTTTCTAGTTCTTCTCTGTTGCTTCCAAACATAATGTCATCAACATATACTACAACAATCAGGAGTTCATTTTCATGGGCTTTTATGTATATATTGTTGTCTACTTTCTCTCTTAAAGCCTTGTTTTTGAAAATATTTATCCAGTCTTGAGTACCAAGCACGAGGAGCCCGTTTTAGTCCATATAGAGCCTTCTTTATCTACACACATATTCTTCTTTGTTTGTTAATGAGAAGCCTTCTGGTTGTTCCATGTAGACTTCTTCATCTAAGTCTCCATTTAGAAATGCAGATTTTACATCCATTTCATATACTTTGAAATTTTGGTAGCAAGCAAATGCCAGGAACATTCTGATAGCTTCCATTCTAGCTACAGGGGAAAATGTTTCATCATAATCAAGTCCTTCGATTTGTGAATATCACTGAACATCTAACTTTGTTCACGATTACGTCTTCCTCATTCATTTTATTTTTGAATACCCATTTGACCCTGTTTTCTCAGTGGGTCAGACTAGTTCAGGTATTGTTTTTTCTCAATTGTAATTAATTCTTTAATTCTCATGTTACCAATACTTGTCCTTGTTGGATTCTTCAAATCTCTTTGGCTCTATTTGTGATAACATGGCTAGGTATACCTCTTCTGTCTGTTCAGTGAGCTGCCTTCTTGTTTGGACCCCTGCTTTCTTGTCTCCAATGATCTGGTCTTCAGGATGATTTTTCTGAGTGTATCTTGAGGGGGCTTTAGAACTCAGCTCTGTATCTTCTGTTGTCTTTCTTTTTCCCTCATCATCTTGGTTTTATTTTTCATGGTTGTCTGATGGGCTGCAGCAATCTGTATCTCTTGTATTGTCTAGAAGTTCTTCATCAAATCTCACATCAATGCTTTCTACTATTTTTTGAAGAGTCTTGTTGTAGCACCTGTACCCTTTACTTTTGGATGCATATCCTAGAAATATCCCTCCATCTGCTCTTGCATCAAATTTTCCCAGATTTTCATCATTATTCTTTATGTAACACTTGCTTCCAAAGATTCTAAAATGTTTAATTGAAGTTGGCTTTCCATGCCATAGTTCATAGGGAGTCTTGTCATTTCTTGGCCTTAAGTGAGCTTTATTAAGGATATGTACTATTGTGTGCACTGCTTCTGCCCAGAAGGTTTGAGAAATATTATTCTCTTGCATCATGGCTCTGGCAATTTGTTGAACAGATATGTTTTGTCTCTCTGCTACTCCATTTTTCTAAGGTGTCCCTGCAATAGTAACTTGTTGTTTTATGCCATGTTAATTGCATAGGTCAGCAAAGTCATAATCTGTGAATTCACCTCCTCTGTCTGATCTGATGCATTTCAGCTTGCATCTTGTCTTGTTTTCTGCTAAAGCTTTGAATATTTTGAATTTTTCCAGAGCTTTTGATTTATTCTTGAGAAATGCAACCCATGTCATTCTGGAGAAATCATATATTATCAGCATGAAGTATGATTCTCCACTTGGTGTTTAGTTCTTGTAGGTCGGCACAGGTCCATGTGCACAAGTTGTAGAGGTATTCTTGTTGATAACTCATCTTTGGCCTTAAATGATGTATGGGTTTGTTTACCCAATTGACAAGATTTTCGTATGGTAGTAGAAGGCCTTTTTATTTATGGCATGTCTCTGACTAATTTCTTTTTGCTCAGTCTGATGATATGATCGAAGTTGAGATGTCCCAATCTCCTATGCCATAACCATGACTCCTCAATTTTGCTAAGATGGCATGCTTCATCTTTCTCTTTCACGATGTAAACATTGCTCTCTGTTCGAACACCTTTGAGCAGAGTCTTACCTGTGGTGCTTGATCTGACTTCACAGTCTTGTGCTCTGAAAAGAACTTCGCAGCCTTTATCACACTTTTGACTGACACTCAGCAAATTTTCTTTCAGCCCATCTACAAATAATATATCTTGGGCCTTACCTCTGCCATTATCTAAGCTGACTGAGCCCTTTCCCTTGATTTTTCCTGATTTATCATTGCCAAAAGTAACATTACCATTTTTCTTTTCATCAAAAGTTATAAACTTGCTTCTGTCTCCAATCATGTGTTTAGAGAAGCCATTATCCAAATACCACTGGCTTTTTAGGTCTTGAGCACTTAGAGCCAAGTCACATTTATTCACCTTCTTTATCCACTGGAGGCACCCTTTTGTTTGGTATCTTTTGTGAGGTGATGAACTACATCTTCGCAGAGGACATTTGGAAGGTATATGTCCAACTTGATTGCATACACAACATTTGATCATAATTTTTGTAGAATTATGAGTATGAATAGAATTTCTTTGATTCATAAACCTCCTTAAGGTGTTAAACATCAATCTTTTTCCATACTTTCTACACTCAATGATTTTATGCCCAAATTCCTTACAATAGAAACAATAACCATAGAAACTATTTGCATACCTGATATAAGGTTGTCTCTTCCATTTGTTTGCTTGAGGTAGTCTCTTCAATGTTTGCATCTTTTGTTGGTTTGAATTACTCCTCCTTGTATGACAATATGCAGCAATGTGTCCCAGCTTGTGGCAAGCATAGCAGGTGGCATTCTTCATAGGAGGGAAGAATATCCTTTGATGGTTTCCAAATTTTACATACTCAGGGGTCTTAGTATTTCTTACATTCTTTGCTACTAATGGTTTCTTCTGATCTCTGTCTTCCTTATTACAGGTTTCTTCTTTTGTAGGAACTGTTTGAGCTACTTCATCATTCTTCTTTGCTTTTACAAAAATAATCTCTCTATCAACCTTTTCTTTGCCTTTACTTGATTCTCCTTCATAGCATATTCCAATTTTTATCATAGGAGATCTTTGAGCACCAAGAATTTCATTCAACTTACTAGAGCTTGTTGTTTGAGAAGAGTTTATAAGCATTTTACTTTGAGAATTTTCTAATTTCTTCTTGAGACATAGTACTTCTTCCTCCAACTTTTTTGTTCCTGAGTATTTTCTTTGATTTGCTTAAGTAACATGTCCTCTATCTTCTTGGCTTCTTAAATCTATATCTTTCGCTACGTCAGGACTTCTGAATTTTGTTCCTCTCGTACATACTTGAGGAGAATGTCCTTTTGTTTTATGCATTTCAGCTTGATTCTATCAATCCCTTCCAGAGCACTTCTTAATTACCCCTCAAGGTCGACTTCACCTTCTTCTTCGTCATCTTCTAGCAGGAGACCTTCAAGTTCTTCTATAGCCATCAATAAAAATTCAGAGGTTCCATCTTCACTTGAGAGTTCATCTGGATCTTCAGATGTACTACTGTCTTGTTGAGCATAGAAGGATTTTCTGCTGAACTACTTTCCTTTATGCCAGTTCTTTGATGTATTTTTCTCTGACTCTTGAGCCTGATTCCTTACTTTCTTGTGAGGACACTTAGCAGCATAGTGTCCAACTCTTCCACAGTTAAAGAATTTGAAAGGAAGTTTACCTTTGTATTTACCTAAGCCTCTATCCAATTTCTTGACAAATTTTGCCTCTTCTTCATCCAAGCAAGAGCATATGTATTCCTCTTCTTCTTTCTTCTTTTCTGTTTTAAAGGCTTCCTCCCTCGAAATTGGCTTCTTCTGTGGGAGCCTCATTTCATATGATGTTATATTTCCAAGTAGTTGGTTCATGGTCAAGGTCTCCCAATCAGTTGTTTCTTCTATTGCAGACACCTTGGGATTAAACCTGGATGGAAGAGATCTTAGAATCTTTTGCACAATTATTCTTTCTAGCATGGTTTCTCCAAGAGCTTTCATATTGTTAACAATTTCTGCAACTTTTAGGAAGAAACTGTCAATGCTTTCATCATCATTCATTTTTAAGTTCTCAAACTGGGCTCTATAGATCTGATGTTTGGCAGTCTTTACTTTCTTGTCTCCCTAATGGATGTTCTCCAGAGTATCCCACATCTCTTTGGCAGTGTCTTTGTGCATTACTTTGATAAACTCTGCTTCACACAATCCATTCAAGATGGAATTCATGGCTTTTGCGTTAGCTACAAAATCTTGTTTGGATTCTTTCTCTGAGTCAGTTGCCTTTGGGGCATATCCTAATTCCACAGCACCCCAAACTTCTATTCCTAGAGAAATTATGTATGTCCTCATTCTAATTTTCCAGAAAGCATAATTTTCACCAGTGAAAAAAGGGGCTTTATTGGTTGAGAATCCTTCTTTACTAGCCATTCTGAGAACCTAGAATCTCCTTTCAGTTGTTAAACTAGTACAAAGGAACCTGCTCTGATACCAATTGTTGGACCCTTAGTTAAACTGAGAGGGGGGGGTGAATCAGTTTAACACATTCATGGACTTTTAAAACTTTTCATTAAAACTTATTTACACCTTCATATCATGTCCAACTTAATATGTGAGTAATCTTAGAATGTGAGCAACAAGTATTAATATAATATAACAGTAGACTTAATATGAGAGCAGCAGGTATTAAGCAGATGATATAAATCAGATCAACACATAAACATCATGCACAGAGACACCAGATATAAGTGGAAACCCATAAAGGGAGAAAACCACATCTTATTATTATTGTGATGCAAAGGCAAGCTCCAACTCCCTCTCACCACTGTTTTTCTGTAGACACCAACCTACAGGAGGCTCCAACCTCAAATCTGCAAGCTACAACTTGCAAGGAAGCACCAACTCCCTTCAATTTTCTGCAGGCACCAACCTATAGGAGGCTCCAACCTCAGTAAGCTACAATTGATGGCTATCAAGCTGCAACTTGATAGGGAAGCTCCAACTTCCTCAATTTATCAAACTAAATGTTTGCTGATTTACCTCAGATATCAGCTCTATTATGTAGCATCTCTTTCTGCTCTTCTTTTCTTAATCTTCTCTTCCTCACTCTTCTATACTCTGCATTCTCTATATTTTCTCTCTCTAATATCTTTTATGCATATCCAGTTGATATTATATATATATTTCCTCACATGACTATTTGTATTTCACAAAGAATTGGAAGTGAACAGTCATGACTTTCTGGCTTCTGTCTTCTCATTCCTTGTATCTACTCATTCAATAAATATAGTTGTAGGTATCAATTTAACATTACAGTGGGATATTTGTTCTCTTCCGGAGACTTGCCAATGCATCACAAAAATATAAATCAATTAAAATATTACATTTAATTACAGTGAGAGCTCCAGCTCACTCATACAGCCTTTTGGATCGCTGCGCATTTGTCTTTTCTTTGACTGTGTTTGTCCCTTTCTCTCCTCTGTATGCCTTTTTGTTTATGGCTGCTGCGTAAATCCTGTATTTATGTAACTGCACTTTTTAAATCATGCGACTCTGTAATGGTGCCTTTTAAATATATATAAGAAACTGCTAAATTTAGATTTGGGCAAATTCCAACCCTTTACACAACAAGTGTCTTATTGATGTGGTGAGTTCGGCAAGCGGAACATACAAACACCATGGCCTTTGTTTTATGGCCCAATGCGATTCCAATCATCGCAATCATATTATATTAATAATCGCCCTCCACCTTAAGCTGAGGCCCATGGGTCCACAGACCACGCGGCACATTTCAATACTTGGCATACTTATATAAACTTTTAACAAAAAAATAGCCACTTCAATAAAGAATCATGTTAATACTTAACAAATGCCCTTTCGAGCCCACTTGCCACGCTTTCTGATGCGATCTATTTCTCCTCTAGAAATTTCTGATTGTGATTGATCGCAATCGCAAGCTGCCTTGCTCTGATGCAATTGATACCCTCCATAAGTTTCGCAAGTTCCACTGCATAGTTTTTCTCCGATGCGATCAATGTGCAGACCCGACCATATTTTATATGACGGAGTTTATACGACTATCGCGTCCGGCTTTTCCAATCGCAATCGCAACTCCTGTTTATATGTTTCGCTGCACAGTTTCTCTCCGATGCGATCAATGTGCGGACCCGACCATGTTTTATATGGCGGAGTTTATAAGACTATCGCATCCGGCTTTGCCAATCGCAATCGCAACTCTTGTTTATATGTTCCGCTACATAGTTTTTCTCCGATGCGATCAATGTGTGGACCTGACCATGTTTTATATGGCGAAGTTTATATGAATATCGAGTCCGGATTTGCCAATCACAATCACAACTTCCTGTTTGCATGTTTCGCGGCTTTGTTTTTCTTCGATGCGATTTGGTCCCACCTTATGGTACTTTGGTTATTTATTTATCATAAAGCGCTCCACTTATAAATATATATATTTATGCTTTGAACCTTTGTTTATATGATCTGGGCTTCATTGCAATTGCAATTTCTTTGTTTATATATGTTCCGACACATATCAATATCGGTTTATAAACCCATCGAGTCCGAGCTTCATCACAATCGCAATTCTTTGTTTATAAATGTTCTTCTATCAATTTTCTGATGCAATTGGGAAACGGTCCCACCTTATAAGGCATTGATACCTTTGGTTCTTTGTCCATTAAAGCGCTCCATTACATATATATATATATATATATATGCTTTGAACCTTTGTGTATAAGGCGCTGCATATATATATAAGTTTTATGTTTCATCTTTAGAGTATCCTCCAGCGGGCTAAGTGATTCTCGGAATTTATATATATATATATATATATATATATATATATATATATATATATATATATATATATATATATATATATATCCTCTGGCTTGGGTTTTGATTCTCGGAATAAGGTTTTATATATATGCATACATTGACGCTAGGGTTATGATTCACTGAATTATATATTTAGCGTTTCTACCAGCTGGGTAGTGACTCTCGGAATAACGGCTCTGCCTCTGCCTCTGATAACGGATCTCCTCTATATGCGCTACCTCTGCCTCTGCCTTAGCTGCTACTGCTGCTCGACCTCTGCCTCTACCTTCGTTGTACATATTACCTGCTGTTGTTCTTTGCCTAACATTGCATCTGCTCCCTTCTTTGTTTGTCTCTGTCTTTGCTACCTCCATTTCCATCAATGAAAATATTTCCAACAGTCTCCCCCTTTGGCATTGATTTCAATACACTTTTTCTATTTGCCTGCTCTTCCTCCTGTTACATTCTCTTCCTCCCCCTTTGACATCAATGGCAATGGGTTTGAATTTTTAGTGTAGCTTCTATTCTTTGATCCTGTGATTTTATCCTTTTTCAATATTTCATGCATTTTCTCTCTCTAGAATTTTCTGATTTTGTATGTTGCTGCTTCAACCTTTAGAATAGATTCACGTCGGGTTCACCACTCTTCCGTGTTTGGTTCACGTCGGGTTCACCACTCTTCCACTGCACCACTGCCCCTTTTGCCTTTTCATTGATTCTTTTAAGCTGAATGTATTCTTGCCATAATCCTTTTGATCCTGAGGTTCTGTCTTCATGCTTCCCTTGCTGGTTGATCTCCCCCTGGGAATGATATTTTTTTTTCTGTTCTCCCCCTGAAACTGTGATTTCTCTTCATATTAGAGAGTAGCATCTACAGATACTACCCCTAATCTGTCTCTCAAATATTCAAATGGTTCTCTGGCATGTGGTTTAGTAAATATATCTGTTGTCTGTTCTTTTGTTAGTACATACTCCAGTTTTACTATCTTCTAAGCCACTTGTTCTCGGAGAAAATGATACTTGATTGGGATATGTTTAGTTTTTGAGTGAAGCACAGGATTTTTAGATATACTTATAACACTTTTATTATCACATTTGATTAAGATAGGTTCATCAATGCTTACCTTCATGTCTTGGAGGGTTTGCTTAATCCACATGACTTGTGTGCAACATGTTGTTGCTGCTATATATTCTGCTTCTGTTGTAGACAGAGAGATAGATGTTTGTTTCTTTCTTAACCATGCCACGAGACTTTCTCCTAAATAGAATGCACCTCCACTTGTACTTTTCCTGTCATCCACACAGCTGGCCCAATCTGCGTCTATGTTTGCTGTCAAGGTGAAGCTTTTGCTTTTAGGATACCAAAGCCCATACTGTGTAGTTCCTTGTAGATATCTGAATATTCTTTTGACTGCAAGAAGGTGATTTTGTTTAGGTGCTTCTTGATATCTAGCCACTAGTCCTACTGCTAGCATGATGTTTGGTCTTGATGCCGTCAAATACAGCAGGCTTCCTATCATGGATCTGTAGAGTTTTTGGTCTATATCATCAGATCCATCATCAACACATAGCTTGCATCCCATGATCATGGGAGGTTACACAGGTTTGCAGTCCTCCATTTTGAACATTTTCAACATTTCTCTTAAGTATTTTTCCTGTGAGATGAATGTACCTGTGTTCTTTTGCTGAATTTTATGTCCTAAGTAGAAGCTGAGCTCTCCAATCATAGACATCCCAAACTCTGTTTTCATCTAATCAGCAAACCCTTTTGCTAGTTCTTCTCTGTTGCTTCCAAACATAATGTCATCAACATATACTACAACAATCAAGAGTTCATTTTCATGGGCTTTTATGTATAGATTGTTGTCTACTCTGCCTCTCTTAAAGCCTTGTTTTTGAAAATATTTATCCAGTCTTGACTACCAAGCACGAGGATCCTGTTTCAGTCCATATAGAGCCTTCTTCAGTCTGCACACATAGTCTTCTTTTTCTGTTAATGAGAAGCCTTTTGGTTGTTCCATGTAGACTTCTTCTTCTAAGTCTCCATTCAGAAATGTATATTTTACATCCATTTGATATACTTTGAAGTTTTGGTAGCAAGAAAATTCCAGGAACACTCTGATAGCTTCCATTCTGGCTACAGGGGCAAATGTTTCATCGTAATCAAGTCCTTCGATTTGTGAATATCCTTTGTAGACAAGTCTAGATTTGTTCCTGATTACCTATCCTTCCTCATTCATTTTATTTTTGAATACCCATTTTGACCCTATGACATTTTTCTCAGTGGGTCTAGGAACTAGTTCCCAGGTATTTTGTTTCTCAATTTGGTATAATTCTTCATTCATAGCATTCACCCAATACTTGTCCTTGCTGGCTTCTTCAAATATCTTTGGCTCTATTTGTGATAACATGGCTATGTATACCTCTTCTGTCTGTTCAGTGAGCTGCCTTCTTGTTTGGACCCCTGCTCTCTTGTCTCCAATGACCTGGTCTTCAGGATGATTCTTCTAAGTGTATCTTGAGGGGGCTTTAGAACTCAACTCTATATCTTCGGTTTTCTTGCTTGTTTCCTCATCATCTTGGTTTTCTTTTTCATGGTTGTCTGATGGGCTACAACAGTCTGTATCTCTTGTATTTTTTGGAAGTTCTTCATCAAATTTCACATCAATGCTTTCTACTATTTTTCTAAGAGTCTTGTTGTAGCACCTATACCCTTTAATTTTGGATGCATATCCTAGAAATATCCCTTCATCCGCTCTTGCATCAAATTTCCCAAGATTTTCATCATTATTCTTTATGTAACACTTGCTTCCAAAGATTCTAAAATGTTTGATTGAAGCTGGTTTCCCATGCCATAGTTCATAGGGAGTCTTGTCACTGCTTGGCCTTAAGTGAGCTTTGTTAAGGATATGCACCGCTGTGTGTACTGCTTCTTCCCAGAAGGTTTGAGGAATATTACTCTCTTGCATCATGGCTTTGGCAATTTGTTGAATAGATCTGTTTTGTCTCTCTGCTACTCCATTCTACTGAGGTGTCCCTGCAATAGTAAATTGTTGTTTTATGCCATATTCATTGCATAGATTTGCAAAGTCATAATCTGTGAATTCACCTCCTCTGTCTGATCTGATGAATTTTATCTTTCATCATGTCTGATTTTCTGCTAGTGCTTTGAATATTTTGAATTTGTCTAGAGCTTCCGATTTATTCTTGAGAAATGCAACCCATGTCATTCTGGAGAAATCATCAATTATTAGCATGAAGTAGGATTCTCCACTTGGTGTTTTAGTTCTTGCAGGTCCACACAAATCCATGTGCACAAGCTTGAGTGGTCTACTTGTTGATAACTCATCTTCGGCCTTAAATGATGTATGGGTCTGTTTACCCAATTGATAATATTTGCATATGGTATTAGAAGGCCTTTTTATTTCTGGCATGTCTCTGACCACTTTCTTTTTGCTCAGTCTGATGATATGATCGAAGCTAAGATGTCCCAATCTCCTATTCCATAACCATGACTCCTCAATTTTGCTAAGATGGCATGCTTCATCTTTCTCTTTCATGATGTAAACATTGCTCTCTATTCGAATACCTTTGAGCAGAGTCTTACCTGTGGTGCTTGATCTGACTTCACAGTCTTGTGCTCTGAAAAGAACTTCGCAGCCTTTATCACATATTTGACTGACACTCAGCAAATTTTCTTTCATTCCATCTAAAAATAGTACATCTTGGGCCTTACCTCTACCATTATCTAAGTTGACTGAGCCCTTTCCCTTGATTTTTCCTGATTCATCAGTTCCAAAAGTAACATTACCAGTTTTCTTTTCATCAAAAGTTATAAAATTGCTTCTGTCTCCAATCATGTGTTTAGAGCAACCATTGTCCAAATACCACTGGCTTTTCAGGTCTTGAGCAGTTAGAGCCAAGTCACATTTATTCACCTTCTTTATCCACTGGAGGCACCCTTTTGTTTGGTATCTTTTGTGAAGTGATGAACTACATCTTCTTAGAGGACATCTAGAAGGTATATGTCCAACTTGATTGCATACACATCATTTGATCATAATTTTTATAGAATTATGAGTATGAACAGAATTTCTTTGATTCATACACCTTCTTGAGGTGTTAAACATCACTCTTTGTCCATACTTTCTACACTCAATGATCTTATGGCCAAATTCCTTACAATAAAAACAGTAACCATAGAAACTATTTGCATACTTGTTGTAAGGTTGTCTCTTCCATTTGTTTTCTTGGGGCAATGTCTTCAATGTTTGCATCTTTTGCTGGTTTGAATTACTCCTCCTTGCATGACAATATGCAGCAATGTGTCCTAGCTTGTGGCAGACATAACAGGTGGCATTCTTCATAGGAGGGAAGAATCTCCTTTGATGGTTTCCAAATTTTACATACTCAGGGGTCTTAGTATTTATTACATTCTTTGCTACTAGTGGTTTCTTCTGATCTCTGTCTTCCTTATTACAGGTTTCTACTTTTGTAGGAATTGTTTGAGCTGCTTCATCATTTTTCTTTGCTTTTGCAAAAGTAATCTCTCTGTCAACCTTTTCTTTGCCTTTACTTGATTCTCCTTCATAGCCTATTCCATTTTTTATCATAGGAGATCTTTGAGCACCAAGAATTTCATTCAACTTACTAGAGCTTGTTATTTGAGAAGAGTTTATAACCATTTTCTTTTGAGAATTTTCTAATTTCTTCTTGAGACATACTACTTCTTCTTCCAAATTTTCTTATTCCTGAGTTTTTTCTTTTATTTTCTTAAGTAACATGTCCTCTATCTTCTTGGCTTCTTCAAGCTCTATCTTTAGCTGTGTCAGGACTTCTGAATTTTGTTCTTCTCATACATACTTGAGGAGAATTTTCTTTTTTTTTATGCATTTCAACTTGAGTCTATCAATCTCTTCCAGAGCACTCCTTAGTTCCCCCTCAAGGTCGACTTCACCTTCTTCTTCTTCATCTTCTAGCAGGAGACCTTCAATTTCTTCTATAGCCATCAATAAAAATTCAGAGGTTCCATCTTCACTTGAGAGTTCATCTGGGTCTTCAGATGTACTGCTGTCTTGTTGAGCATAGAAGGATTTTCTGTTGAACTTCTTTCCTTTCTGCCAGTTCTTTGATGTGTCTTTCTCTGATTCTGGAGCTTGATTTCTTACTTTCTTGTGAGGACATCTGGCAGCATAATGTCTAACTCTTCCATAGTTAAAGAATTTGAAGGGAAGTTTACCTTTGTATCTACCTGAGCCTCTATCCAATTTCTTGAAAAATTTAGCCTCTTCTTCATCAGAGCAGGAGCATATGTCTTCCTTTTCTTCTTTCTTCTTTTCTGTTTTGAATGCTGCCTCCCTTGTACTTGGCTTCTTCTGTGGGAGCCTCATCTCATATGCTGTAAGATTTCCTAGTAGCTGGTTCATGGTCAAGGTATCCCAATCAGCTGTTTCTTCTATTGCAGACACCTTGGGATTGAATCTGGATGGAAGAGATCTTAGAATCTTTTGTACAATTATACCTTCTGGTATTGTTTCTCCAAGAGCTTTCATATTGTTAACAATTTACCAGTTTTTAGGGCCTTGATGTCTTCTTCATCATTCATTTTAGGTTCTCAAGCCCAGGCTCTATAGACTTGAAGTTCGGCAGTCTTTACTTTCTTGTCTCCCTCATGGATGTTCTCCAGAGTATCCCACATTTCAGTGGCAGTGTCTTTGTGCATTACTTTGATAAAATCTGCTTCACACAATCCATTCAAGATGGCATTCATGGCTTTCGCGTTAGCTACAAAATCTTGTTTGGTTTCTTTCTCTGAGTCAGTTGCCTTTGGGGCATATTCATATTCCACAGTAGCCCAGAATTCCATTCCTAGAGACATTATGTACGTCCTCATTCTGATTTTCCAGAAATCATAATTTGCACCTGTAAAGAAAGAGGCTTTATTGGTAGAACATCCTTCTTTACTAGCCATCCTGAGAATCTAGGATCTCCTTTCAGTTGTTAAACTGGTACAAAGGAACTTGGCTCTGATACCAATTGTTGAACCCTTAGTTAAACTGAGAGGGGGGGGGGGGGTGAATCAGTTTAACACATTCATGGACTTTTAAAAAATTTCATTAAAACTTATTTACACCTTCATTTCATGTCCAACTTAATATGTGAGTAATCTTAGAATGTGAGCAGCAAGTATTAATATAATATAACAGTAGACTTAATATGAAACCTTAAAGGTATTAGCGAGATGATATAAATCGAGATCAACATAATCCCCATGCCAAGACACTAGATATCGTGGAAACCCATAAAGGAGAAAACCACATCTTATTGTGTTGTGATCTTGGAAAGCTCCAACTCCCTCTCACCACTGTTTTTCTGCAGGCGCCAACCTACGGGAGGCTCCAACCTCAATTCTGCAAGCTACAACTTGCAAGGAAGCACCGACTCCCTTCAATTTTCTGCAGGCATCAACCTACAGGAGGCTCCAACCTCAGTCAGCGACAACTGACGGCTATCAAGCTGCAACTTGATAGGGAAGCTCCAACTTCCTCAATTTATCAAACTGAATGTTTGCTAATTTACCTCAGATATCAGCTTTGTTCTGTAGCATCTCTTTCTGCTCTTATTTTCTTAATATTCTCTTCCTCACTCTTCTATACTCTGCATTCTCTATATTTTCTCTCTCTAACCTCTTTTATGCATATCCAGTTGATATTATATATAGAGTTCCTCACATGACTGTTTGTATTTCACAAAGAATTTGGAGTGAACAGTCATGACTCTTTGGCTTATGTCTTCTCATTCCTTTTATCTGCTCATTCAATAAATATAACTGTAGGTATCAATTTAACATTACAGTGGGATATTTGTTCTCTTCCAGAGACTTTCCAATGCATCAAAAAAATATAAATAAATTAAAATATTACATTTAATTACAATGAGATCTCCAGCTCACTCATACAGCCTTTTGGATCACTGTGCATTTGTCTTTTCTTTGATTGTGTTTGTCCCTTTCTCTCCTCTGTATGCCTTTCTGTTTATGTAACTGCACTTTTTAAATCATTTGACTCTGTAACAGTGCCTTTTATATATATATAAGCAACTGCTGACTTTAAATTTGGGTAAATTCCAACCCTTTACACAACAAGTGTCTTGTTGATGTGGTGAGTTTCGCAAGCAGAACATACATACACCACGGCCTTTGTTTTATGGCCCGATGCGATTCCACACATCGCAATTGTATTATATTAATAATCACCCTCCACCTTAAGCCGAGGCCCGTGGGTCCACAGACCACACGACACATTTCAATACTCGGCATCCTTATATAAATTTTTAACAAAAAAAGCACCACTTCAATAAAGAATCACGTTAATACTTAACAAATTCCCTTTTGGGTCCACTTGCCACGCTTTCCGATGTGATCTATTTCTCCTCCAAAAATTTCTGATTGTGATTGATCGCAATCGCAAGCTGCCTTGCTCCGATGCGATTGATAACCTCCACAGATTTTCAATTGCGGTTGATACCCTCCACAGATTTCCGATTACGATTGATCACAATCGCAAGTTTCATTAACATGTTCCGCTGTGCTTAAATTTTCCGATGCGATGAATGATTTTCTTTGACGCGGAACTTAAGCCTATATAAATCATAGTTTATAAGTCCATCGGGTCCAAACTTCAATCACAATCGCAACTTCCTGTTTGCATGTTTCGCTGCTTTGTTTCTCTCCGATGCGGTTTGGTCCCACCTTATGGTACTTTGGTTATTTGTTTATCATAAAGCACTCCACTTATAAATATATATATTTATGATTTGAACCTTTGTTTATATGATCCGGGCTTCATCGCAATCACAATTTCTTTGTTTATATATGTTCCGACACATATCAATTACGGTTTATAAACCCATCGGGTCCGGGCTACAATCGCAATCGCAACTTCCTATTGTTAACCTGTTCCGCTACCCTTATATTCTTCGATGCGATTGGGTGAGGGTCCCACCTTATAAAGCTTTGATACCTTTGTGGGCCTTTGTCATTAAAGCACTCCATTACAAATTTATATATATATATATATATATATATATATATATATATATGTAAATATATATATATAAATATATATATATATATATATATATATATATATATATATATATATTTATATATATATATATATATATATATATATGCATATGCTTTGAACCTTTGTGTATAAGGCGCTGCATATATATATAAGTTTTATGTTTCATCTTTAGAGTATCCTCCAGCTTGGGTTTTGATTCTTAGAACAAGGTTTTATATATATGCATACATTTCCGCTAGGGTTATGATTCCCGGAATTACATATTTAGTGTTTCTACCAGCTGGGTAGTGATTCTCGGAATAACGGCTCTGCCTCTACCTCTGCCTTCGCTGCTTCTGTCGCTCGACCTCTACCTCTACTGCTGTGATAACGGCTCTGCCTCTCCCTCTGCCTTTGATAACAACTCTTCTCTATATTCGTTGCCTCTGCCTCTGCCTTAGCTTCTACTGCTGCTCAACCTCTGCCTCTGCCTTCACTGTACATATTACCTGCTGTTGTTCTTTGCCTAAATTTTCATCTGCTGCCTTCTTTGCATGTCTCTGTATTTTCTGCCTCCATTTCCATCAATGACAATATTTCCAACACTGATAATACCCTCATAGCATTGTATCTACTAAATGTGTTGTCTCCAGATCCTAAAAAATATCCTCATCAATCCTAGGTGAACTGCATCCCAGGGTACACATAATGCCCCTGTCGATAACACCCCTTGGAGGCAATGCTCTAAGTGCCTTCTGCGTCGTATCATGGGTCACCGCATACCACCAAGTGTATATGCACTCCTCATCATGCCATGGTATGCTGCAACCTACCCCGTTATAGCATTGGATACCGCCAGCTACGAATGTACCATCCTATACGATATAGTATCCTACATACGAAAAAATATCCACGAATCTGCTAAAAAACCACCCATGAGGTGGGTTACATCTCCCCATCTGCTCTAAAGGATCGGAGCGACCTGACTCCTCACATGCTAGTGAAAATGGCATCACTTCTCATATCATCCATAGCTCAAGTGTACCATATACCCATGAGAGAGCATCGTCTTTACGTATTGCCATGTCTGGTGGCCTGCCGATGCCACCTCCTCTGACCAGCTCCTGCCAAAGTAGGCTAATCACCTTGTGACTCCATGAATGGTTGATATGCTGAGAAGCTCCTAAAAAGGGTGTACCCTCCTTTCGAACCATCCTATCACTATGGATGTCCAGGGCTCTAATAGAGATCTAAAAATGTGTGTGCACCCAAGCATCAGACCCATCGCGCAACAACTACCATCACCTACCGACTCTATCATGTGATGGGAAATCCCACCTACATCCCAATAGTAATCTGGCCCTTATGTCCCTCTGGTGATCCATGGACTCTGCTAAAATGTGGCCATGCATGTATCTAACTGCCTAGCTTGCTCCATGGGGTACCAACTCAGTACCTCTCACCATCCAAACTCATGAAAAGAATCAAATGCAAGAATCCCTAAACATAGAATAATCCCTCTATAATGCGAGTGTTGCACCCTATCGATGTATGCCTAAAGGGGGAATCCAACCGTTCCCCAATGTGAGCCAACTCTATCTCTAACTCAACACAAAACACTCTCATACCCTTTAGCTCCTCATTCTATCGTAGGATATCCTCTCTTACTGATGTGGCCTTCTCCTTCAAATCTAGAAGGTCGATCTAAAATTAATGGCACTGTGGTGTGCGACTATCGCCCAATAATACTATATTTCCTAGCGCCTCATCAAGGGTGGATACATCTCCTGTCACCCCAACCATATGTTATGCACTGCTATCCCCTCTAATATGTCTATAAAACTCTACCTGTCTCAATTCAATGCATAGGGGTGGGTTGATAACGCAGTAAATCCTATCAACGCACCTCTTAAGAGAACTGTGCTGGAATCCCAATGTGTGGTCTCTATGTTTCCCCTAATCAATGGGTAGTCGAAAGGATGGATGGACATCCTCCTCCATCATGGGCTCGACATGAGCCTCCAAATGCTCTTCCACGGACAACCGAACATGCAAGACATGTTCATTAGTCAACTGTAGGTGGTTTTCATTCTGAAGATCTGTCGTAGACTGAGATACCTCATCAATGGATGTGTGCTCAACTACCTCCTCTAATATATCTACTGGGGCTACCAAACACAACTCCAACAAGGGTGACTCCTACATTCCATTAGCCTCATGCTCAATCAGCTGGAATGTAACTAGATGGAATTCGTCCTCCATGATTATGTTCTATCTCATATCATCACTAACTCTACCTCCCATCTTCATCACTGCAACATTATTATTAGTATTTATTTCAATAATCATGCTCTTCTTATTTTCTCCATTTGTAGATCGACAACTACTGTTTCTTCTTGCTGCCATTCCTAACACCCAATTTTCGAGCTACCCCACGAGTCTCTTGAGGCTCCTCATAAAATTTTCAAATTCCTCCTCCTGAGACATTTTTGGGCACAAGATCAATCTAGTATTGAAATTGGAAGAATTTGGAAAACGACCACCACAACAAATATAAGAAAATATTTTTCAGAGAAATTTTCATTTCTCTCAATCTAGACCGAATTTGGAAAATTTTCTTAATGAGAAACATAATTGGTTAGTTCCACACAAAACGCATGTCTCGGATTTTCAAGATTCATCTTCATTTCCCCAAAACATCCAACATAAAACCGTCACATTTTGTCCCAACGAATTTCTGCGTTTTCTATTTTTGTATCTCTTAGAGAACCTTATGTTTCTCTCAATCCAGACTGAATTGGAAACAAATTCTTGTAGGAAAACTGAATTGGTATGTTCTTCACAAAAAAAATGTCTCAAATTTTCGACATTCATCTTCATTTTCCCGAAACATCTAACACAAAACAATCACTTTTTATTCCAGTGAATTTCTGCGTTCTCTAATTTTGTATCTCCTTGTTCAGTCCATAATGTATTCTCTATCTTCAGGTGTCATAGACCGGTTGTTCCACAGGCTGAGCCAATTCTATGATCTATGATACTACTGTAATATTCCAAATAGGAAAAGAGAATAATACAAAACACAATAAACTAGAAACTACAAGAACATGGAAATAAATTGCAAACACCATAAAAATAGACAGAACAACTGAGCCATTTTATTAATATGGAGGTGAAAACAATACAAAAGTGCCTAAAAATAGATGGCACTCAAGCCAAAAAAA
This sequence comes from Pinus albicaulis, assembly GCA_034641835.2. Lineage (NCBI taxonomy): Eukaryota > Viridiplantae > Streptophyta > Pinopsida > Pinales > Pinaceae > Pinus > Pinus albicaulis. The sequence goes on along the minus strand of CM076576.1, from coordinate 295,499,290 downwards.
GAGGGCTGGAATGGCCTCAAGCTCTCCCATTGAAAACACGGCTCTCTGTTGCGCTTCTGGAGCTCTTCCTCTGCGCTGCCCTGCTAGAAATGTAGCTGCTGGGAAAATAGGGCTTTGTATATGAGGATACTCTAGTGATTAGTAAAACATGGGATTTACAATTTGGACTCTATGGAATAAACCCAGAATAACCCAGAAAGTATTTCTGGATTGGTTGACCTCGGAATATCACCCTCCTAAGGTTTACAATGTATAACTTTTGTGTATGCAGAACTATGGCATGAAATGAAAGATATAATAACTGCAAGTACTCCCAAGCCTGAATATTGAAGGGTTGGTCCCTTCAATGGATTCCAAGCATAAATTCTATGGAATTTCAGCCTCTTCTAATGAACTCTACTGCTGGACTGCGTAAGTCACTGAGTGACAGTGCAGCAGTAGAGGGTCTGCAAATGGCCTGAATGTGGGATGATGAGATCAGCCCACATTGAAAACAAGAATCCTCTCCTGATTAGGCACTCAAATTCCCCTAAGGATGAGGTTGGGATCTCTGCTCGAAGACACTCTCATGCTAATCAACATTGTAGACTCCATTAAATAGCTCAAGCGTGCTCAAGTCATAAATGATAAGAAAATAATAATAATACAAAATCCTCTCCATGGATTCCCTCACCCCTTTCTTATACTTGTGGAACCCTCACACCCCTGGGCCCACATCATAAATGCATTAGACTCTTGGTCCATATCCTCCACAGAAACTGCGTTGCTCAATTAGCCTCTTGGCCCCATCCACTACTGTGTTGATCTACTTTCACACTAAGGAAGTGGTTTTTATTCCACTACTGGGTTTATGGGTCCCTCTACCCTTTTTATTCATCTAATTAATTAAGAAAATAAAGAATTAATATTCTAATTAGCTAAAAGCTAATTAGGAATATTACACAACATAACCAACATATAATTGAGGGAATGTCGACATCTGTAGATCAAATTAAATTCAAGATGAGTAGAGGTGGTAGAAAATTTTAGAAAACCACATTGTAAACACACTATCAAACCTATGCAATATGTACATAGTGACTATGTCGAAGAAATATTTCACATAGTAGTTCAGGTACAACCAATTTCATGGTTGCACTAAGGGAATTCCATAAAATTCAATTAGTTCATAGTTGGCCCTTTTTCTAGTACACGCTTGACTATATATATACCTAACCATAATGGTTCTAACTTCCCAACTCCTAATTTGTCATCTTGTTGGTCGTATTAAAGGACTAGGTCACCTTTATATAAGGAACAAGTTTTAACATTATGCTCAAATTGTGTTGTGACACATTTTTGTGAGCCTCGTTAGGCTTTGCAGCATCGCATCAGGTCTCATCTCGACGAGGTAGGGGCAAAAAATATTATTCTTCTATTGAAGTTGTGGGAAGAAGCTCAATGGCTATTTTTAAGTATGGAATCTCACATTCAATTATGATAAATTCTTCTATAGAATACACCAACTAAAAGGGTGTGAATCTAGTCGTTATTCATTTAGATGTTTGATATGCCCACAAATCTAAAAAAATACAGGTATGCCAATTTTTAGTATGAATCCTTACCATGCATTGGAGCATCATTTTCAAAACATTATTAATAGATTTTACTTTCCTGGTAGATTGTGGGTAATATGGACTTGAGCTATCATCTTGAAGGACCAACTTGGAAATAAGTTTAGACATCATGTAATTTCAAAAATGTTTTCCATGGTCTCTAATGATGGCTTGGGGCACACAAAATTTGGAAATAACATGGTTGAATTTAGTAAAGTAGTCTACAATGACAATAATGTAGCCATGCCCCCCATATGAACGAGAGTTATAGGTCATGAAGTCAGTGCCCCATTTGAAAAAGTTCCAATGACAAAAACTAGATGCATAGGAGTAGGTGGAGCATGGGATTTCCTATTATAAATATGACATGCATGACATTTCTGGATTTCCAAAATACAATCTTGAAACAAGGTCAGCTAGAAAAAAGAAACACATAACATTTTTGGGTGGTCGTATAGCTAGACACGTGTCCACAACATGCTTTAGTATGAAATTCATTCAAAACTTTCTCAACCTCTTCATTACTAAGACAATGTTGAAATATCATATCAACACCACATTGGTAAAACATGTCACCAATTATGATGTATTGGTGATCCTGGTATCGAATTTGACTTTAATCATAACGATTAGTATTAGGTTGAAAAGTTTGGGTCTAGATATAAATTATGATATATTTATACTAGGGGTCAGAAGAGTCGATCAGAAACAAAATTTCATGTGGAGTTGTCTTGATGCAGGGAGGAATGCCTGTATGCTACCATTTTGAAGTATTTCATGGGGTAGTTCTTAACTACCCTACCTACAATAAGGAGTTATGTGCCATGGTGCAAGTTATGAAGAAGTGGAAGAAATATCTGACGGGAAAGGAGATAGTAATCCACACAAATTCCCAGTTGTTACAATACTTGCGGGACTAGAGTAAGTTACAACAGACCATGCATTACAAGTGGATGGGGTATTTACAACAATTTCTTTTGGTGATCAAGTATAATAAGGGAAGCAAAAAAAAGTTGGCTAACATGCTTTCAAGGCCACCCACATCAAAAATCACGTCTTTGGGGACTCTTATGCACATGGATCCATTCACCCATGATGCATACATAGAGGCATATTCAAAGGATGGGAACTTTAAGGGGGTGTATCAACAGTTGCAAAGTCAGATTTATGTGCACGATGGAAACAACATCATTGACTACCATCTCCACTATGGGTTAATCTACAAGATGGATAAGCTACGTTTTCCTAAAGGTGAGTGATTGCATATGATCAGAGAGGATCAAACTTATAAGGTTTGAAGGCACTTTGGTGTAGGGAATACCGTGGATAACTTTCAGAGGTATGTGCATTGGCCCAATATGCAGGAGCAGGTAGCTAGGCTCATAAGAGGATGCATGATTTTTTGTACCATCAAGCCTAACAATAGCAAGTAGGGTCCATATCATCCTTTTGGGAGGTTTATCGACAACTAGGATGTGAAATGACTACCTTTTCATGGTAGTGGATAGTTTCAGGAAGATGTGTGTTATGATGCGCTTTAACAAGAACATCAAGGGACTAGAAGCACCAAAATTGTTCTTTGGAGAGGTCTATGTGCACTTTGGGATACCAAGGAGCATCATTTCAGACAAGAATACAATATTTCTCAATAAATTTTGGACTACGTTGTGGAAGAACATGGACATAAAGTTAAAGAGATATACTATAACGCCTCCTCCCATATCTACCCACTTTAACCATCCTTCCCTAGGTAAACATAAGCTCAGGGTCACTATGATAAGACTCAACCTCCTAGCCGACCTTAAGGAAATGGAGTCAAAAATTAAGATCTTAGTGACTTCCCTCTAGTGCCAAAGGACCTCCAATAGTAACCCAACCCCTCTAGGTCTCCAACCCCTGAGACAACTCACTTTTTCCTAATCTAGAGCCCTAGTCTCTCCATTTCCGATGCCTCCATGAGACTATGGGTTCCCAGTCGCACTCATAACCTTGCATCCATGTTACTATGGAAATTTATGTTCAGTTCTATTCCTGAAAATATGAATTATGTGCCACTTTTTCAGGGGCAGTACTCAGGCCTCTGCCAAGAATTCAATGAAACTTCCAGAGTTGATAAATGACATAGGAAAAATGCTTGTAAACCAATATTTGACCTGACCATCCCCAACTGGGACTAACATTTTGTCAAACACTTGGTAGATATTCAACCTATGTGTCATGAATGCAAGTCTCAACATGAGGGACAAAAAACTTATTTGGGATTTAACAAGAAGGCCACTTCCTTCTCACATTGGTTGTCATAACAGCAATTAGGTATTTCATTCATTATTTATTTAGTTATGAGTAAAAAAATGAAAATATCCATGACTAATATCTGTCATAAAAAAATGCTTGTAACCAAAATATAAGTAGATAAATAACAATAAGAGAACAACCATTAAAGCCACACAATAACCAGCATATCTCCTTATCGAAAGAAATAGAAACTTATATTTTATTAAACATAGGTAAATACCGATCGGGTTCGAGACTTCCATGTTCCACTTGAGAATATATTATCTGAGCCAAATCTCTCTTAATCTAATCACCCTCATGCTATATTCCAAGCATTAATGTGGGAACTCATGGTATAAACCAATCCAAACATAACGAAGGGAATCCAAAGGTTAAACCACCTCCACCCTCTCCATTTCGTGATCACACCTAAAACTGTGTTGAGATCACAAAAATAAATTGAGTTTAGATTCCTCATAATTCCTTCACCATCCATAATGAATTTTCCAGTCTCCACCCTTAGGATTTATCATGTATCCCGCCATTACCAGTCAAGGGATTCCTAGGCCTTTATTAATTTTCATGAGACCACCTCACCCCATATTTCGAAACTATCTGGAAATCCAAAAATCAAAACCGATAATAATCCCATCACACCATGGTTATTCGTAAATGGCAAGGCTAGGCTAAAATACAGTGTTGAAACCCGAAAAATTCCACAAAAATGACAAAAAAATAACCAAATACCAACATTCACATACCATGCATGTCAAAAAAGTTAGGAAATAATGCATGAAACCTATTACATGCAAGTATTCCCACTGAAGCTGCTTTATCCTTGTATTCCTTTGCTTTCCTTGTACTTATTTGTGTTTCCTTTCCTTTCCTTTCTTGATTTATTTTTCCTCTTGGTGCTTTCTTTTCTCTTAGACTAATTCTAACACTAAACTGACAAAAGGCTTACCAACCAAAATCTACCAACTGATCCTAAAAATTGTTTTTATTAATCAAGCCTCTAATTTCATCATTTTCCATTATTTTCCTTCAATTTCCTCCTCACTTGCAACCTATGACCATTCACCTTCCTTTTCTCATAATTTCCTTTATTTTATTAAATAAAGTGCCAAAAATATCATTTTATCTTTTCAAAGCCTTATTCATTGCCTTTGCCAATTTCCCTTAGCGATAAACACAATAAGTGATGCCTGGTAGGATATTTTTCTCAACATTCAGTTTTTAATCTTCCCCATGACCTTGGTATTATTTTTCATTTTATTAATTTTATTACATGAAATTTTAACCCGAGGCTATTACGTCTACAACATCCATCTATAGAGAAATGGGTAGAGAAAAGTAGTTAATAGGTATTTGGTGCAGCTTTTGAGGGGATACAACCAAAAGCATCCAAAGAACTAGGATGAAAATATGTTATATACACAACATTCCTACAATAGAGAAGTTCACACTTCTACATGAAAGTCCCCATTTGAGACTTTTTTTGGATATTTTCCACCTCCACCTTTGGATATTGCATATGGGTAGCAAGGAGGAGTGAGGGAAGATCTTACAGAAGATGATTTGAAGGTAAAACATTTGAAGAAGATCAAGAGGATCCCGTCCTGATAATGGAGAAACACTACAAAAGTCATGGGAGAAGTACTCTTTGGTTGGGCATGATCACGCCACTGGAATAGATAAATCAAATTTGAGGTGGGAGTATGAACAATAGGATATGAGACTAAGACAGGAGAGGTTCAGAGTTCGTAAGAAAATCAAGGCTCTAAGGTATGGTCCCTTTGAGATACTAGAAAAGGTGGGTGATAATGCCTATCAACTTAGTTTACCACCATATATCCTTCCATGCTAGATTAGGAAGAGGATCAAGTCCTAAATTTTGTGGAGGATTTGGAACTAGACGCTCAGGTAGAGTTGACATAAGATACAATTTTGTATAAGAGGTCTAGAACTACAAGACATGGGAAACATAACCTTTGCAAGATTGGGTTGAAGGGAAAACTTCCAAGAAAATCTAAATGGTAAATCAGAGAGAAGGTGGGGGAATTTTCCTCATCTCGTTCAGTAAAATATTTTTGGGACCAAAAGCATCCCAAAATGGGGAGGTGTGATCGAATTGGATCATTATATTTTTTTGCATCCATCGCGATGCATTTTGAGTTGAAAAAGTGAAGGAATAAACTCAGAGGACCATTTTTAATGGTGGGAACTAGTTTGGCAAAACAGGGCCTGAAACCTTCCAGGAGAATTTTGAGGAACCAAACAAAATTTTCTAGGGGTGAAATTTTACTTCTTTAGCGTAGCACCTTTCCATGCGATTTTACACAAAAATACCTTTACAAGGGTGCAAGAAGCATGTCAATCGAAGTATTTATGCAAAAGTTATTCCACTCAGAAATTGGCCTTCTTATTTTCACACCTATAGTTCAGGAGGATGTCGCATCAGCCCCCATTATTCATGGAAAAGGGGCTACCCATATTTTTTTGATGTAAAAGAATTTAGAAGATTCTATATTGTAACTTTAGTCAAGAGTTTGTTAGGCATCTATAATTTAGTAGAGTGGCAAGACTAAATGCTGCAGAGACTACATCAAAAACCACTTTGGGCTTCTAGGATCTAGCCCTCCTGAATCCAGAGAGGGATCTCTCTATTAGTTAAAATATTGATTTATCTTTTAAGGCTTTTAGTATGATATTAGGCTAGTTATTAAGAACAATGGTTTTTTTTGTTTTTTTGGTTAGTTATGATCTTTAATTAGATGGAATATCACAAAATGAAAGAGTTCAAAAAGGTGAAGATGCAAGTATATTGAGAAGTGTTCAACAGATAGGATTAGTATAAAACAACTTTAAACCATTGGGCGATGGAGTCACAAAAGGGTTTAATTGTACAACAATCTCAAGAGTGGTCCAAGGGGCAAGTCATCTATATCAAAATATCCTTTAGATTAAATGATAGAGTGGAACATTAAAAGTGTTGAGAAAGTGGAAAAATCCAATGATTTCAACAAGGATTTATCAACTTTCCATACAAGAAAAGCATTTTTAAGCAACTGTTTGAAACCAACCAAAGGACAAGGCTAACCATAAACTTCTTTGGACAAGCTTGTATTAAAGCTAACTTATCAGACAACAATCCAGTAATCTCACTAGACTACTTTCATTAGGGATGAAAACAGATAAGAAAAAAAAGTGCAGCTTAAGATCAAATTAGATGTATTACAATCATGGTCTGCTTTAGCATACTCTTAGGGAAACTTTAAAACAACCTTTGGAGAAAGAACTAGAAGATAGGGCAAACCATAAAATTTTCTAGTTTAACTCTACTTAGCATGTAATGAAAATATCATTCAAGAACTTCCTTTCAAGTTTTGCACATCAAGACACGGACTAACCAACATTCCTTGATAATGTTTATACTTAACTTAAGTCATTCTTAAATACACAATTGGAGGAAAACATAAAGATGAAGCTTATCAGTGAGAGTAGGCTACTTCTAAGAGTAAATCCAATCTCTATACTTGCTGCTCTTTATCAAAGAAAAGTGCACAAAATGGCATACATGAAAGGAAAACAATAACAGTAAGAGGTACTTCACCAATGATATAGACCAAGATCCCAAAAATCAGCTTGTATATTGATTGTCAATCTAGTTACATACTTCAAGTCCAATGTTTAATCATAGCAACAACTTCTCTTCTCAGCCTAACTTCTTCAATAACTTAACAGAGCTTCAAAGCTTCATAATTTATTTACATTCAACAATGATTCAACACAACAACTATTACATCAGAAATCCAACAACCAACAATATCTCATCTTCTTCAGAAGTATTTATAGAAGAAAGAGGAGGTGGGATGAAAGAAAAGGTCTCTAGTTCAAGTAATACAAGTTAATGCTTATCTTTCTTTGAGGGGTTCAATAGAGAATTTTTCTGATATTTTCTTTGTATTAATTGGTTTTCATTAAGTATTAAGCTACTTGGAAGATTTTGTTGACTTTAAACTCTTTCAGGCAGGCTGGCAATAACTCTGGAAAAATGTCACTGACTAAGGCTATTACTATGCTTTCCTTTGATTTATTTGAGGCTGCAGGTGGCACTTTGGTAGCTAAAGAATATAAATAGCCTTTGATGTGGTAGTGGAGGCCTCTTTTACTGATATTTTTTTTTGTTTTACCTTTAAAACACTTTAATTTTCTTTTGGTCTGTGTTTAGGCTTAATTAGCCTTGATCTTCGTCTTCGGGTCTTCATTCTTTAACATTGTATTTATCTCTTTATTTCGGTGGATTAAAAGCCTTGATCTTCAGGTTTAGGCCTTAATCACCCTTTAACATTGATTCTTCATTGTTGATACCCTTTGTTGTTCTTTTTTTATACAAGTGGCTTTCTACTATTGGAGGGTTTTATTTAGATCAATGATCGCGATCCCTTGATAACATGATTTTGAAAACCCGCTGGTTCTTTTTATCCATTGGCTTAAGGCTTAGAATTTTCACTCTGAGCCTTATTTTTCACCTGTCTCTGACTGTGAAAAAAACATGGATTAACCACCACTTATACCCTGCAAAACGCAAAAAACTCATTAAGAAACCCTGCGAAAATGGTATAACTGCGTTACAGATGTTTAATGGAGGTGATGGAGCACTTGAGGATAGATGAAATGTAGTGGAAGAAGGATAGGAACCTGGAAGAACATCTAACCAGGTAAAATTTTGAATTTGGCACGAATTTGAAGTTAAGTGGTTTTGGAAAACCATGAACGGTTTTTGCGCAGCATTTGGTGGGGGAGGTGGTATTGCCAAAAAAAACGTGATACAATACATTGCTTGACACATGGAAAATGAAAACCACCTATTTCGCACAAAAGTAGCAAACTGTGAGGGGGGGCAAAAAATTACGCGAAATCGTGTTTGAGTCGTTGGATGATCGTCGGGAGATCGAACGGTGCGAATAGAACGTGATGGGCGAAAAGCTGCGAGGTAATAAGTTTAAGTGGGGTCCATGGTGACGTGTGGATTTGTTGCATAGCGGATCAATGGTGAGATCGGGTTAAGTCTCGATCGTTGGATCTCCGCAACGAATGGTCAAGATTTAATAAAGAGGTAGAGATTTGGAATGAAGAAAAGCTTGATAAGTGAACATGCAGGTGTTTGAGTTATCGAGTTAAGTCATGATCATCAGATTTAAAGAACGAATGGCTAGGATTAAAATATGGATTGGATATATGGATTGAGAAAAAGGTAAGGTAGGATGGATGGGCAGACGAATGGAAGTCCGATGGTCGTTGATCTGCAGAGATCAACGGTCCATATTTATTTTTAAAATTGAACTGTCAGGGTGGAAAAATAAAGGAAAGAAGGGTTCGGAAGAGGGGTTTTTAGGAATTTAAGCACTTGAGTACGGGGCTCTAAGTCATATGAATTTCAGGGTTAATGGACATAAGCCCTCAGGGGCTTAACTCTTTATAATGCAAAAGGGTTGTTTTTAGGCCAAAAACAGAGTTTTTTGAGGCCAAGTAAGGGTTCCGATAGGTGAGAGGAGGATTTTTAAGCCGAATAAAAGGGAGGTATAAGGCTTAAAGGGGTTTTTGAAATGATTTAAAAGTAAAATGAAGGTATTTTGAGGGATTTTATGGAAGGAAATGAGAGTAAAAAATGGAATTCTTTGGGAGTGAAATGATGGAAAGTGGAGGTTTATAAGCAGTTTTCTCTTGGTGAATCATCAGGTACTTTAGGATTAATAGTGAAACAGCAGTGAAGATTAACTCAAAGGGTAGTTATAATCATAAGACTTCAAGAACTCACAATTTGGACATGAAATTGTTTCTTGAAGGCTTAAAAAGATTTAGCCACCATTTGGTATGACAAATTTTTATAGGTGGCTAACAGAATTGATGTAGTGAAAATTAACCACTAGTAGGCTATTGGGTTGTGTTATAATCGGGTCACTAGGTGGAAGAGGCATTCCATTCTTTTGAGATATTTTTGCTACTGTTGGAGCGGGGTCCCCTGAGGAACAAGTTCCAAAGACATTTTTCTTGTATTTTTTTATGTACGCACTGGGAAAAGATAATCAAGGGGCTTTGGGGTGGGCCAAAGTCCTCAATTTTGATGTAAATGGGCTTATATGTAAACTCTGGGCCTCAAACCATGGTTTGAGACCATAATATTTGCGCGCTAGGCATATATAAATAGATAAAGTATGTCTAAGCTAAGGAGTGATATGTGTGTTGTGAGACTTTGATTTTTTGATAGTTTATGCATCTGTAAGGGTTTTTGGGTTAGGTTGAAAGGCTCCTGCTGGTTGTGTATGCAAATACCTAGTCATGGTTGTGTGGGGACGTCGATGGATGTGTGGGCGGAAGAGTTGTAAGGGTTTTGAAGGGAACAACTGATGTATTGATTGAAATATCTAAAAGATAATAGAAAGAATAGTTTTTTTGAAGCTCATTATGTTATGCATCTGAATTACTTACTGTTATTCTCTATTAAGATTGCATTGTCTATTTGCTTATTAATGATTGCATGAAGATATCTGATTTGATTATAAATTTTATGGTTAATAGATATGTTAAGTATTTATACTGGTTAAGATCTGGATCAATTTTTGTTTTTTTTATCTACACTAAGGCGAACAACAACTCTGTGTTATTATGTTAATGGTTGTGCAATATTTGTGAATTTGATATATACATTAGTTTCGCATATGTGGATAAGTTCACGTTGGGATTTGTTAAGGACCACTTCATTATTTTATCCTTTGTGGTACGGAAACCTGGTTCCAACACCCCCCCCCCCCCCCTCCCTCGCCCATACTGCTTCAAGTGATACTTTGGTCTGTACAAGCATATCAATGCTGAAATGGCTAGTAATTAGAGGGCTTGCTGGTTTATCCATAAAATTTGAACATGGGTCAGGACCCCTCAAGCCGAAAATTGGTTCTGTTGTTGCAATCAGGGTCATCATTTTGAGGGAGATTTAATGTTCTAGCATCCTTCACGCAATGAATTACAAGACTCGTTGGATAGAAATATCCTTGAATTAACGTTACAAAAGAATAGACGTACTAATTTATCTAACGAAAAGTGGGTCAAGAAAAATATTTATACAAAAGTGCATGAAATATTCTTCTTTTCTTTTCAAGCATGAACTTAGCTAAATTCCATCATTACATATAAGACGACACAATCAATGAGTGGAATCCTGAATTGATCCAGCAAGTAGAGAAGTTTGATAACAAGATCACTCATGCGGTAGATCATTGGATCGATCACCTCTTTGGGAAATTTGTGACTAAATTTTCCACAGATCAATTTGTGTCATATTCTAAAGCATAAATAAGGTTCTTCAAAGGCCCTAGAGGTAAGTTCATGTGCTCATTAAAATTATTGCTGAAAAATCTCTTATGTGAACGGGGTTTTCTGTGCGAACATACTCCTTGAATGCATCAACAAGATCCATCTATGTGCAATGGAAATATTTACCGGGTAGACTCTGAAAAATTTATTTATAGCCCTCTAAAGCCTAAATCTGATTGTGAACTAGAACCATAAACTGTCAACTCAAGTGAATCTGAAGTGGAAATTTCACCAGCCTTGAACCTTTTTCCTGACCCATCCACTCCACTTCTACACTCACATTACAAATCACCCACTCTGCTACGTAGTCCATCTCCAATACCACCTCCACCTCCCCCTGAAATAGATATAGCGACATCAATGAATTTGCCTAATTTCAGAGACATTTGTAATGAGGATACTAACCATTTTTGGTTTGTGACCAAGGCCATTTGGCAGGCTCAGCAGATTAACAATATTGATATTAGGAAGGCGCAGCTAGCTACTGAATTTCAAGATCACGCATTAGATTGGTACATTAGGTCTGCTCAAGAAAACCCTAATGTCACCTTGGATGAAATAAAAGATGCCCAAAAAGCATAGTTTAAGAAGCCTAAGACCTACATGAAGTTGGTAAAAAAAATGAAGGATATTTTTCAGGAACCTAATGACTCTATATGGGAAGCTGATCAAAGGCTGAAGCGCACGATTCGAGATGGTCGATTTTTTATTGATGATACTCAGCATAAGGAATGGTTCATTGCTATGTTTCTTCTGTATTTACGCCAACCCTTAGGTCAGAAAAATATTTCCACATAGGCTGAGGTTGTGGAGGTTGCAATAAATTTGGAAGCTACCCCAACACCTATTCCACTGGGAACTCAATAGATTCAGAATCAACTGGAGGCCATGCATCTAGAAATTCAAATTTTGTGCCAAGACAAAGGGAAGGAGGTCTGCGTAGAGGTCTGGTGTATCAAGTGTAAAGCTTCTAGGAATCATAAAGATCAACGTCTTGTTTTTAACAACTATCTAAAAGCTAGAGGTCCTATTCCATTGAAGCATCTTGTGTGGTGTACTATCTGTCAAATTTTTGGATTACATGACACATATTCCTACGCAAGGATTGGAAAGTATCAACCTGATCTGAAGCAACTATTTTTCAAATTCTATTTGTCATTAGGGAATGATGAGAAACATTGTTGCACTTATGATATGATGTTAGACAAGGCTGAAATATATAGAATGCAGGTTGATTCTTCATAACCAGCATCCCCTTTCAGCCGTGGTGGATTTCTAGGTAGGGGAAGAGGCCGAGGAGGTGGATCAGCTGGGTGCAGAAGAGGACAAGTCATTTTATATAACTGTGGTGATGCTAGTCACTTTGTGCACGACTATCTGAATCCAAAACGACAGTCCTACATGTAGTGTAGAAAATTTGATTATGTCATAGAGGATTGTCCTGTATTGATTGCTTAAATGCAGGAAAAGAAGACCCCAACACAAAATCTACAAATGGTTCGCACTGAAACTCAAGAAGAAGATCCCAGTGTGAATGTGGTAACCAGGAGTGGTGTAGCTACTAATGAAGATAAGGGAAAGATGCTAGCCTCTTATGTATGGATCTGTAAAGCACCTAAAAATAAAGAGGGCTTTGATATTTAGTGCACAAAAGAGACCTTTATTGAAGCACGGAAGGAATTTGTAGAAGGAGGTACACCAACCTCTGGTAGAAAACTGAAGGAAGCTGGAGGAGATGAGAATATTAAACCATTTATACAAGCATGTATCAAGTTACTACACCACAATAAGGTTGTTGAGAATCTGTAGGAATTGATAGGTTATTACGCAAAAAATGAGCAGCTCATAGAAAAATGCATAGTCAACAAAATTTATAAGAACAAGAAGAGAACGAGTACGGAGATGTGACTAACCACGCAGATTGGTGCTTATGAAATGAACCAAGTGATTTTAGATCTGGGATGAGGTGCTAATGTTCTACCTAATAAAACCTGGCAGCGTATGGGAGAGACAAAGTTGGAATGGTCTACCATTCAACTGTGCATGGCCAACGAGGAGAAGATCATTCCCTTAGGAAGAGTGTCACAGGTTTTGGTCAGTATAGAAGGTGTTAAGGTGATGGAAGAATTTGAAGTTATCAAAATTGTAGATGATACTGATCCATATATGACACTTTTAGTATTGTACTGGGCTATTGACATGGATGGTGTTATAACTCTAAAGAAGAGGAGAATGGAATTTGGAAGCAATGGAGTTAAGGTAATCATTCCTATAGATCCTGCAAAAGTTCAAAGATATACTCAACCTGCACGCATTGAGGATGATATTGATCAAACCTATAAGCTAACTTTGCGCGAGGAAGACTCAATTAATCCAACTGCAGAAGGGAATCTAAGTCGAAGAAAGATAGCTCTTGTTTTTCTGACTTTGGTGAAGAACTAGAAAATTGGTAGAACAAACTACATGAGGTATATGCGCTGCATTGTCATCATGTGGAAGGCGCGCAACATTGTATAACATCTAAGGTACATGACTTACCACACTATGATGGCTCGACTGATGTATACATTTTTATAGGAGAGATGGAAAAGAATGTTCCTGAAGGACAAATATTTCATGCTTTGGATCTTGGATTGCACGCTACTCCAGCAAGATGGCAGAAGTTCTAGAGACAATTGAGGAAGGAGACAAAGAATTCATTGAAGTAGCCCAATTTTTGTAGCTTCCAAGTTATATTTCACCACACAAACCCACTGTCAAAGCATCTAAGGACTTGGACAAGCTGCGCACAAGTATCCAAGTCCCTTTGATCTAGGAGAATGTCCCTATGGAAGGGGATATTCTTGCAAAGATTCCACAACTAAGGTTTGATGAATAGGACATCATGGATGTCGAGAAGTTTCTCCAGCTCGCGCTAGAGCTCTATTTGGATCTAATTACTTATGAAGGAGGCATGGTGCACCTCAAACCAAAGAGGGAAATGTTAGGTATGCACAAGGCAGGCATGCTCAATGAATTGTAGATCCTTAATTTTGGGAGCAACCCCATTAATCATAATTGCATTGGACAACTGTTGACCTTGTTCCATGATGATGGGCTTTGGTTGGGCGAGTGCATCTCGATTGATGCATATTTGATTCATCGAATAACAGTTCTTCTTGTTAAGGGGGCTGACCTTGTTGCTGATTTTGGAGGTAAAGCAGAAGAGAAATATGTGGTTGATCTGATCAAGAAGAAATACAATGTCACATGCAAGACCCGGGGGTTTGTCATCAAGGAGATCAATTACCTTGTTGTACGTTTTGGTATGCTCATCTTGGTATGCAAGATGATGGGCAAGTGCAGGGCCAAGGAGGTGCCTACGCATGTGATTGTGTTGGCTAACATATGCGAAAAGTGTTCCATATACAACTGGTGTCGATATCTCTGTAAAGAATTACTAGAAAATGTGCGTGAAGCACAAGAGGAAGGCAAGCCCTTCCAATATATGTGGCTCCTATTACTCATTGCACTAATTGTATGTAGAATTACTGCAGATACGCTGTTCCCAGATATCAAGCCCAAAATGTGCGAAGCGGCACGCTATGGAACCTTTGGAACTCGTCTGATCCAATGCGTGTGAAGGAAAACAAGATTGTCTGGGTCTTGTATGAGGTGACATTGAACCAAGAAGTGCAGTCAAAGCCATGAATCTCACAAACTCTGAATGATTAATATAAAATGATCACAGATTTCAAAGCCATGTTTCACAACATCCATATCCACGCAAAGGGTTTTGTAGAGGGAGTGTGGTATGAGCTGCCCTATTTGGTGAGCGAAGATGTTCTATTTAGATGGCAGCAGAATGGTCACCGGCCTGGTTAACTCCACCTACACCAATGAAGTCGCAGACTGCAACATGCAAATCTACAGAGAGAACCATTGAGAAACCTGTAGAGACAGTGAAAACAATGATTATAGCAAAACCTATAGAAAAGGAACCGACTGCTACTACAACTGGAGAAAATATTGACATGACAACTTTTCCTGAGAAAAATGGCTCTATGCCTAAAGAAACTGGAGAAGTTGAGACCTCAAAAGGCACTAAGCGTGGCTCTCAGCCCACTGGTGGTTGACAAAAAATCAGAAAGGTTTTAATAAAGTAGGGTTGGAGGTCCTGACGCTCACAGAGGATGACCTTACTGAAATCACAAACATCGTCACATCTGTGACGGAAGATTGATGGACCGACATGGAAGTCCAATACAATTCTATGTTGGAGATTGTAAAATTTTGGTTGTAGGAATTAAAATTTCATGCGAGATAGATTCAAAAGAGCATGACTCAGGTGAGTCAGATGAGTGCGCATGTTACAAGCATGCAATTGTTGGATGATGCCTTACCAATATCCGGGGATGCACGATTTGTTCACATCCCCCTGCCCGAAATTTAGATAGATGCTAGCCAATGTGTCCAATTTAATAGTACATGTGATGTACATGTTAATATTTTGGTGTTGCCTACATGTAAATTACATTTTCTACATTTAGTAATCATAAATGAAATTCAATACCGAGAATAAACCACACAAACAAAGACCAGGGATGCACAATGGAAGGCTGTGAAAGCACACCAGCAACATCAACAAGAAGAGGTAGCTTCCAGAGAAGAAGAGGCCCAACACATTGCGTTGGAGGCTAAAATCAATCAGGTATGCCAAGACATTCCAACTGTCTTGGCCACAGCTACGCCCGCTAAGAAGTTGGAAGGATTGGCTGCTATAGTGAAATCTGTGCGTGCAGATGTACAAACCATTCAAATGGAGTATGAGCAGCAAAGCATGAACCTCCAGACCAAATTGTAGTCAGAGACACCGCTAGAGGTTCATGCTATGAGAGCAACAAAGGTAAAGCAAGAACAGGATAGTATTTTTGTTGCAGTCACCCACTGTGATAGTTCATTGAATGTGGCCATGGATATTTGAGCCTCAGTAAAAAATGATCCGATCATGTAGCTGTTGCGTGACGCACTCAATGAGAAGGAGCAACAATTCAAAGATATTTGGACCGTAGCACTTACAATAGTCCTTACCCAGTGACTTGCTCATCTACAAGAAGGCTATAGAATTTAGAAATATATCGTACACTTGCGTTGATAGGAATACATACTGAAGGAGTGCATGCAACCGTGGGTAGAGGAAGTGTTACAGCTCTCCCAGATGCTAGAAAATACTTTCAATATCATTCAGCAGACTCAGTGCATCATCGAGATGGAAACTGAGGGGCCTACCACAGAGAATATGGTTCAGCAGGTGCAGAGTGCAACAACTTAAAGTCTCGAATTAGTGCTCCTTCTCTAGATTTCTATCAAGAAGCTTCGAGCCAAGACTAAGGAATCAGTGCCTCAATGACTCAAGATGAGTCACGTGTTTTTGTTGGGGGATTGTTGGAGCGAGGTCCCTTGAAGCACAAGTTCCGAAGATAAATTTTTTTTTGTATGTGCTTGTTGCGCAAAGAAAATCAAGGGGCTTTGGGGTGGGTCAAAGTCCCCAATTTTAATGTAAATTGGCTTAAATGTAAATTGTGGGCCTCAAACCATCGTTTGAGACCATAGTATCTGCTTGCTAGGGGTATATAAATAGATAGAGTATGTCTAAGCTAAGAAGCGATATGTGTGTTATGATACATTGATGGTCTAATAGTTTATGCGTCTGTAAAGGTTTTTGGGTTGGGTTGAAAGGCTCTTGCTGGCTATGTGTGTAGAGACCTAGTATCTACATGCTAGGGGTATATAACAGAGTATGTCTAAGCTAAGGAGTGATATTTGTGCTATGAGACATTGATATTTTGATATTTTATGTGTTTGTAAGTGTTTTTTGGGTTGGGTTAAAAGGCTCTTGCTGGCTATGTGTGGACTCTGCTGGCTGCGTGCACGAAAGGGTTGTAAGGGTTTTGAGGGGAACATCTGATGTATTGATTGGAATATCTAAAGGATAATAGAAAGAATAGTTTTGGAAAATCTCATTGTGTTATGCATTTGAATTATTTACTGTTATGCTCTGTTAAGATTGCATTGTCTATTTACTTATTAATTATTGCGCGCAGATATTTGATCTGATTATGCATTTAATGGTTAATATATCTATTAATTATTTACATTAGTTAAGATCTGGATCAATTTTTTTTTGTTTATTTGCGCCAAGGCAAATAACCACTCTATTTTATTCTATTAATGATTTTTCATTCTTTGTGAATTTGATATATACATTAGTTTCATGCACCTAGATAAGTTCACGTTGGGATTTGTTGAGGACTACTTCATTAATTTGTCATTTAGGGTGTGCAAACTTGGTTCTAGCACTCCCCCATACTTCTTTTGGTGAGACTTTGGTATATGAAAGCAGATCACTGCCAAAAGGGCCAGTAGTTGGAGGGTTTGTTGGTTTATCCATAAACTCCGAACCTGGGTCAAGACCCCTCAAGCCAAAAGTTACATAGCTTAGAAAATATATCCATGAGAGATAGGAGGTAGAGAACACAAAGAGGATATGTGTTGTTGCAACTCATGGGCCACACGAATTACTTCTTTGTACCTACAACCATATTTCCAGACAGAAATAGGGAAAAGCGACCTCACCTTCTAGTTGGGTTTTCTCCCAAAAGGGTTTCTCAGAGAGAAAATATTTTGTCTTGTGTGTGTGTGTGAGCTCATTTTTTGTTCTCTACTTTTCTACATAATTTATATTCACATGCATGCACTAATCATAGTTAAATATGCATATCCTAAAGTTTAATAGAAATTTAATAGTGTAAAATTTCAGTATTTTAATATATTATTATAAGATATGTTGTGATGAACTATCCATTGGAATATACATGATAATTTACAGATCAAAAATAGCCACAAATAAAAACAAAGATCAGATTCAAGAAGGATAGAGGTAAAATTTGAACTAGGGGACATGGTCTTATCACATTTTAGGAAAGAGAGGTTCCTGAAAGAGGGCTATAAGAAGCTCAAAATGACGAAAATAAGACCTTTGTGAATACTCAAAAAGTTTTCCGCAAATTCCTATGAACTGGAGCTACCTATGGGCCTAGGTATCTAACCTATCTTCAATGTGGTTTATTTATATCCTTATCAAGTTGATGATGAAGGTGCCACTATAGTAAGTGAGAGTAGTAGGGAGGTTAGTGAAGAGATTTGGATAAAGCATATGTTTATTGCAGAGGATCCATAGGTTGAGAGAGCCTTGGACACCAGAGTTGCAAAACACACCAAGGGAAAAGCGTATATTGACTTTTCGGTGAAGTGGAAGGACCTTCATATGGAGGATTCGACATCAATGAGTGTTGTAACTCTAAATAAGGCAAGTCTCTCTATAGATGACCTTATGAGTAGCAGCTCATGATTTTTTCCCTCCTAGGGAGTCTGATGCGGGAGCATTAGAACAAGTTAGTGGTGGAAAATAAAGGGGGCTTGAAAATGTGGTGGATTGGCCACATGGTGGGGTGGAAAAGTCAAGATTTTGTCTCCTTTAGTGAGATTTTTCATAATGTAAATAAAAAGTTCTAATAAGTTGTAGAGTATAGGAAATGAAGAGTCAATTTTGTTGTGTCATTTCGACTTCCCTCAATTAGAGAGAAGATGAAGTGAATAAGTTTCCAAGGATGTTCATAAAAGGGGCATTGATTGAGAGGAGGAGAGCTTATTTTCCTTCCTTGAACCTATACATGTTAAATAAATAAAGTAAAGTTGTGTGAAACACATTCATTTACCTATGCTATAATCTCTTCTTTGAAGTGTGCTTACATTTTATTATATTCTATAATTTTTGTGATCAGAACCTATAGTATTAAATGGTTTCTAACACCTGACCTATGATGTATGTGGTTGTTCATACATGGTATTTAATTTTATTTATTTATTTATTATTATTATTACTATTATTATTTATTTATTTATTTATTTTTTCTATGAACCAAACCATATTTTGCAGTGCCTTGTTTTGCAGGAAGTGACACGGTTATGATATTTTTAATGTGCTCTATAATTCGATGAGGCGATGTTTGATGCAGATAAGGAAAAATATTGTTTTCTATAAAGGAAAGCGTGAAGAACCTGAGAAATTTGAGCGCTATAGAAAGCCTTTTTTCTGGACACGGTCAGAGCGTTGTTGAGAGCCTGGGTGTAACAATCAGTAAGGGAGACAAGGGAGGCCCCTTTCGGAGCATGGAAGAGATGTTCATAGGTGGAGATTCAATTCTGTAGAGAGTGTGAGTTATTATGCCTTCCTAGAAATGAAAACAAGGTTTCTAAGGGCACTACAAAAATATTTCACAATGCGTTATGAAAATATTTTTTCGCACCTCCTGCAGTGTATTTTTGCATTATGTTGTACCCAAATTTCCTTCTGGTCTGCTTGATGCCATCGATTTTTGGTATCATAGTAGGTTTGAAGAATAGCCACGTTTTTTACAGACTTTCATTTGATATTGGTGGTGTTTTCTATGGCAAAGGGAGAGAGAAATGCAAGAAAAAATATTGTGAGGTCATGGAGGGAGACCCATAGCTAACGCACAACTCCAAGAATAGAAACAGAGGTTGCAAGTTCATGTATAGGAAATGGATACCATTAGGAAGCGATACCTTCAGGCTAAAGATGACAACATATCAGAGGAAGACACACTACACAACCTTCATGTATTTACACACTTTTCAATCAATATTATATTTGTATATTTTCATATATTTATATAGTATATTAATTAAATGTCATTATATAATTTAAATAATATAATTTTTAATTAATAATATAATTTATAATTAAAAATTTATGAATTTATATTTATATTTTATTTTAAGTTGTTTAAGTACAAAGGACAAATGCATTAGTTATGCAATGATAATGACTTTTCTTGAAAATCTCATTCTTATTTATAGTCACATCAATATACTTTTTTTAATAATTTTATTTTGGTACAACTTTTGAATTGAATTTAACCATGGTTACATGGATTTTGGTGCAAAAAGTGAATTGAAAATTAATAAATATTATTTTATTGGTTTAGCTATTATTTTATTATTTCCTTAGGAGGCCCATTTTAGACCTCAAAATTCCCCTATGAAACTAGGGCCAAATTCTGCTTTCGACAGCTCATATGGGGAATATAATTACATTATTAAATTCGTCTTTTAGATAGGACAAATCCTAACCTAAATATCATAAAATTTGGATAAGTAGAAGCGGGATTTTGAATTATTCTCTCATATGAATAGTATCTAGGTCGACTATATCTCTATGTCGACTCAACCATCCAATATTCACATCCCTTGAAACGCCCATAAAATTGTATATATAGAAGTGTTCTCCATCATCATTTTATCATCAAGGAGGAGAGGAACCTCATCTTTTCTTGGTTGTAGAAAGGAGCTTCTTGTGCAAGGGTTCCAGGTTATATTTTAGGGTGATTGAGGGCTACAGGCATCCATCAGTAAGTTCGAGAAAAATAATGTGTGATTAAGGGCTTCTTTGATATGGGTTCTTCCTTAGTTTGATGGGTCGTAGGGTATTTCCTATTGCAGGGTTCAGATCCCTTGCTTGGAGCAACCTTAAATGAACCACAGAATTGTCCCTGTCTTCGCATGATAGACCAAACCTTTATGTCTTATTATGAGGCCTCATCCTACGTTGATATGACAGAATGTTGCTGCAGGAAATAAGTCTCAGATTTTCCCAAGTATGACCAGCCCTAGGTCTAGCTAAATGATGTAATATGCTTAACTTGAAGAGCCACATCTATGTGAAGACAATTTTGAGTTGTCAAGTAAGAATGCAGTGAGCCCTAGTCTACAACAACTTCACTTCAGCTTCATAGGACTAATTGGTTTGTTTCAGAATCACATTTTTGGGCCTTTCATTCATCATATATTTTTTTGTCAATGTACTCTTTCTCTGTTGAAAATATGATATTAATAATAATAAGATTTTTTCAAGGGTTTTCCCCATGTATGGTTTTTCCCTGGATTGAGCCATATTTTGTGTTCTCTTGTCTTATATTTTCTTCTGCACTCTTTGACTATGTTCTTTCTTCAGTTACTATCATGATTACAATGTCTTATGTGATCACTAGTGAAAATTGGCTAACTTATTTCCATGAAGTAAATTAACTATGAAAATAACATGTTAGCTAAAATTAACATGGTATCAGAGCTAGGAGGAGTCAATCCCAAAAAAGAGTTATATTGACTATTAATAAAATTTCATCTGACAAAATCCCTGAGGATTGTATGGTACTATTCGAAGGAAAAATGTTTGGGTAACTTTGTCTATCTCTTACCTTTAATCGACTCGGTCTCATGTAGTACTGTCCATATGACTTTCAAACTAATCTGGCTTTGGTAAACAGTAGTCAATACACACTCGATTTTGAGTGTTTGCAAGTCACTCTTGGTGAAAAGGATTCCTTGACTTTAAAAGGAAATGTTGACCCCTTGTATACAAACTTGTTTGGGATGAAGGAAATGGAACATATTTTCTAGCCACACAAAATGGGGTTGAACACTTATTTTATGACAAGAGAATCCTCGAATCTCCAAAAGACCGTAGAAAACATTAAAAATCATGGAAAATGTATCTTCTACTGAATATTCACCTAGTAGTAGAAATTTTACGTAGAATGAAAAATTTACAGACTTCGCTTTATGGCATCTTCACCTTATTAACATGGAATCTATTTTTGCATGAGCCTTATCTTTGCAAGATCTTCTTCACGAATGGTCTCATGATCAATCATAAATCTCAATAGAATGATAGATCTTTCACATTATATGAACTCACTGATAAAGTTATTCTTTCTTGAATGTCTGAGGCACTTCGACTCACATATGAATTGTTATCTCACTACAGGATTCACACTCTCACTACTGGTCTCTCACATTGTTTTCTTGCTCCAGGGTAACACTATAATTATATACTTGAATATGAATTCTATGGAAAATTATCTCGCTTTGTATAGCCTCATTGTAATGGCTACAATATCATATGTTTCATTGTAATGGCATATGGTTTCAGCCATTGTAATCTCTTTTGTAAGGTATCACTTGACAAGGTCTCGTTTATGATCTCGCATGGTTATATGTATCATATATGGCATCATCCACTTAGGGTATCTTTGAGTATAATATCTCTCCGTTATGAACAACATTCTCTACGAATGGTATCTCTATTCATAAACATCACAACATGTATACAAGACAATGTATCTCTGCAATACATGTATGTTTGTCTCATAATAAACCATTGTTCTGAAATAGTATAGCATTCAAATATCATAAGATATGATCTGCAACAACCTATGGTATGGCTTGTATCTGGGTTATCAGTACGTACACTGTACTATGGTTGGAAAATTTCTTCGTTGCATGCATCATTAGTCTTTTCATAACTCTATGATATTTAAAGGTTGTGTGGATTGTTATCACTGGAAAATCGTACAAGCAAAGGCGATATTATTTAATGTCAGGAACAAGGATTTACAGGGTTGAAAGACATTAGAGAATCTCGAAGTATTTAAAAAATCTCTAAGGTCTGAGGAAAAAATCAAATTTGAACTAGTCATAAATGCTTTTGCATGTATAATCCTTCTATAAGAGCGCCTTTTGACCCAAAAAGTGCACAATCCTGGGAGTGGTGGAAGTCAATTTCTAGGACCATAAAAAGCACACTCCAGGACATTGGTTCCACACTTGAAGCCACCTAAGGACAGCCACCCAAACCTCGTTAGGAAATCAAGGGAGCACACAATGGAATAAATTTGGCAAACAATGGAATCATCCCCCTCTCTTGGGTCACCATCCACAATGTACCAAGAGAGGGAAGGGGGATTTGAATTCTCCTATAAAAAGCCACCAAGAGATGAGTAACTTGAGAGCACATTGTTATGTTGGCTAGAATTTCCCCAAGCAATGCCAGTAGTGTGTGATCTGGAGCAGAGATAGAGGGGACTCATTTGTTGGCCATCCAACAATTTCAGTCCACCATAGTATAGAGAGGGAGACTTTGCGCCAAGGCAGCTCAGAAGTAAATACATCCTTGCATCAGGGCTTAGGACCCCAAGTTCTAAGGGCTCCTTGTCAAGTTAGTTAATGTTTCATCCTGATTTCATGCCAGCACTCAATAAGAGGGGATGTAAGCACTGTTGTTGGGATTATTGAAGTTGTTTGACTCTATTTAGAGCTTTTGTGTTATTTGATTTAGTTTTAGTTTAATTTTTATGTTTGAATATGCATGCTATTTTTATATCTATTATGTTTATGTTCTAGCATGTTCCATTAACTTGCTTGACTCCATATATTTTCTTCCTGTGACCGATAACTTAAGAGGGAAAACAACACCCCTTAAGTTGGTGTGATTTTGTACATGTGCGTACCAAACACACTAACACATGGATCATACAGAAATTCAATTGTTGGTTCCTTATGTCAAATTTGGGTACCTTTTGAAGGCTCTTATTGAAGAATAACATTTCCTAAATTATATCTTTGTCTACTTGGTTATATGACACATTGTATCATCACTTGGGTCTATTCTGGCTCGCATAGTGGATAGTATCTTTCTCACACGTAGCATTTATTAACTTTGGAACTTCAATATCCAATACAATGCAGTGTATTATTTCCCTTCATCTAGTATTTTATCCACTGGTGTCATGACTACCCATTTTGATTCTATATACTCTAGGACATCACCTTTTTTGAAGTTCAGTCATCCTATAGTAACTCTCACATTCCGTATAAATATGAATGGAAAATAACATGAGATCATGATCTCTGTGCTAAACATTGACAACAATATTTATGAGAATGATCTCGTTGCACTAATAATTTTTTGTAACAATGATAGTTCATTCATCACAGACTATGATACAACCCGACTCTGGAAGGGTTTTTGATGAAGTGAACTCTACTCCCTGATTACTATAACATAACTCTCTTATAATCGATAGTGCTCTTGTGACAACATAAACATGACAAGAGTAATCAAGTATTCTCTGACTCAACCAGAAGCTAAACAAGTGGTTATTCTCCAGTAAAATGAGGCAATCAAAAGTGATAATTATCTATAGCATATTTCTAATTTACGTGAGGATATATTATGGAACCTATGGGAGAAGGCGGAATGTATTAACTCCAGGAAATACATTTCCTAAGTAATAGTATAAATGACCTAGAAAATATTGCTAGAAGTAAAATTTCTTGTAACAATTACATGGAATGACTTCATCATGTTTCAATCAATCGACTATTGAATAGAGGATAATTTTCAATATGTCTGCACTTGTATACTTTATTATAGTTGATGAAATACCTAAGGAGCCCTCTTTCTTGAAGAAAAATAACTTGGCACCCCATTACAGGAATGTGACCATGAAGTACAAAAGCACATGTAAATTGGGATGTACATCTTACCCAATATTTGATAAACCCTTACCATCTATTGGAATATCTATACCTAAATATTTGGAGGAATTTAAAGAAAAATAGTTGAATCAATTAAGAAATATTTTTAGTAGATATTGTTCAAGCCTTCTTTTATAGGCTTCACCAAGGAAGGGAGATGGTTGTGGTGACCTTGTCCATTCTTTGTGATTCGGTTGTTGAGCAATAATTGATGACAATCCTCTATGTGTCAGCTCTTCTTCATGCAGAAATGGTTGAATGAAATAATAACTCCTCTTTCTGATTGAATATTTAAAGAAGGGTGCCCATGTAATAAGGACTAATAACTAGTTGTAGATGACTCATTGGGAAAGGTCTCTTTCAAATGTTCAAAGGGATATATGATTTAGAGGGAGTTTACTTTTTAAGTCAAGAAATACTTAACCTTAATACTTTATTCCCTACACTTAAAATTTGTTGGTATGCATTCATATATCTTATGGATCCCTATTTATTATTGTGGGTAAGCCTCACATATTGGATAATTTCTCACTGATATATCCTTATGACTCTACTCTCATTAATATACTAAAATCTCTGACTCTAGAAATGCTATTGAGATTGGATGAGTAAAGCAATCAGCATGTCCATTTGGATTCAAAGAATCCTAGACTTAACATATTAACAACATATACCACTTTATATGGTATTATGGAATTTTTTATCCACAATGAAGTTGGATATTATGTTGAGCAGGGTACCAAACAATAACTATGCACTTTGGAAAGACAAGACTAGGATTTGTGTTTCCCTGAGTAAGAGGGAGTAAGTTCTGTTAAATATTTCCTTCATTAGGATATGCAAGAAACATAAATGTTGCCAAGTATTTACCTCTAATGTAATTTTTTCTATATATACATCTATATGATATTGAATGGAACAATAGGGGTCTCACCAATCTAGTCTTTATTTTCAGACTACTACTTGGCATAATTCCTTATAAGAATGGATTTTTGTATAACATTGAATATTGAGCTTTGGGAGCTCCTAGAGGCTTGGGGTACTTATTGAGCTATGAGAGACCATAGGGTGAGTGGTTAACCTTCCCCTATTGGTGTGCTCTGTACATGGTGAGTGGTTCACCTTCCCCTATGGTACCCCTTGGTGGTTAACATGTGTGTAGGGTGAGTGGTTCACCTTCCCCTACGATTGCGGAAAAATTTTGGTTCAATTTCTTCTATGGCATATGAGAAGGATAAGTGGTTCACCTTCTCCTAAATATGCCCTAGTGAGAGATGAATAGATACATCCGTTGACATGCTGGTGTGACATGGTTCTATAGAAATTTCTGAATCTTAATTCTTATGTAGAAATTATTTCTGTTAATCCAGTTAAGATTCTCCTACTTACACAAGTTATCAACTGAATAAATTCAAGTTAACATCAAAGAAAAACACATAACAACTCTCTACCAATTTATATCTAGAATAAGCACATGCACACATAGACAAAGTGACATAGTTATCTCTGGACAAATTGTCCCCGGAAAAACCCAATGTGGGAAAATCGGTCTCTGATTGCTGGAGGGCTCCCTTATTAAGAATATTTCTAAATACACAACTCTGGGTTCCAGATATGGAAAACCCTACAGAGAAAAATCTAGATCTACAGCACCTGGCTGATCTAATACTAAAAATGCTGACTAATCCACACCCTCAAATGAGATTTACAGAGCTCAGCCAGAACTAGGCCTAGAAAACCGAGATCTTCCCCTGAAAGACATTGCGTCAACCTCTGAAGGCCTCCAAATGCTTAGTGTTGTCACTGGAAGGGATTGCATTACCCCATACTGGGTGACGCAATCACTACACTACCCCTAAGGGTCTTTGCATAACCCCTGAAGGGTTTCCTGAAAATCATGCTGTCCTTGCTGCTGCTACCATTGCTACTGTTGTTGTTGCTACTACCGTCTACTGTTGTTGCTGCTGTCGTCTGATGCTACCTGTTGCTGCCATCTACTACTACTGTTGCCTTCCTCTGCATTGTCTTTCCTGATATCTTCTCTACTTCTTGTGTATTCTAGACCTCAGGATCATATCATCCCCCTGGTCTAAATTCCCCTCTCTGCAACTGAAAAAATTCTGAGAATTCTTAGCAACCCTGCCCTAGAATCTTAGCTTAGCTTTAGTGCTCTACCTCTGTGTGTCTTACAAATGACCCGAAGACTTTCCTTTATAGTTTTCTTGTTGACAAATCAATGGCCAAGATTAAATCGTTAATCAATTGCTAAGATTAAAAGAAAGATTGATCCGTGTGACTTAAGATAATTTCGTCACTATTTAATTATATTCACTTTAATTATTTTATTTTCCTAAGTTTAAACTTAGGAAATACATTAAAATAATTAATTAATTTAATATCTCCTAAACCAGATGAAATTTTCCAAATCCATTTCTGGGTCTTGTAGATTAGGTGAACTCTAGTCCTTCCTTAAAATTTGGGACCTAGAGCATAACTGATGCTACCCCAAATACACAAAATCTCAACACTCCCTCTTAGCATCAAGGGTGTGCTCTAGCAATATATCACACTTATGCATTACAAGATTTTGGGCACTGGTTCTGTGTTGCTGAAGCTTGGCCTCCTGCCACTCAACTCTGCACTGTTGCTACCATTCTGTACTACTACCCATGAATCTGCCACCGCCACTGCAACCACTGTGCTGCAGCCCCCTCTCAATATGCTGCACCTGTGCTGCTCATAGCATTGCCACTACTGATTTATTGCACTGCAACTTCAGTTTTTAAGAGAAACAACTGAATCTCCTGCCCAATATTTGATAGACAAGTCATATGGGCTGCATCCTTATCACTGAAGCTCCATAGGCTACAGATCTGTGCTGAAATATAAAGAACGATGCACAGCTACAACTCTGCCTACGTAATCAGACTCCCTCTGCACCACTGAAGTCACATCAGCTCCTTGTGCTGAAATCTATCACGATGTTGATGTACTGCGTTGTCCCTCTGAAGCTCTCTGCACTATTTCAGCTCTGCACTACGTAAGTAGTACTGCACTGCGTTTTTGAAGTCAAATCAGCCTCTGTGCTGCTACTGCTTCTACACTGCTACTGCTTTGCTCTGCACTGCCCCTCCCAGCCTCCAGATCTATCTCTGCCTCAGCCTCATCTTTGATCTATCCACCCACTGCTCCACTTGTCCCCCTACTGTCTTAAGGTTGTTGTAGCTCACTTGTGATCCAAGAGATGAGCTGCTCAAGGATCCCACCTCACTTCTATGTAGCTCCTCTACAAGTCCATGTCACCCCACCTCCATGGTTCATGAGCACTCATGGCTACATCATCTCCGAACCCATCATCTTCCACCGTTGCTCTGGAAGAAGATGCTTCCTTGTCCTTCTTCTTTTCTAGACAATGGCTAGCAAAATGTCCCATTTCGCTACACTGGAAGCAATTTATCTTAGAAACATCCTTCTTCTTCTTCGGTTTCTTCTTTGATGCCAAGGCTACATCTTCCTCCTCTTCCTTCTTAACCTTGCTCAATGCAAGTTTGTGTTGCTTCTTGGTGAACCTTCGTAGTTCTACTTACCGAAGGATCGACCACAAGTTTTCCCAATCTGGGAGGTCCACTCTACCCAAGATACTTTGGACAAAGGTTTCCCACTCATCCTTGGTTGCATTAAGGGCAGTCCTGACTATCACTGCATCATCTATGGTTTCACCTGTTGCAGTCATATAATCCTTGATTGACTGTAATCTAAAGAGGAAATGCTCAATGTCTTCTCCCTTGGTCATCATGAATGACCTTATTTGGGCCTCCAACAACATCTTTCTTTGGACTTATTTTCCCTCATATAGGGAATTCAAGCCCTTCCATATCTCATTAGTTGTCTTCTTATCAGTTATGTGTGGTACAATATGGTCCTTGATACTATTCATTATCAGCCGCTTGGCATGCCCAACAGCTTCTCTATGCTTATGTAGGATATCCGCATCTATCAGTGTGGCCAAGGTCTGCTTTGCATGGTCTTTTAGATTTTATTCCTCAAGGACAATCAGGATCCTTGCTTTCCACACTGAAAACTTTGAGAGGCCCTCTAGCCTATCCTGATCACGCAGTCCATGAGAAGCCATATTCTCAAAATGTGTCGGAGCTTCTCTTCTTTATGCTAGAGATCTAGATCTAGGGTCATTTTCGAATTGGGCACCCTCTGCTCCCTCTGACACTTGATTTCCTGCCTTGGAAATATACCAAATCAACTATGATTCAGCTTCTTCTTTGATCCTCTGACCAAAATACAAGTTTCCTTTGGAAAGAAACTTTCTGAGAAGCTCATCTCTTCCCAAACTTTGTCACTTGTGCTAAGGTTAAAAATTTAAAAACTTTATAAGTTTAACCCCACCAGATCTTCTGAATTTCTGCAACTTTTCTACACGCTTTTTCTGGATCTGATAGATTCAGATCTGAATCACACAGGTTGGCTTCAGACCCAACAAGCATTGTTTCTAAGCTGCCTCTGCACAGTAATTGTGTGGCCTTGCAAGGACACAGAGTTGGACAGTTTCACCCTTCCCTTTGCATGAATCTCCTCTTGAAAATTGCACTGTCCCTTCAAATATGTTTTTATTTTGCCTTTCCAGCTACTTTCTGCAGCTATATCCTTCAGATGCTTTAGCTGGTGACCCTTCTAGATCTGTAATTGCTCTGATATGATGTAGAAATTTCTGAATCTTAATTATTATGCAGCAATTATTTATGTTAATTCGATTAAGCTTCTCCTACTTATACAAGTTATCAACTGAATAAATTCAAGTTAACATCAAAGAAAAACACATAACAAATCTCTACCAATTCAGATATAGAATAAGCACATGCACACATTGAGAAAGTGACATGGTTATTTCTAGACAAACTGTCCTCGGAAAAACCCAATGTGGGAAAACTGGTCTCTAGTTGCTGGAGGGCTCTATTATTAAGAATATTTCTGAATACACAACTCTAGGTTCTAGATCTGGAAAACCCTACAGAGAAAAATCTAGATCTGCAACACCTGGTTGATCTAAGACCAACAATACTGACTGATCCACAACCTCAAATGGGATTTACAAAACTCAGCCAGATCTAAGACTAAAAACCCCAGATATGCCCCTAAAAGACACTGCGTCAGCCTCCAAAGGCCTCCAAATTCTCAATGTTGTCACTAGAAGGGACTGCATTACCCCAGACTGGGTGACGCAGTCACTACGCTACCCCTAAGGGTCTCTGTGTAACCCCTGAAAGGTTTCCTAAAAATCACATTGTCCCTGCTGTTTCTATTGTCGTCTGCCGCTGCCTTCCTCTGTGTTGTCTTTCCTGATCTCTTCTCTACTTCTTGTGTATTCTAGACCCCCAGATCAGATCATCCCCTTGGTCTAAATTCCCCTCTCTGCAACTAAAACACTTCTAATAATTCTTAGCAACCCCACCCTAGAATCTCAGCTTAGCTTCAGTGCTCTGCCTCTGTGTGTTTTATAAATAACCCCAAGCCTTTCCTTTATACTTTTCTCATTGAAAAAAAAACGGCCAAGATTAAATCTTTATTCAATGGCTAAGATTAAAATACATATTGATCTGTGTGACTTAAGACAATTTCATCACATGTTTAATTAAATTCACTATAATTATTTTATTTTCCTAATTTTTAACTTAGGAAATACATTAAAATAATTAATTAATTTAATATCTCCTAAACCAAATTAAATTTCCCAAATCCATTTCTGGGTCTTGTAGATCAGGTGAACTCGAGTCATTCCTTAAAATTTGGGACCTAGATCACAGCTGATGCTACCCAAAATACACAAAATCTCAACAGGTTCATCATTTCCCCATGTGTAGGATGCTCATTCCATATGATTGTTGGTTGACATGTCGGTGGGATTTGATTCATCCTTTTTCCACATGTAGGATCCTTCCTCATATTGTTTGTCTGAATGTGTGTAAGACGTGGTTCTGCCTTTCCCTACTCGCTGTGTTTTGCGTGCATGTAGGATATGGTTTATAATTTTCCTAGAATGATTGTGATATGTGACTATAGGAGGTGGTTCATCCTTTTCCTACATGTGGTTGTGATATGTGTTTGTAAGATGTGGTTCATAATTTCCCTACATGTGATTTTTATGTGTGCTTGTAGGATGTGGTTTATCCTTTCCCTATGTGTGATTATGAGTAGGATGTGATATATTATTTCCCTGACACCCACAAACTGGTCATGACTTTCCATAAGTGCCAGATTTTCAATGGCAAAAGAAAACTCTTACCTTTACCTTTGCATCCTATCTGTTATCACCCAAAAATTCTCAAAACATCATTATGTCAACTCTGTATTTGGTCATGATTTCAAGTACGTCTAAAATTAATTTTAAGTCTTGGTAAAGGGTAGGTCATAGTTTCATAATTTTTAAAGGTCATATTTCAAGTTCAAATAAAGTCTTTTATGTCCATTCCATGATTAAAAAGTCATACTTTTCATTTAGGGGTCATTCCATTCGGTTTCAGGTTGAAATTCTGCAATTAGCTAAGAATTGACACTTTTGTAGCACCTTTAGTTCAAAAGTGAGGAAATGCGCTATGAAAGCGTTGCTACTTTCGTAGTGCGCTACGAAACTGCTGTAGCATCTTTTTCATTCATGAAGAAAAAACTCTATTTTCTAGTTTTAGTAGTCAACTTCCAAGGGGGTTTCTAGGCAACTGAAAACTAATTTTTGAAAACTTAAAGAGGTTGTTCTTCCTAACATACCTAACTACAAAAACCTCTCTCATTTTCTTCAAATTCATTAGGCAGTGGGAGCCATTGATAAATTAAAATGCACTATGAAACTGTTGTTACAAAATGTCCTGTACATGGATGTTTAGTAGTCAAACTTCAAATTCAGTTTCTGGCCAAATGGAAAAAAAATTGAAATTATAAAAGACATTTATCTTCATTAAATCAAGAGATACAATACCATATCTCACTTTTCTCACAAGTGTTACCATTTGGGAGATACAAGCCTTTCTTTGAATCCCTATTTTCAGAAAATAGAGTTTTCCTCTTTTACACATGTTTTTCAAAGACAGTTTCTGAACAACAGGAGAAGTATTTCAAAAAACCGAAAGAGGTTTTTGTCCAAGACATAATGGCCTATAAATAAATCCTTCAGTTTCACAAAATAAATTATGGATGAGGAGATACAAGCTCTGTCTCAACACCTATTTTTTAGATAAAAACAGTAAGGCAAAATCACCAATTCATAGATGAAAGGTGAAGACAAATTTTGATGAAGATCATGCTTTTGAGGTCAGGATACTATGTTTTTGAGATATTTACAATCCTCATAAGTTTTAAGCATCCCAAAGTGAGAAATTTTGAAGACTTTTTGGAAATATCTGCTTGCACAGCAGTTTCGTAGCACGCTACAAAACTTTTGAAGCAGTCTTTTGCACATTTACATATAAATTTTGGGGGAAGTTTGATGAATTTTTGGTTTAGAAATACTGGTGGAAGCATGGATGTAACAAGTGAAGGTTATATTGAAGAAATCAAGTGAAATATGATTGAAAATATAAGTTTAACACTGAGCTACAAAATGCGCTACGAAAACAGGCTACTTTCGTAGCGTAGGCTTATCTTCTACCTTTTTACATCATTTTGGAAATATTTTTCTGCACAACTAGAAGATTAAAAGATTTATGGAAATGTTCAGCAAACATGACACATGTGAACCTGATCTATCAATGATCAATGTTCTCGAAGATGACAATGAAAGTAAAGGACTAAAAAACAAGAAACATGTTTCCTAATTTCTAGGACAGTTTTATCATCAGCAGCAGGGTGACTTTCAGTGAATGGTCAGCATCAAAATTCGAATTCATGGGATAGCAAGTGTCAAAGCATTAATTAGAGAATAATTAAGGTTGTTAGAGGCATATTCAAGAATTTTTAGTCCTATTAGAATGTGGACTTTTCAAAAGCATTTTAGCTGTGATTTTGCAATTAATAACATGTTTTATGGTTAGAATAGGTGTCAAAGCATGGGAATTCGAATTCTCTAGTAGAGGATGAAAGAGTCCTATATTTTAAATGTTCTATATAGAACAGGAGGTCGAATTCTACAGGGGTTGGAGACTTTTTGGCAAAAACTGCTGCTTTATGTAATTAACTATGATCAGTAATGCAGAGAGGTTTTCTTCTTGATAGACCTGAGATTCTCATGGGGTTTTAATGCTTTATTGATATACCTATTATGTTTAACTACTTATAGTATATCTCATTGCTATTACTCATAATTCATAACCCTATTCTATGACTTCATTTAGTAATGAGATGGCTGTGTTTTTTTGTGTTTTATGAGTGAATTGCTTTTGAACCACTAGCAGTAGATTTCATTGCTATTACTTAGAATTCATAACTCTATGCTTTGACTTCCTTTAGTAATGAAATGAATATGTTGACCTATGTTCTTGAGTGAATTGTCTTTGTTTAAGACCCCTATTTTCCTAAGCTTCCATGTCAATAAGCCTTGCCACTAAAACTACTGATCTGTTAACTCCATAAGCCCAATGGTATTATTAGCCTTCATCTTTTCAACCTGAAAATATACAAAATCAATACTTAATCCATAGAGTTAGCCATCTATCTATATCTTTATTCCATATCATTAACCCTTGAGAGAGCCCTCTCAGGCTAAGGAGGCTAAGCCTCAGTCAAAAGATTGGTTTGAAATAGTTACACTGAAGTTGTCTGATCAGCAGCCTATCAGGGTTAGATTTTGGTGATAACATTTTGGTGCATTCGCCGGAAGCCTGAATGAAGATTACTCATTCCTGAAATCGAGAAGTTGAACTTCTGAAGGTAGCACGAGCTCAGGAAGCTGTTCGAGGCTGCATCTACCTTAGCGACTCCACACATCAAATAATCAAATTGGAAGGTGACTCCACTACTTGAAGATCAGTAGCTAGATGAAGTTTCAATATGAGTTCCATTGTAAGAATGAATGCTAGGTATGCCCCTATGAATTGGTCTCATATCCCTATTTTTCCAAATCCTATGTTAAAGGTTGAATAGTTAGATGATCTTCCAATATTTAAAGATGAAAAGAAAGACAATGCTGCTCTTCATTTGGTTAGGTTCCATATGCATGTACACAGTCTTAAGGTTTAGTTCCCTGAAGATTGTCTCATGAAGATGTTTATGGCCACTTTAGAAGGAAAAACATGGTCTTGGTATGAAAGCTTGCCAAATGGTTCATTATATTCTCTTACTGATTTCTATGATGTATTTTATGAGATGTATAAAGAGTGTCATCCCTCTTTATTGATGGTCAAAGACTGTTGTAAACACTCTGAGATTTTTATTGAATATTTGGAGAATTGTTATGAAGATGGTGAGTTTATGGATGAGGAAATTTTAGAATCCCTTCATGAAAATACCTTTCATCAAAAAGAAGAACACCAAGAAGAAAGGATAATATATCCCTTAGATGAAAATGAAACCCAACAGGAGTTTACTTATGAAAATCATATCACATCCTCTGAGTTTGAGGAAAATTTGCAGCAAGTTTGTCAATCCTTTGATCATCAGGAGTATGAGAATCATTTCAAATAGAAAGAGGAAATATTGGAGAATGCTTTCTACAAACCTCAGGTACAGGAAAAAGTTGATTCTTCATGTCATTTCTTGCATCAGCCTATATCAAATGATGATTACATTAATGAAGAAGTGAGTGAAAATTTTTCTTTATCCTTGTCTTCTAATCTGAAATAAGTTGAGTGCAATTCAGAAGATAAGATTCAGTTTGTGGATGAAGTTGCAGAGAACATTGAAAAGGACATTCAAGTTTCAAAAGATAAAATTCAATCTCATAGTATTCATGATCAAGATTAGTCTTTTCAAGTGATTTTAATGCCAAAACACAAAGAGGGGGTGTTGCTACCTTTCTTCTTAGAGATTGAGGAAGAATATATTGTTTTTGTAAATCAGTTCGAAAAGTAGTTTGAAAGCACACAATTGAAGTCTTATGTGATTGATCAAAGCATGGATGACTTGTCCAAATTCATAGAATGTCATGAGAAGCATCAAACAGATCATATCTTCTTTGATCCTATAGCTGACTACATGGAAGGGTTCTACAGTCCAAATTTCAAGTTATATTTACATTATGAAGATCAGTTACATCTCATGTTGCCTTGGTCATTTCAGCATCAGGTTTACTTTTGGTTCAAGCACAGTCAAAATATTCAAGTGTCAGATCAGATCAATGACTGGCTTCATTGGAAGTTTCATGTTCCTTGAGTTAAAGTGGAAAATCGCAGCTGCTAGGGTAGGTAGGAGTGTGTGAATAATCTCAAAGGAAAATGAGCATCTTTTCAGTAGGTACAAAGTTGGTTCTTCTGTAGTGATCATCAAGCTTGAGCCCGAGGTGAAGGCCATTAGAGCTTGAGGAGAAGCTTGTCAATTTAATTTTTTTTTCTATTTTTTGTCAAGAAAATGGATAGCAGCA
The DNA here is from genome assembly GCA_034641835.2 of Pinus albicaulis. Lineage (NCBI taxonomy): Eukaryota > Viridiplantae > Streptophyta > Pinopsida > Pinales > Pinaceae > Pinus > Pinus albicaulis. Next base: position 295,464,091 of record CM076576.1, on the reverse strand, counting down.
CTGGAACTACTGGTTCTTAGTGTACCACAGGGGCACACTATCCCAAGTGGAGCCACTGTTATCACCCAAAAATTCTCAAACATCATTGTGTCAACTCTATTTTTCGTCATGATTTCAAGTAGGGCTAAAATTCATTTTAAGTCTTGGTAAAGGGTATTTCATAGTTTCATAAGTTTTAAAGGTCATATTTCAAGTTCAAATAAAGTCTTTTAGGTCCATTCCATGATTAAAAAGTCATATTTTTCATTTAGGGGTTATTCCATTAGGTTTCGGGTTGAAATTATGAAATTAGCCAAGAATCCACACTTTCATAGTGCCTCTAGTTCAAAAATGAGGAAATGTGCCACAAAATCACTACTACTTTCGTAGCATGCTATGAAACTACTATAGCAGCTTTTTCAGTCATGAAGAAAAAACTCGGTTTTCTGGTTTTAGTAGTCAACGTCCAAGGGGGTTTCTAGGAAACTGAAAACTAATTTTTGAAACCTAAAAAAGGTTTTTCTTCCTAACATCCCTAGCTACAAAATCCTCTCTCATATTAGTCAAAATAATTAGGAGGTGGAAGCCATTGATAAATTAAAATTTGCTATGAAACTGTTGTTACAAAATGTCCTGTACATGGCTGTTTAGTAGTCAAAATTCAAGTTCCGTTTCTAGATAAATGGAAACGTTTTTTAGAATTATAAAAGAATTTTCTCTTAATAAACTTTCCATATACAATAACCTATCTCAATTTTCTCACAAGTGTTACCCGTTTGGAGATACAAGCCTTTCTTTGAAGCCCTATTTTCAGAAAATAGAGTTTTCCTGTTTTACATATGTTTTTCAAAGACAGTTTCTGAACAGCAGGAGAAGTATTTAAAAAACCCAAGAGAGGTTTGTGTTAAATACATAATGGCCTACAAAATCCTCCTTCATTTTCTCAAAATACATTATTTATGATGAGATACAATCTCTGTCTCAACACCTATTTTTCAGATAAAAACAGTAAGGCAAAATGACTGATTCATAGATGAAAGGTGAAGACAAATTTTGATGAAGATCATGTTTTTGAGGTCAAGATACTATTTTTTTGAGATTTTTACAATCCTAATAAGTTTTAAGCATCCCCAAGTGTTAAATTTTGAAGACTATTTTGAAATATCTGCTTGCACAGTAGTTTCGTAGCAAGCTACAAAACTACTGAAGTAGTCTTTTGCACATTTACATATAAATTTTGGGGGAAGTTTGATGAGTTTTTGGTCTAAAATTGCTGGTGAAAGCATGGATATAATAGGTGAAGGTTATATTGAAGAAATTAAGTGAAAATATGATTGAAAAGAGAAGTTTAACACTGAGCTACAAAATGCGCTATGAAAACAAGCTACTTTCGTAGCGCAGGCTTATCTTCTACCTTTTTACATCATTTTGGAAATATTTTTCTACAGAACTGGATGATTGTAAGATTTATGGAAATTTTTGGCAAACATGACACATGTGAACTTGATATATCAATGATCAAATTTCTCTAAGATGACAATGAAAGTAAAGGGCTAAAAAACAGGAAACATGTTTCCTAATTTCTAGGATAGTTTTATCATCAGCAACAGGGTGACTTTAAGTGAATGGTCAGCATCAAAATTCGAATTCATGGGATAGAAAGTTTCAAAGCATGAATTAGAGAATAGATAAGGTTATTAGAGGCATATTCAAGAAGTTTTAGTCCTATTAGAATTAGGACTTTTCAAAAGCAGTTTAGCTGTCATTTTGCAATTAATAGCATGTTTTATGGTTAGAATAGGCGTCAAAGCATGGGAATTCGAATTCTCTAGTGGAGAATGAAATAATCCTATATTTTAATTGTTATATATAGAGCAGGAGGTCGAATCCTACAGGGTTTGGATAATTTTTGGCAAAAACTATTGCTTTATGTAATTGACTGTGATCAGTAATGCAAAGAGGTTTTCTTCTTGATAGACTTGAGATTCTCATGGGGTTCTAATGATTTATTGATCTACCTATTATGTTTAACTACTTGTAGTAGATCTCATTTCTATTACTCAGAATTCATGACCCTATTCTTTGACTTTCTTTATTAATGAGATGGTTGTGCTTTTTTGTGTTTTATGAGTGAATTTCCTTTGAACCACTATCTGTAGATTTCATTGCTATTACTTAGAATTCATATATCTATGCTCTGACTTCCTTTAGTAATGAAATGACTGTGTTGACCTATGTTATTGAATGAATTGTCTTTTTTTAAGACCCCTATTTTCCTCAACTTCCATGTCAAGAAACATTGCCACTGAACCTACTGATTTGTTGACTCCATAAGCCCAATGGTAGTATTTTCCTTCATCTTTGCAACCTGAAAATATACAAAATAATACTTAATCCATAGAGTTAGCCATCTATATATATCTTTATTCCATATCATTAACCCTTAAGAGAGCCCTCTCAGGCTGAGGAGGCTAAGCCTTAGTCAAAATATTGGTCTGAAATAGTTACACTAAAGTTGTCTGATCAGCAACCTATTAGGGTTAGATTTTGGTGATAACACTATCATTGTTGAAGCTCCTTTCCAACAATGGGTTTTATACTTCATTGGAGAGATCCACCCTACTTCATCTGCCCAACACAAGTGGACCCTCATTTCCACTGATTACTTCACCAAGTGGATAGAAGCCATTCCCTCTAGGAACGCCACTGACTCAGTCATTATCAAAATTCTAGAGACCAATATCATGTCTAGATTCGGCTGCCCCAGAAAAATCATCACAGACGATGTTGTTGCCTTTACATCCAAAATAATGCTTGACTTCTATTATAAGTATCACGTCACATTAGGACATTCCACAGCTTATTACCCTCAAGGTAATGGGCTAGATGAGTCCTCTAATAAAAGCTCAGTCAACATCATTAAGAAGCTCTTGGAACAGAATAAAAAAGAATGGCATGGAAAACTAGTGCTTGCACTATTGGCTGATAGAATAACCACCAAGAAATCAATTGGTATGTCTGCCTATCAACTAGTGTATGGCATGGATGCCATTTTACCAACATATCTGGGAGTCCCAGTGATGAAACTACTACAAGAAGTGCAATCAGAAGAGAACAACATGCAGAGGAGGATGAACCAAACTATCCATTTACAGCAGACAAGAGAGGAGGTTTACAAAAGAACACAGGTAGTACAAGAAAATATGAAGAAAATATTTGATAGAAGGACCAAGGACAATGATTTCCAGATTGGATATAAAGTGCTGAAATGGGACTCAAGGAGAGAAGACAAAGGTAAACATGGTAAGTTTGAAAACTTGTGGAAAGGGCCATTCATTATCAGTTCAACTAGAGGAAACAATGCCTCATTTTTAAAAGAGTCTGATGGAGTTGAAGCATTTGGAGGTCTTGTCAATGGAAGGACACTAAAACACTATTTTTTTCAACATTTCTAGCTTTTAGGCCTTCACTCATTGTACATACCATTGTTTGATGAAAGGTCATAGAGATAAAAATATGAAAACATAGAGAAAATAGAAAAGAGGGTGAATTCAAAGAGAAGGTATAACCCCATACCCAAAAATAATAGTACTGAAAGTGTGCAAGCCTAAATGCCACTACTAATTCAAAAATAATGTCTTGTTCAGTCATCTAGCCTAATCATGCCTGAACATGTTTTAAATTGATTTTTGATAAGTTGGTGAAAAAAATGTTGGTCAAATCAATTAAGCTTGACTTCTCAAAAGAAAATAGATTAGGAATGGAAGATATTGGTTCCACATGCTTAAATCTAAACCAAAGAGAAGGATAGGGATGATTAGCAAATGATGAAACATAGCCCTCACGCCATCTAGTTTTGTTTGCTTATGAAAATAAATTTTGTGTTCAATTTGTCTTGATGCCACGACTCATGATGAATTAGATTCTCTAACCATGGTTCAATTCATGCTTTAAATTTCTTGTTAATAGCTTATAGAATGAAGTCTGTCATACTGCTTAATCTTGATAGTCGAATAGTCAAGGTAGAGAATAAGAAGAGTTCACTAGCATAATTTGAACTCTCGGAAGAAATAAGTGTAGAAGTAGATAGTTTTTTTTTGCTTTCAAAAGAAAATATGTCAATGGGTTTGCCAGTTCAAGTGCACCCAAGGAAGAAAAAATGTTAGGAAAGTAGGTTGGGTAAGTAGAGGTTAATTTGAGCTAATCATGCTTTCAGATTATCAAAATCACTACTTTAGGGAAGCAACAGCAAAAGAAAAGAAGAAAATATGCCCAATGGATGAGGCACTGGTGTTCATAAACCAAGAGATCTAAAGTTTTGGACACCTCCTAAAAAGGAGCTTCCCTCCCCAACTGGAGCGACTGTTAGTCATCAGTAATTTTTATCTGTTTAGATGACTAAATGCTTGCCTGAGATTTCTAGAAACAAAATTCATGAATCTTGTGAGTTCTAGAAATCTCACTGCCTTCATTATCCTTAGGATAAATTTTTCACTATTCTACTACTCTGTCAAGGCATGACCAATCTATCATTCCCAGTTGACCAAATCCTAGACTTATGTCCCTCATTCTCACTATGTTTTCCACCTCTAACTTTACCACTATATTTCTGATTGTCTAAGCCTTCTATTTCTACACCTTGATTTTCCAAGCAGCCTAAAACCTTTTTCCCCTACTCACCAAGTGCCTCAAGCAGTGGTGATTTCAAACTCCCTCTCTAGGCTCTTTAGATAAATCAAATTTTTTAATTTCTAGGATGGTAATGCATAAAGGTGTGTCAAAACCCTGTTTTCACCTCCAAACCCTTATTCAAGTTTTTCAGTCAAAGACCTATTGCAAAGTACATCCCAATAAGTCATGTAGGGTCCCCTAGGTTATGCATTACTTTGGTTTTCTAAAATCTCATTGTTTTACATATGCCCAAGGATGAAATCAAATGAAAGGGTCATCACCCAAAACAAGGGTGAACTTATCATTGTCCAAAAGGTATCAAAGACCTCCAAAGGTACCTCCTTGATCAAAGAATTAGATTCTGCAAAATGATAGTTTACCTATGTTAAATAATTTCTATAAGAATTCTTTATGATATTTATCAGCAGAAGAAAGGCAGGGTAAGAAACCAAAAACTCCTCAAGGGAATCCACAACAGGAGAAATGCAACATGCCTGAGTTTACAAAGAGTATCAATGGTGTCATGACCAATTGTTTGTAAGGTGTTGCCCAGCAAAGAGCCCATGCATAGGATCATGAAGACAGTGGTACATAAGCACAACTGTGCACAAATCAAAGATTCATTAAACAAGAAATCAGAGTGAAAGGCCTCCTTGGTGACTATAGGCAAAGATTAAAAATGATGTTAGAGAATAACTTATATGTCTTATTTAGGCACACTTTTTCACTACACCAAAAGGAATAGATTGAGAAAAGTATCAGTTTGAAGGAGACAAAACTCTCCAGTACAGTCAATTTCCATAAAAATGGTCAAAGAAAGAGATCAAAGGTTCAAAATGTCAAAATGGAGAAACCGAGCAGATCATCAGTTTGCTGAGTAAGTGACTAAAACTACCAAAATTTCAAAGAATGACAAAGAAAAAAAACTATGTATTATGCCATCTGGAATAAACAAAAGTGGCCAAAGCAAAAGAAGGTGTGTTTGGAAAACTCCAACAGAGGTAATTTTTTGCTTAAATTTATCTCTTGCACGAAAGAGAAAAAGAGATGTCAGTGAAGGTAAAAACACCAAAAGGAAAAACATTAGACAAGTGGGTTTTACCCAAAATTATTCCTCCCAAAGGGTATAAAAGACTGTGGTTATCATTTAAAATCATTTTTTCATATGAAAAAGAGAGAAAAACTCACAAACCATAGAATTTTGGGTTTCTGGCAAAAATTTTTGGGCAGGAGGAAACCACGCTACGTTCCTGAAGATTTATGCTACGCACCTGTGCGTGCAGCTCGCAGAATTTATAAAGGGGTCCTACGCACCTATAGGATTGTGCTACGTGCAGAGGCATGTAGAAAGCCGCCCAATTGCCTGTGTAGGGCTGCCCGCTGTGCCTTGTGCTACACTTCGAGTCGTTCAGCGCTTGCCCAGAAGACGCCTGAATAGCCCATGTAGAAACCCCCGGTAGCGTGCAAAGGTGCCCTGATGTGCTCCTGCACGTTCAGCGCTTGCCCAGGAGGCACCCGACTTCCCCGTGCAAAGGTATCCGGAAACGTGTATAGTGTGCTGCGCTCTTGTGTCTATTTAGGAGCTGCCTGACAGGGCGTGAAAAGGCACCCGACAGTGTGCAGATTGTGTTGTGCTCCTGTGCCCGTTCATGAGCTGCCCAACAGGGCATGCAAAGACACCCAGCAGTGTGCAGAGTGTGTTTCACTCCTGTGTCCATTTAGGATCTTCCTAACAAGGCGTGGAAAGGCACACGAAAGGTCATGCAGAGGTGACCTTCTGCGCTCCTACACATTCAGGAGCTACCCGACCCTACGTGCAGAGGCCACCCGACTACTTTGTGCAAAAGGTGCCTGACTTGCCCACGATGCATTTCTGAGCCTATTACTTCAGCTGTGAAAATATTTTGAGAGGTATTTAAGCTTTTTCCACCTTCTCCTATTTTTCTAAAGGTAGGATTATAAAGAAAATTGAAGGGTGAATTTAGAAAAGGAAGTAAAATCCTAAAAAGGAAATACTTGGTCTCCACACTGCTGAGCCTTGACACCATTGCAACCTCACCATCTCACTTACCATCTTTACATCATTCCACAAGCAGTGTCAATTCCTTTTAAAAAAATCTCAAGGAAGGGGTGAAGGATAGAATGCCTAGAGAGGGCAGTATTGACAGTGGCGAGAGGGGCCAAAGGCTTAGAGAACAGCAGAGGAAGGGTGGGAAAGCAAATAGGTTTGAGCCTATAAATACTAAAGAATTGACAACCTCTCCTACTATAGTTTCATATTTCCAAGAAGTAGGATACTATGAGTTATGTGAGAAAGTGCAGAAGTTCCAAATTCATCCTCAGTTGACCAAGATTTTTGTCCTTAACCTCCATGACCACCAAGTACATTTAGCTGGAGTGAATTTTGAGCTCACCACCAATGCAATCTCTATGGCCATTGGAATACCTTGCATGGGGGAAATATGGTTCAAACAGGTGTATCTGGACCTCAGCCATTATCATCGCTTCTTAAAACCAAGTTGCCAAGGTGATTGCAAAACCATTTTCCCCTTTTCTCATTTGCTGGATAGATATGCTCCTTTAATGAAGATCATTATGAAATACTTCACCTGTGAGGGGAGGTTTTCCAAGGTCTATTCCTACCACATAATACTACTCATGCATTTTACTGAGGCCAAACTGCTCCATTTTCCCTACTACCTTTGTAAAAGTATTGATAAAATGTCATCCATTGTGCAAAAGAGGCCTCCCTCACAACAAATGTCAAGCCTTTTTCATCATTCCCTTATCAAGATGATTGTCTTACATCAATTAGGGAAACAAGGTATCCGATGGGAATTTTTCATCACCCATGATGTTTTCACAACTCCACACTCTCTCCCTCTGCAAAGCTTTCCATCATCATCTCATCCATCGTCATCCACTCTTCCATCAACCCTTAGTGACCATAATTCATCCTCTTCATGTCAATATTCTCCCCAAACAAACATCCCTCTTTCACCTTCTCGTAAAAACTCAGAAGAGGAAGGAAGCAGTGATAAGGAGGAACATGACAGTCGAAAATAAAATGACAGTCAAGGAGAAGAAACAAGTGATGAAGAGGAGGAAAGTGAAAGTGAAGAAAGTGAAAATGATGGAGAAGATACCAAGAATAATGAAGAGGAGGCAGATGAAAACATTAAAAAAGAAAGTGACAAAAGCAGTGGGCTAAATGATGAAAAAGAATCAAACAAAGAAGATAGTGATGACAAATAGGAAGAAAACAGTGACCAAGATGAACATGGCAGTCATAAAGAAAGTGAGCCAAAGGGTGAAAAAGAAGACCAAAACAATGAGCCAAATGGAGATGAATAAATAGATGATAGCCCAAGGACAAAGGCAAAATTTGATGATCAAAATGATGGTTATAAAGATGAAAATGATGAGCCTAATGAAAATGATAAAATGGGCAGTGACAAAGATGGAGATAGCATCCAAGAGACACACGCAGATTTAGAAGAAATGACAGTATGCATGATAGTAAGGAAAATTCAAATAGTGAAGAAAGTGAAAATTCAAGCAGTGATACAAAGGCAGAGTTTGAAAGTGAACACAGTGGGTCAAATAATGAAGAGGAGGACAGTCATGAAGATGAAAATGCATTAACCCATGATGAGGACACCTCCAATCAAGACAACACAGAAAATGACAATGATGTAAGTATGGAAGATGACAATATAGGAGACTTGGAAGAAGATAAAAATGATGAAGATCTTGGCAGTGATACTAGCATGAGAGTTAATGAAAATAACTCTCAAGAAGGCAGCCAAGAGCAAAGTGAGGGGGACACACATATAGAAATCATCAATGAGGACTTAGAAGACAAACGACCCTAAGGTCACCAATGATCAAGGTATTCAAGTGAAACATGTTAAAACTTGTACTCTCACTTACAAAAGAGAATCAAGGCAAGTGTTTGTTGCCTCTGAGAGGCAAGGGACCTCACCATCTACTTCATCTCAACCATTGGAAAAAGGTAAGCAAAAAGTGAAAGAATAAGAGGAAGATCATGAAAAAGGAAGAGAGTTTGAACTCATTCACATAGACAGTGATGATGAGAATGAGACAAGAATTACAAAATCCCTTCTTCAAGACCAGAATGCACAAATCAGGGACTTAGAAGCTGAATTAGAAAGATCTAAGGATGTCATTCACTTCTATCAGATGCAAAACAAACAAATGAGTGCCCAACAAGCCATCCATGAAACAAGAACACTCAGGTACTAGAAAGAGGCTCACAAGGCACAGGTGAAGTTGGCAGAATTAATGGGAACTTATGAGGAGAGTAGTGATGAGGAGGGCCAAACTAGAAGCATACCTAGAACTATGGGTCTTAGGAAAGCATTGGCAAAGTAGAGAGAAGAAGAATCAGCCCAAGCGGAACAAATTTATCTCCAAGAACTCCTTGCACTAAAAATTGAACATGATAGGGAATCATGGCTTGAGAGGGATAACATACACCTTGAAACCAAGCTGTAGAAGGGCAATAGAGACTTGGATCTACAAAGAAGGATGGCTAAGCATTATTCTCAAAGAGAACAATTTGCAAGGCAAGAACTCAAAAGGGCCAAAATTGAGATCCGAGCACTAAAGGAGGAAAAGGACCAAGCTAGCCTTGGTATTTTGGCTCAATCTTCTCAACATGTCTCCTAGGACCCATGAGGCACTTATCCATCAATTTTGGGAGAAAATGGACGAATTTTTGTTTTTTTCAAATTTTGAGGCTAGGAACGCAACACACCTAGTGCTACGCTCTTTTTAAGGGCATATTTAGTAGGAAAGGTTTACATTTTTAGATTCCTCATCATGAGAGGAGCATGCTCACCAATTTTCAGATCAATTGGAGTGGTTTTGATCCCCCAAAAGGGTAAAAAACACTCAATTTTTCACCATTCTGCCTGCTTTTCAGGACATGTGCTGCTCTCCTGGAAGTCTTAGAATTTTCACTTTTTGGACAGGTTTTAGAGGTCAGATTTAAGAACCAAAGGTATATCTGGAAATTATACTTCAAGGGATTTCCAACGAGCCATAACGGAGCCCTTTCCGACATCGTGAAGGACTTCAAAACACTACTTCAAGGAGGCCTATTTTTTCTGTTCCTATGTTGCGCTCTTGGCATGCAAATTCAAATTTGGCACACAGTGCTACACTCCTGTGGTTGACAAGTTAGAATGTGCATTTAGCAAGTTTTTGTAGGTTTTTCAGTGCCTAAAGGTCAATTTAATTGTTGTAAATGGTCTAAAAGATATTTGTTTTAGATATTTTTACGCCTTGGGCCTTGCAAGCCCTCAAGGACAATATATATACTTTTGATTAGCCAATAGACTTCTAGATCCTCTATTAGGGTTTCCTCCTCCTTGCTTGTTATATAAGGCATGAGGATTCAGTGTAATATGGGGCTTTTGATGTGTTTAAGAGAAATCCATGGCTTTTGGAAGTTGAAGAACAGTTTAGTGTTGTGCAGCTTGTGGATGATTTGCCTTGATTGATGGTGATGAAGGCTTTCTTGCAGGATCCCTGAGTTTAGTTAATGGTGACGTATCTCTCATTTTTTAATGTTTTTCTTGTTTTCCATATGTCTATATTTATATATTGCAATAGCTAAGAAGAGTATATGATGAGAAAGTTTGTTTGAGGCACCTCAGTCCTCCTGTTTGCTATTGTCTTCATGTTTTCCTCTGTTGGGTTAGTTTAAGGAATTCTTAGCTGCTCCTTAGGCCCACCTAATATTGTCTATTTCATTTTTGGATTAATATGCTAGTTTATAAACATGATTCATGGTAAGCCATGCTTGTTTGACGCTATCTAAACTCTATCTCGAAATCTCTCTTTGATGTATTAATTGATAGATTAAGTCGAAGAGGTCTTGTTTCGATCTTGCCCTTTGAATATGTTTATCAATTTGCCTCAAATTTATTTATAGTTTAATGAATGATGTTTAGGAGTTCGATCTTCATGTATTGATACTATTTTTCTCTTATATGTTTTCAAATATTGAAAGTAGAATCATTGAAGTTAGATAAGTTCTCTTGCTTCCTTGTTCCACTGGATTGTTTATCTTGAATGTTTATTTGTTTAAATTATTGTCATTGAGTAAATGGTGTGCCCTATATCATTATTAGTATCTTTTTATTTTCAGTATTTTAAGACCTCTCTGTTCATAGATATTTGAAAAAGGATTCTTAACTACCCTTTTCCCTACCTTGGTTCCCAAAATTAATGTCCATTTCACCTCACACATAAACTTTAAAGATCCATTGACTACACTAGATTTTCCCTGTGATGTACTCTATTCATTATTGAGATATCAATGACTTCATAGACTCCATAGCCCAATTTATTTGATAACCTCTCACTCCACCTATCCTACGTGATCATCTTACCCCAACCAAAACAATCAACAAACCTACACTTAACAACTAGCCTAAAAGCAATCATCCAAAGCGAACAAGTTCACATCCTTCATGCATAATAGAGAGAGCCCTCTCTGAGTCCAGGAAGGCTAGGTCCTAGGACTCCAAATACTAGTCTGATGTTACCCTCTGCATTTGGTCTACTAATCTGCTAAATCATGAGACCTAACATAATGGAGATCACGGTGGGACGTTCTGAGTTAGTAACAATCTAAGTACCCCTTAGGACTCCAGAATCCCTTGATTAAACAATATCCTATGATTTATAGCTACCTCATCACTATCATTAACACAATGGTGATCATGATGCAAAACCTGATGTCAGTGAAAATCTAAGTATCCCTTAGGACTTCAGAAACCTTCATCAAATCATAGAGAACTCAAGTTAATAGCCAAATGGTATAATCTGGTTGTCTCACCATCCTAGAAAAATTATGACTCAGCTATAGGACACTCCTAAAAACCTCAGGGCTACATATAGAAACTCAAAAAACCCCAAAACATTCCTAGATTGGTTTCTTGTCAGTATTGGTGGTGGACCATAGACACATATCTTCAAAAAACTAAAAATATCCACCTGGTGACTCCACCAGCCTCCAGTAGGCCTTCTAACTTTACTAGTGTCCATAGAGTCCTATAGGATTGTGCCGAATCAACCTTGAGAAGTCTAGGATCCTAGTCACACACTGTGTGAGTTTAGAAAACACAAAAAGAGGTAAACTTTTCAAAAAAATTCAAAAACTTTCGGCCTCTCTAATTTTTGAGTTTGAAATCTAGCTTCACAAAGAATCAATACCAGATCTCATCCAGACCCAAACCCTCCCACCATAGTTGATGACCCAGAAAATATTTGTGGAAAAATTCTGAAACTGGAAACTTAACTACTTTTATGACCATTCACAAAGCAAGCTCTGTACCTGAAAATATTACAGCCTTGCAAGACCCCCAATTTGACTTGCATCACATGAGAAACCTTTTTAGAACCAGGTCACAAAGTAGGATTGACCATACTGGCTTTGAGCCCATAGACTTGTAGCAGAGTCCTAGCGGAGAAGCTTCTCCTTCCACACCACCTGATTTCCAACTTCTCCACCACTTTGGCTCTTTTCACCCCAAGTCTGCTCAGAATCATTTTACTGGTCCAAATACCTCTGCCATACCCATTCACACCTCCACTATGCAAGCCACTCCATATCATATCACAAATCCTCTTGTAAATCTACCATTAGCTCCCATCATGGCAGTATGGTATGCACCCCTAGTGTTACCACAACCATTGGTACCTTTTTCAAATGACTACCAATCCAGAATCCCACACTTTACCGGGGCTGATTCTACCACTACCCAACAACATGTATATAGAATAAATTATGCTTTTGACTACATGGAATTAGAAGAAGAAACCATGAAAATGAAGATGTTTGCCCAGAGCCTAGGAGGAGAAGCTAAAAATGGTTGAAAGGCCTAACTCCCAATAGCATACATGATCTCCCTTCCCTTTACCAGACTTTCATAAACAAATGGGAAATTAAAAAAAACCCTCTCCAAATCCTCTCAGAATATAGAAATCTTAAAAGAAAGAAAGGGTAAAGTGTCCAAGACTATTGCACTAGGCTCAATAGTGTTTAAAACGCACTACCACCCAACATGAAACCCCCACTAGGCCTAGCCTTAGCTAAATTACCGAAAGTTTTTGACCTCGACATGGCCTATCAGCTAAGAGAAAGAGAGCCCCAAACTTTAGAAGACATGCAAAAGGGAGCTTGAAGTGTAGAGGCCAGCTTAATTGAAAAGAGAGCTAGGGTAAGATCAGTAAAGAGGGTAACCTACAAAGATGAAACCATGCCCTCAACCTCCTCATCTGATTCCAAGATTGAAAATCTACTTAGAACCATGGAGAGAATGATGGAAAGAATAAACATAAATGAAAGAGCACCTCCTAGGGAGAACCAACCAAATCCCCAAAACAAAAACCGGAATCAGAACTTCAGAAGAGACCCACCCCAAATCATACAAAGGGAAAATGATCAACAAATTAGGCCACCCTTCCAAGACAACTATGTAGATGAAGGGGAAAGATATATTGAACAACCAGATGAAAATCATCTAAACTTAATAGGCTCTGATAACGAGGGTGATGTTTTTCTCACAGAAGAAGAACAAGGTTTCTTCCCCTCGAATCTAAATGAAACAAGCTATGAAGATTCTGAAGACTACGAGTTGGGATTGGAAAACACCATAATGGAAGTCCATAGGCAATATGATCTTAGGGGTAAAAAAAACCAAGACAAATCCAAAAAGAACAACTTAGACACTATTGTTAGGAAAAACCCCAAAAACATTCTTAAACAAACAACAGACAATAACAACACCATGGCTAAGAAAATTGATCCTAACAAAGACAAAACTAGCCAACCAAGTGGTGACACAAGTTGCCCTAGTACCTCTACTAGTGGCCCTAAGAAAACTCCTTTTTCCAAAGCCCCAAATCAAAATCAGAAAATTAAGAATGTACAAAAGTTTATGGCTGATGAAATTGTTGTAAATATGTCTAAAACCCAAGTACCTTTCAGTTTTGAAGGAGAGATTACTAAAATCAAGATAACCATACCTCTTACTGAACTGGTAGCTCAGGATATGTACAAGTCCCAAGTTTTGAAATTTTTGAACATAGGGAACGATACAAACACGCTAAACTTGACAGATGACAAACCAAAATTGTTGTTTGGTCCCGAAGTTGATGGAAAATTCCAAGAAGGAGTTGTCACTCGTTTCTATGTTAGCCTGAACATACATGACAAAATATTACACAATGCTATGCCAGATTTCGGTGCCTCGCACAACCTCATGCCTAAGGTGGTCATGGAGAGATTAGGCCTAGAAACAACCAAACCTTACAAAGACTTGTACTCTTTCAATTCGAGTAGAGTCAAGTGTCTGGGTATAATCAAAGATCTTTGTATCACTTTGGCACAAATACCCACTAAGAGTCTGGTCATGGACATAGTGGTTTTTGATATTCCCCCGAAGTATGGCTTGTTTTTGTCCAGATCATGGGGAGGAAAACTTCAAGGTAGCCTCCAAATGGACATGTCATATGCTACTATCCCTGTCTTCAATCAAACTAGGAGATTATACCAAGAATCCCACATGAAGTACATGGTGAGTAGCCTAGAGAGGCCCAACAACACCCTGATTTATTCCATTCATTCAGATTTGGATTCTTTTATCTTGTATAATGAAAATGAGATTAGTGGACAAGTAAAAGGAAGTGAGAAATAAGTAGGCCCTCCAGAACACTTACACTCACCCTCAAATGAAGAAAATGATAACCAAAACTCTAGCAGCCCTGAACAATAACTTAGTGACAAAAATTAAGTAGAAACACTTTGGAACATGAGCTTTGATGTCTCTTGTGGTAAGGCCGGTTCAGGAGCTGGTGTTTGGATACATAACACAAATGAGGTTCATTCTTACATATTAGAATTTCAGTGCACTAGTAACATTGCAAAATATGAGGCTCTCCTCCTTGGTTTCCACTTACTTGAAAACTTAGGAGCTAAGAAAATATCAGCCCAAGGAGATTCATAACTTGTCATTAAAAAAATAAAAGGTGAATACTCGGCTGAAAATCCAAGATTAAGAGAGTATAGAAATGCAACCCTAGACCTCCTCAAAACTTTCTAGAAATATGAACTCACTTACATTCCTAGAGCCCAAAATAGCCTCGCCAATGAGCTCGCCTTTGCTGCCAGCAATTTCCAAATACCACCTGCAAATAAACAATATCCTATCAAAGTCAAACATCATCCTAAAGTACCTGAGAACATTAACCATTGGCACATGTTTGAGGGTGATGAACAAATTGATGATTTTCTGCAATCTAGGAATGAATTTACATTGATTAAATCTAGCTTAGAACATGAGGAAGATGTTCCTGTTAAAGATAAAGATCATGAAATAGAGTTGCTCTCTTTTGCTAATATAAATCTACTCACACTTCCTTATGAGGCTGAAATTTTTGAAGATCTAGACCAAAAGGACTTGGAAGTCTTACAATGCAAAAATGACACATTACCAAGAGGGCTTGCACCATTAGAAGAAATTTTCAACTTTAATGATGTGGCTAAAAAACCAAAGATAGAATCTATCGAGAGTGATGTTGAATAATTCAACGTAGGAAACATAAAGGAACCCAAAATGATTAAACTCTCAAAGACCCTTCCTCCTCCCATAAAACATAATTATATTGAGCTTTTTAAGGAGTTTAAAGATGTGTTTGCATGGGGATATCAAGACTTAAAATCTTATGACACAAGCATTATTCAACACAAAATCCCTCTTAAGGAAAATCATTAACCTTTCAAGAAAAAGTTAAGGAGAATAAGCCTTGTTTTTCTACCTTTAGTTGAACAAGAAATTAAAAATATGTATGATGCCGGGATAATAGTTCCCCTTAGATACTCTGAGTGGGTTTCCAAACTTGTGTCAGTTAGGAAGAAAACCGGGGAGATTAGACTTTGCATTAACTTTAGAAATCTGAACAGTTCCTCTTTGAAAGATAACTATCCCTTGCCTAAAATGGACCACATACTACAAAAGGTAGTTGGCTCTAAGAGAATCTCACTGCTTGATGGTTTTTCCGGTTACAACCAAGTACTAGTATTCCCAAGTGATCAACACAAAAATGCTTTCACCACACCTTGGGGTACATTCATGTATGTTAAAATGTCATTTTTGTTGATGAATGCGGGGGCCACTTTCCAAAGGGCCATGGACATAGCTTTTTTAGAAGATATAGGCTACTTCATAGTCATTTATCTTGATGAAATCACTGTTTATTCTTAGACTGATGAAGAGCACTTAGTACACTTGAGAAATTTTTTTGAAAAATGTAGAGAATATGGCCTGTCTTTGAATCCCAAGAAAACGTTGTTTGGTCTCTAGGAAGGAAAACTCCTAGGCCACATCATCTCTGAATAGGAAATCAAAATAGATCCCAAAAGGATTGAAGGCATATTGCAAATTAGCCATCCTAGAAACATTAAGGAATTGCAGTCTTTCATTGGGAAAATCAACTTCTTAAGGAGATTCATCCCTAACCTTGCTGAAATTTTGAGAAACATTACAAACATGCTCAAGAAGGATATAGGATTTAAATGGACTTTGGAAGCCAAAAAGTCTTTTGAACTAGTTAAACAAGTGCTGACCCAAACACCAGTTCTTATAAGTCCTGATTTCACCAAAGACTTATACATTTTCTCTTTTGCCTCTGAACATACCGTGGCAGCAGTGTTGTTACAAAAGAACACACTGGAGAAAGAAAAGCCCATAGCATTCTTCAGCAAAGCCGTTAGATATTCTCCCCTAAAGTACAACATCATGGAAAAGCAGGCCTTTGCACTGATTAAAGCATTGAAATATTTTAGAGTTTATATCTTACATTCTCATGTCATAGCTTTTATTCCTCACACAGTTGTCAAATAAATTTTAAATCAAGATCCAGATGAGCTCATTACTGCAAATGTATTAAATTTCTCATGTCATTTTCAAATACTCCGAAATACAAATTGGACTGACAGAGGATTGAATTATAAATGTGTGGTTTGATATTAGTTTACTTTCTGCAAGTTAGATATCAGTTACTCAAGTTGTTTATGGTTACTTCCAAAAATCATAGCTGGACTAATGATGAGGGATCAAAAGACAAGTTGATGTAATTTGATTTAGATTTAATTTATTGCAACTTTTGGATTTCTTTCAGCATAGTTTCTTTTGTGTTTAGACAGCAGCAAGAATAGTTTGGTTTCATGCTCACTAGTTCACTGTTTTGATTTATTAGATTAGCAGCACCTTTTTCATTTCAGTAGCACATTTTCATTTTCTTTCAAGTTTTGTCATTGTATGTTTCAAATTCCTTTTTCAGTTTCAAGTTGGTAAATCATTATAAAGGACATCATTGCCTTGAATATCCATAACCATACTTGTCTTTTAAAATTTCATAAAAATCCAAAAACGACAAAAAGTAAGAGATAGGTTATCTTGCACATATAGTGCGTCACACTTCGTCAGCTTACGAATCCCTGGTTGATAATTTATGTTAGCAATTTAGGACACACTAAATTGACCAAACATTTTGGCGCTGTTGCCGGGGAAGTGTAACTAGGTAGCCTTATTTCTTACATCTAAAAAAAAAATTAATAATTCTTGAGTATGCTCTCCTCCTGCACTTTGTGTGATCTGGAGGATCAGAAAAGGAATTGTTATGTAAAAAAAAATTTAATAATTCTTGAGTATGCTCTCCTCCTGCACTTTGTGTGATCTGGAGGATCAGAAAAAGAATTGTTATGTTAAAAAGAAAAAAAAAGGAGACAAAATAAAACTTCATCATTTCAATTGATTCAACAATTTAAAAAAAAAAATTGTTTTCATGAAAAACTTTGATTTCAATAAAATTGTTTTGTTTAATAAATATATATGTGTATTTTTAAATTTTTGAAAATATAACATACATAATTTTATTAAACAAATCAATTAAAAAAAAATAAAAAATAAAAAATAAATTTTTTTTTTTAATTGTTTTGTTACTAAGTTATATATGTATATTTTTATTTTTGAAAATATATATATAATTTTAATAACAAATCATTTAAAAAAAAAAAAATTCAATAAATTGTCTTGTTTAGTAAATTACACATGTATATTTTTAATTTTTCAAAATTTAACATGTGTAATTTTATTAACAAAACAAATAAAAATAAAAAAAAATCATTTTGTTTAGTAAAATTTATATGTGTATTTTTAATTTTTAAAAATATAACATATAGTTTTATCAAAAAAAATTAAAAATTAAAATTTTTTTTTTTTTGAAAAAAAAAAGCAAACGCAATAGCTTTTGAAAAACACTTTGAGATAAAAAATAAAATCAAGAGGTCCATGGTGCATGCAAAATTGAAGCAAGAGAAGAAGTTAGAAAAGAAGAAGCAGACCAAGTCTCGTGATGCTGCAGAGAAAAGAGCTTTGGAGCTTGGAGAAGAGTTCCCCACACGATTGAAAACACACGGGACGCTGGTGAGACTGTTTGGTGGCCTGATGATGAAGAATTGTTTGCAGAGAATGCTGGTGATGAATTTAGTGCATATTTCAGCCGTGTTCAAACACCAAAAGTTCTGATCACGACCTTATGCTTTCGGTGCACTAGAGGGAAGCCAAGAGAGACAGAGGTGAGATTTATGCGTGCAAGCTCTGATCAACCATCAATTAATTCCATTAAAGAAGCGTTCACATGCAAATATGCATTGATAGTTGAATGTCAAAAGCTTTGCAACCACTCGTTGTTTCAAGAAGAGCGATGACAGAGCATCTTTCCATTCATTCCTGTAGATGAAAAGAGAATTGTGCTTCTAAACAGTCAGGGATGAAAACAATAATACACACGAAACGCAATTTTTAACCATGTTCTGAGAAAAACGATTTTGTTACAGCGCACTCAGAAAACGCAACTTTTATTAACACGTCATTTTTAAACACGTTTTCTGATCAAACTAGGATGAATTTTGAAAATCCACGACATGGGTTTTTTTGCTAACGTGGTCAATTAGATAACCCAGAAATCGTTTTACAAGATTCGTGGCGGTTTGGGAGATTTTCTCGGTTCTATGAAGGCCATTTTTGTCTGCCGCGTGAGGAAAAACGGTTTGTTGTTTGCACGGTGGAGAGTTTGAACGGCACTTTGCTTGGTTTAACCCATAATTCGGTTTCCTGATTTCCAGGAAGTAGAATTAGAATACAAAACGAATTCCATTAATTTGATTCAATCCACTCATACGTGGCAATCAGATAAGTGAAATCAAGAGCCGTAACATACTAATTCCATGAGACAAGCTTATGATACGTTGTTATATTATGGGTCTCAATCCTTAAAATAATTCTCTTGTTAATATTTGAATGGTCTTGCGCTACTTCAAGTATCTTTGCACAGAAACGGGTTTCGTGCTTCAAAATTTCATTAAACTAACATCAGATGGCACTTAGGAAACCCATACCGGTTTACAGGCTTCATTTGCAAGCAAAACACCCAAGAATCTTGATCTATTTAGGATATGATGTTGCCTTAGGAAGTGGTCTGCAAAGAAATAACATCAACTCTGTAAAAATCCTCAGACTAACCCAATTGCAGAAGATTCTTGCACCAAACATTTTGGATTTAAAAATAATAAATAAATAATAAATAAATAAAAAAAAAAAAAATTTGAATAATTTTGAATCAATGAAATGAATAAGTTATTTGCTTGTTTTTCTGAAGGTATTGATTAAATTTGAACTGATGATGAATGATGAATGGCTAACTTTTTATTCAAGATTTTTAGCTACAGAAACCGTCGACATTCCGCAGCTGAAGTCCAATTCCGCAGCCGTTCTTCAATTCCGCAGCTGAAGTCCAATTCCGCAGTTGTTCTCCAATTCCGCAGCTGAAGTCCAATTCCGCAGCTGTTCTCCAATTCCGCAGCTGAAAAACCTCATTGTTCAAATCAGCATAACTTTCTCATACAAAATCAGATTTTGATGATCCAAGTATCGTTGGAAAGGTCTCAACAAGATCTATACAATGAGAAATACATCATTAGAGTTTGAAATGGTAAATAATGAAATAAATTGCTGAAAAGAAGCTACATTCAACTTGAGGCACTAATTCCAAAACAGGTATAAATTCTTTTGATTTTTCCTTTGAAGAACTTGTTTCATTAATACAAATTCTTAGTTTTGTATGTAAATATCATAACTAGAGAGATTGATCACCTCTCTCCCTTTGATAATCTTACATTCCATTGCAGAAGAAGTATTAGTTTTTTTGCAGGTTCTAGGAGGAAGGACAAATGACTACAAGAGAATGGTGTCTCTTTAAGAGACCAATTTGTTTCATAAGAGGATGATCAGCAACAAAGAGGAGGAAATATGCTGATGCAAAATCAGATCCAAACACTTGAAAAACTTTCGGATACTATTGTCTCCATCACATCCATACCTCATAATAAACCATTCACCTCATTTCACTTCATATTTTCCATTTACATTCACATCCACTTTCCATTTCTTTTTGTCCATTCATAACCACAAATAAAAGCAAGAGGCTCATTCACATGCTTATTGCCCATTGTTATTTCTCATTCACATGCTTATTGTCCATTTCCATTTTTCATCTTCCATTTCCATCTTCCATTTCTTGTCATTTTCATTCCGCAAATAAGCCCTGCTGCAATGCAAATTATTGAGTCCATAGTCCTTTGAGTCTAAGTTCTTTGTAAAAACACCTTGAGGCTTGCATGCCTTAATGGCAAGTTCTTATGCTGACAAACAATGGGAATACATTAATGTCTCTTGTTCGTCAGATCTTCTAGGTGACTCGACATCAACAAAATCATTCGTACCTAGCAAGATGTGTTTGGGCATCTTGACTCTCATTGTCATCAATGGTGAGAGTTCTCGTGTTGACTAGTGACATCCATTAATGGCCACTAATTCAACAATTTCCTACTATGTTCGACATCAGAACATCTTTCACATAGTAGGAATTGTGCCAATGAGTTTTGAAGACATGAAGACTATTATTTTCAGCATTTTGGAGCAGATTCAGCAAGTTTTAGTAGAAGCAATAAAAAGTCATCTCATCTCTTTATCCATGACTCCTCTTGTTCAACCACTTGAAGAAGAATATGATCAAAATTTTGCAGCCACCACACATACACAACTCATCCACATTTAAGGTAAGTGAAGGTATGTTGTTTTCTAATTTTTAGTCATGTAATTCATTAGAATGATAAAAATGTAACTTTGGAAAAATTCCTCACTCCCTTTTTCACATTGTCATATCTTTAGTTGGGGGGGAAGGGACATCATTTCATATCCACATGTCATACACTATCACACATTTTCATTTCATTTCCACCCACATATACTTCCCAACCAACTATTGTTGCAACATGATCCAAAAGATTATATGCCTTGCAAATGATGAATTCATTGATGAAGTAATTGATTCTAAATGTTTTCATGAACTTTGATGCAACAAAGAAAATAAAGCATTGTTACACAAGAACCAATGCTCAAAAAAAAAAAAAATGGTTGTCACACAAGAACCAACCATTGAAAAAAAAAATGTTGCAATCAAATGTATTATACTTTGCCAAAAAGGAAAATATCAAGAAGCAAAGTTTGGAATGAATCTATATGAGTCAAAACTCATAAAAGATCAACTCATGGACAAATGAATCATTGCAATGGTTGCATGAGGACATGCAACAACTTCAGTTGGGGGGTATGTTGAGTCTAAAAAATGTTCTCCATATTCATACATATTTCCATTATGTCATAACCATTTAGCTCTTATTTCATAACCATTTGACCTAAAACCCTACATCAAATAACCATTTTCATAAATATATGGGTTAGGATCCTTGTTTTCCAAAGTTATTTATTTTATGTATTTTAAGTGAATTTATGATTAGAAACTAGAAAATTAACATAGTTTCATATATCTATATATGTGTTATGAGTTTTGTGACATGTGTAGGTCAAAAGGAGACTTCTAGAAGACCCTTATGTGCCACTCTAAAGCCAAATTCGAATTTGGTTGGAGAAGATTATGGGATCAAGAGGATATGTGTCTCACTTCCTTGTTGTATTGAAACTCTAAGAGGATATGCGTCTCATTCCTCAAGTTGTGTTAAAACTCTAGAAAGACATGTGTCTTATCATTTCCTATTTTGATTGTAACTCTAGAGATGGAGGGAGAGATTCATGGACTCCCATTAATGAGATGTCTCCTCATATTTTGTATAAATAGGAGAAGATTTCTCCTATCATAGGTAATGAAGAAGTAATGAGAAAGTAATGAGGAAGTAGATTTGTAACAAAGTTCAAGATGGAATGGGATGTAGATTTATGAGTTTTTGAATAAAGAAGCTTAGTTCTTTGATGCTATTGTGATCTTATCTTTAAGGAGTTGAAGGACTTCACCAAATTGGTAGCAGAGGGCCCCTGCTATCCAATGAGGCTTTTACATGTTTTCTAGATAAGTTGCTTTCAATTCTGTTTTGTCATATTTCTTTACTTAGATTGCTTTTTGAAATCATAGCTTTTAGCATAATTTTTCATGGCAGCCCGGGCATTTGCATATCTTTTGACTAATGACATGGAATAAATATTGTTCTGCTGTTAATTTATTTTTTTTCTTAGTTTTTGTTTAATTCTGGTATTGCTTTGTTTATTTCAGTCTTGCACATTTGCTTCAGTAGTTAGATTTAGATATATTAAATTGCTCATGTCATTTTCAGTTACCTCCGAAAGCCACAGCTGGATTGATGGTGAGGGATTGTATTATGAAATGTGTAGTTTGATATTAGTTTCCTTTCTGCAAGTTAGATATATTAAATTGCTCATAACATCTTCAGTTGCCTCCGAAAGCCACAGCTGGACTGATGGTGAGGGATTGAATTATGGATGTGTAGTTTGATATTTGTTTCCTTTCTGCAAGTTAGAAATATTAAATTGTGCATGACATCTTCAGTTACCTCCGAAAGCCACAGCTGGACTGATGGTGAGGGATTGAATTATGAATGTGTGGTTTGATATTAGTTTCTTTTTCTGCAAGTTAGATATCAGTTACTCAAGTTGTTTATGGTTACTTCCGAAAATCATAGCTGGACTAATGATGAGGGATCAAAAGACAAGTTGATGTAATTTGATTTAGATTTACTTTATTGCAACTTTTGGATTTCTTTCAGCATAGTTTCTTTTGTGTTTAGACAGCAACAAGAATAGTTTGGTTTCATGCTCACTAGTTCATTGTTTTGATTTATTAGATTAGCAGCACCTTTTTCATTTCAGTAGCACATTTTCATTTCCTTTCAAGTTTTGTCATTGTATGTTTCAAATTCCTTTTTCAGTTTCAAGTTGGTAAATCATTATAAAGGACATCATTGCCTTGAATATCCATAACCATACTTGTCTTTAGAATTTCATAAAAATCCAAAAACGACAAAAAGTAAGAGATAGGTTATCTTGCACATATAGTGCGCCACACTTCGTCAGCTTACGAATCCCTGGTTGATAATTTATGTTAGCAATTTAGGACACACTAAATTGACCAAACACAAGGGCTCAAACTTATGCAGCCAAACAAATCTCCAAGCATTAGATATGAATTTTTTTGATACTTTAGAAGAACAAGAAGAGTGCACAGCTCCTCATGTTGAAGAATCATTTTTGAATTCATCTTGGTATGTTGATGTCCTTTATGTACTATTTTATCTTAATGCTGGTCCTACCTTATCAAAAAAAAAAAAAGCAAGATTCCTAAAACAAAAAGCTTTGAATTTATACATTTTAGATGAAGTGTTATATTGGAAAAATCCTATTGGTATATTTCTTAAGTGTTTTCTTGAGGATGATGCAGGAAAGATCATGCATGAACTGCATGAAGGAGAATGTGGAGGCCATATTTACTGGAAAACAACAGCTAACAAAATTCTTAGAGTTGGCTGCTATTGGCCCACCCTTTTCCCTGACACCCAAAAACTGGTCACGACTTGCCATAAGTGCCAGATTTTCGATGGAAAAAGAAAAATCTTACCTTTACCTTTTCATCCTATCATTGTTGAAGCTCATTTTCAGCAATGGGGCTTAGACTTCATTGGAGAGATCCACCCTACTTCATCTGCCCAACACAATTGGATCCTCACTACCACTGATTACTTCATTAAGTGGATAGAAGCCATTCCCTCTAGGAATGTCACTGACTCAGTCATTATCAAATTTCTAGAGTCCAATATCATGTCTAGATTCAGTTGCCCCAGAAAAATCATCACAGACAATGCTGCTGCCTTTACATCCAAAAGAATGGTTGACTTATGTTATAAGTATCAAATCACATTAGGACATTCCACAGCTTATTAACCTCAAGGTAATGGGCTAGCTGAGCCCTCTACTAAAATCCCGGTCAACATCATTAAAAAGCTCCTGGATCATAATAAAAAATAATGGCATGGAAAACTAGTGCATGCACTATGGGCTGATAGACTAAGCACCAGGAAATCAATTGGTATGTCTCCCTATCAACTATTGTATGGCATGGATTCCATTTTCCCAACATCTTTGGGAGTCCCGGTGATGAAACTACTACAAGAAGTGCAATCAGGAGAGAACAACATGCAAAGGAGGATGAACCAAACTATCCATTTACAATAGAAAAGAGAGGAGGTTTACAAAAGAACACAAGTAGTACAAGAAAATATGAAGAAAATATTTGACAGAAGGACCAAGGACAATGATTTCTAGATTGGATGTAAAGTGTTGAAATCGGACTCAAGGAGAGAAGACAAAGTTAACATGGTAATTTTGAAAACTTGTGGAAAGGGCCATGCATTATAAGTTCAACTAGAAGAAACAATGCCTTCTTTTTAAAAGAGCCAGATGGAGCTATTGTCAATGGCAGGACACTAAAACACTACTTTTGTCAAGATTTCTCGCTTTCAGGCCTTCACTCATTATACATACCATTGTTTGATGAAAGGTCATAGAGAGAAAAATACAAAAACATAGAGAAAATAGAAAAGAGGGCGAATTCAAAGAGAAGGTACAACCCCATACCCAAAAATAGTAGTACTAAAAGTGTGCAAGCCTAAATGCCACTACTAGTTCAAAAAGAATGTCTTGTTCAATCATCTAGCCTAATCATGGTTGAACATGTTTTAAATTTATTATTGATAAGTTAGTGAAAAAAATTCTGGTCAAATCAATTAAGCTTGACTTGTCAAAAGAAAATAGATTAGGAATGGAAGACACTAGTTCCACATGCTTAAATTTGAACCAAAGAGAAGGATCAAGAGGATTAGCAAATGATGAAACATTTCTCTCACACCTTCTAGTTTTGTTTGCTTATGAAAATAAATTTTGTGTGCAATTTTTCTTGATGCCACGACTCATGATGAATTAGATTGTTTAACCCTGGTTCAATTCATGCTTTAAATTTCTTGTCAATAGCTTAGAGAATGAAGTCTGTCATACTACTTAATCTTGACAGTCAAATAGTTTAGGTAGAGAATAAGAAGAGTTCACTAGCATAATTTGAACTCTTGGAAGAAATAAGTGTAGAAGTAGATAGTTTGTTTTTTCTTTGAAAAGAAAATATGTCAATGGGTTTGCCCGTTCAAGTGCACCCAAGGAAGAAAAAATGTTAGGAAAGTAGGTTGGGTAGGTAGAGGTGAATTTGACCTAATCATGCTTTCAGATTATCAAAATCACTACTTTAGGGAAGAAGTAGAAAAATAAAAGAAGAAAATGCATCCAATGGATGAGGCACTATTCTTCATAAACCAAGAGATCTAAAGTTTTGGACACCTCCTAAAAAAGAGCTGCCCTCCCCAACTGGAGCCACTGTTAGTCATCAGTAATTTGTATCTCTCTAGATGACTAAATGCTTGTCCTAGATTTCTAGAAACAAAATTCATGAATCTTGTGAGTTCTAGAAATCTCACTGCCTTCATTATCCTTAGGATAAATTTTTTACTATTCTACTACTATGTCAAGGCATGACCAATCTATCATTCCTAGAAGACCAAATCCTAGACTTATGTCCCTCATTCTCACTATGTTTGCCACCTCTGACTTTACCACTCTATTTCTAATTGTCTAAGCCTTTTATTTTTACACCTTGATTTTCCAAGCAGCCTAAAACCTTTTTCCCCTAATCACCAAGTGCCTCAAGTAGTGGTGATTTCAAACTCCCTCTCTAGGCTCTTTAGATAAATCAAAGTTTTTAGTTTCTAGGATGGTAATGCATAAAGGTGTGTTAAAACCCTGTTTTCACTTCCAAACCCTGATTCAAGTCTTTCAGTCAAAGACCTATTCCAAAGGACATGCCAATAAGTCATGTAGGGTCCCCTAGGTTATGCATTACTTTGGTTTTCTAAAAGCTCACTGTTTTACATATGCCCAAGGATGAAATCAAATGAAAGGGTCATCCCCAAAACAAGGGTGAACTTATCATTGTTCAAAAGGTATCAAAGACCTCCAAAGGTACCTCCTTGATCAAAGCATTAGAGTCTACAAGAGGAAATTTTACCTATGTTAAATAATTTATGCAAGAATGCTTTATGATAGTTATGGCCAGGAACAAAGGCAGTAAGAAGCCAAAAACTCCTCAAGGGCATCCACACCAGGAGAAATGCAACATGCCTAAGTTTACAAAGAGTATCAGTGGTGTCATGACCAATTGTTTGTAAGGTGCTTCCTAGCAAAGAGCCCATGCATAGGATAATGAAGACAGTGGTACATAAGCACAACTGTGCCAAATCAAAGATTCAATAAACAAGAAATCAGAGTGAAAGGCCTCCTTGGCGACTGCAGGCAAAGATTAAAAATGATGTTAGAGAATAACTTATAAGTCTTATTTAGGCACACTATTTCACTACACCAACAGGAATAGATTGAGAAAAGTATCAGTGTGAAGGAGACAAAACTCTCCAGTATTGTCAATTTCCATCAAAATGGTCAAAGAAAGAGATCAAAGGTTCAAAATGTCAAAATTTCAAAATGGAGAAACCAAGCAGATCATCATTTTGTTGAGTAAGGGACTAAAACTGCCAAAATTTCAAAGAATGACAAAGAAAAAAAACAATGTATTATGGCACCTACAATAAAAAGAAGTGGCCAAAGGAAAAGAAGGTGTGTTTGGAAACCTCTAATAG
This sequence comes from Pinus albicaulis, assembly GCA_034641835.2. NCBI lineage: Eukaryota > Viridiplantae > Streptophyta > Pinopsida > Pinales > Pinaceae > Pinus > Pinus albicaulis. The sequence goes on along the minus strand of CM076576.1, from coordinate 295,437,243 downwards.
AGGTCATTTTTTTCTTAAGGTTATCTCCTGCACGAAAGAGAAAAATAGATGTCAGTAAAGGTAAAAATACCAAAAGGAAAAACATTAGACAAGGGGGTTTTACCCCAAATTATTTCTCCCAAAGAGTATAAAATACTGTGGTTATCATTTAAAATCATTTTGTCATATGAAAAAAGAGAGGAAAACTCCCAAATCACAGAATTCTGCTTCGGCAAAATTTAAAGGTGGAGGAAATCACGTTACGTTCCCGAAGATTTATGCTACGCACTGCGGCACCTCATGGAATTTATAAAGGGGTGCTATTCGCCCGAGGATTTTACCATGTGCGCAGGCGTGCAGCAAACTCGCCCGACGTCTACCCCAGAGCCACTCCGTGGTGCCTTTTCGCTTCCAAAGTCGCCCGCCGCTTTCCCGAGAGGCACCCAACTAGCTTGTGTAGAAACCCCCGACAGCGTGCAGAGGTGCCCTATTGTGCTCCTGCACGTTCAACGCTTGCCCAGGAGGCACCCGACTTGCCCGTGAAAAGGCACCCGACATCATGCAGAGTATGTTGCGCTCCTGTGTCTATTTAGGATCTGCCCGATAGGGCATGTAAAGGCACCTGACAATGTGCAAATTGTGTTGTGATCTTGTGTTCGTTTAGGAGCTACCCGACAAGGCGTGCAAAGGTACCCGACAACATGCAGAGTATGTTGCGCTCCTTTGTACGTTTAGGATCTACCTAAAAGGGCATGTAAAGGCACACGACAAGTCATGTAGAGGTGACTTGCTGCACTCCTACGCGTTTAGGAGCTGCCCGACCCTACGTGTAGAGGTCGCCTGACTGCTTTGTGCAGAAGGTGCCCGACTTGCCCACGATGCATTTCTGAGCCTATTGCTTCAGCTGTGAAAATATTTTGAGAGGTATTTAAGCTTTGTCCACCTTTTCCTATTTGTATAAAGGTAGGATTATAAAGAAAATTGAAGGGTGAATTTAGAAAAGGAAGTAAAATCCTAAAAAGGAAATACTTGGTCTCCACACAATTGAGCCTTGACACCATTGCAACCTCACCATCTCACTTACCATCTTCACAACATTCCACAATTAGTGTCAATTCTTTTTAAAAAAAATCTGAAGGTAGGGGTGAAGGACAGAATGCCTAGAGAGGGCAGTATTGACAGTGGAAAGAGGGGCCAAAGGCCTAGAGAATAGCAGAGGAAGGGTGGGAAAGAAAATAGGTTTGAGCCTATAAATACTAAAGAAGTGACAGCCTCTTCTACTATAGTTTCATATTTCCAAGAAGTGGGATGCTATGAGTTTTGTGAGAAAGTCTAGAAGGTCCAAATTCAACCTCAGTTGACCAAGCTTTTTGTCCTTAACCTCCATGACCACCAAGTACATTTAGCTGGAGTGAATTTTGAGATCATCACCAATGCACTATCTATGGCCACTGGAATACCTTGCATGGGGGAAAAATGGTTCAAACAGGTGTATCTGGACCTCAGCCATTATCATCGCTTCTTAAAACCAAGTTGCCAAGGTGATTGCAAAACCATTTTCCCCTTTTCTTATTTTCTGGACAGATATGCTCCTTTAATGAAGATCATTATGAAATACTTCACCTGTGAGGGGAGGTTTCCCATGGTCTATTCCTACCACATAAGACTACTCATGCATTTTACTAAGGCCAAACTGCTCTATTTTCCCTACTACCTTTGTAAAATTATTGATAAAATGTCATCCTTTGTGTAAAAGAGGCCTCCCTCACAACAAATTTCAAGCCTTTTTCATCATTCCCTTATCAAGATGATTGTCTTACATCAATTAGGGAAACAAGTTATCCCATGGGAAGTTTTCATCACCCATGATGTTTTCACAACTCCGCATCCTCTCCCTCTGCAAATCTTTCCATCATCATCTCATCCACCGTCATCCACTCCTCCATCAACCCCCACTGACCATGATTCATCCTCTTCATATGAATCTTCTCCCCAAACAAACATCCCTCTTTCACCTTCTTCTAAAAACTCAGAAGAGGAAGAAAAGAGTGACAAGGAGGAACATGATAGTCAAAAATAAAATGATAGTCAAGGAGAAGAAACAAGTGATGAAGAGGAGGAAATTGAAAGTGAAGAAAGTGAAAATGATGGAGAAGATACCAAGAACAATGAAGAGGAGGCAGATGAAAACATTCAAAAAGTCAGTGACAAAAGAAATGGGCTAAATGATGAAAAATAATCAAACAAAGAAGATAGTGATGACAAAGAGGAAGAAAATAGTGACCAAGATGAACATGGTAGTCATAAACAAAGTGATTATGATGAAGAGGAGGCAGATGAAAGGAGTAATGATAAGGGAAATGACAAGGAGGAAAGCATTGAGCGAAAGGGTGAACAAGAAGACCAAAACAGTGAGCCAAATGGAGATGAAGAAACAGATGACAGCCCAAGGACAGAGGCAGACTTTGATGATGAAGAGGAGGATAGTCATGAAGATGAAAATGTATTAAGCCATGATGAGGACACCTCCAATCATGACAACACAGAAAATGACAATGAAAATGATAATGATGTAAGTATGGAAGATGATAGTATAGGAGACTTGGAAGAAGATAAAAATGATGAAGATCTTGGTAGTGATACTAGCATGAGAGAAAATGAAAATACCTCTCAAGAAGGTAGCCAAGAGCAAAGTGAAGAGGACACACATACAGAAATCATCAATGAGAAGAAAAACAACCCTAAGGTCACCAATGATCAAGGTATTTAAGTGAAACATGTTAAAACTTGTACTCTCACTTACCAAAGAGGATCAAGGCAAGTGTTTTCTGCCTCTAAGAGGAAAGGGACCTTGCCATCTAATTCAGCTCAACCATTGGACAAAGGTAAGAAAAAAGTGAAAGAAGAGGAAGATCATGAAAAAGAAAGAGAATTTGAACTCATTCACATAGATGGTGATGATGAGAATGAGACAATAATTGCAAACTCCCTTCTTCAATACTGGAATGCACAAATCAAGGACTTAGAAGCTAAATTAGAAATATCTAAGGATGTCATTCACTTCTATTAAATGCAAAACAAACAAATGAGTGCCCAACAAGCCATCCATGAAAAAAGAACACTCAGGTACCAGAAAGAGTCTCACAGGGCACATGTGAAGCTGGCAGAATTCATGGGCACTTATGAGGAGATTAGTGATGACGAGGGTCAAACTAGAAGAAGACCTAGAACTATGAGTCTTAGGAAAGCATTGGCAAAGCAGAGAGAAGAATAATCAGCCCAAGCAGAAAAAATTTCTCTCCAAGAACTCCTTGACCTAGAAATTGAACATGATAGGGAATCATGGCTTTAGAGGGGTAACATACACCTTGAAACCAAGCTAAGAAGGCTAATAGAGACTTGGATCTACAAAGAAGGATGGCTAAGCATTATGCTCAAAGAGAAAAATTTGCAAGGCAAGAACTCAAAAAGGCCAAGATTGAGATCCAAGAACTAAAGGAGGAAAAGGACCAAGCTAGCCTTGGTATTTTGGCTCAAGCTTCTCTACAGGTATCTTAGGACCCATGAGGCACTTATCCACCAATTTTGGGAGAAGATGGACAATTTTTTGTTTTTTTCAAATTTTGAGGCTAGGAAAGCGGTACTCCTGGTGCTACGCTCATTTTTCAGGGCATCTTCAGCAGGAAAGGTTTAAATTTTGGATTCATCATCATGAGAGGAGCATGCTCACCAATTTTCATATCAATTAGAGTGGTTTTGATCCCCTAAAAGGGTCAAAAACACTCAATTTTTCACCATTCTGCCTGCTTTTTAGGACATGTGTTGCACTCCTGGCAGTCTTGGAATTTTAAATTTTTGGACAGGTTTTAGAGATCAGATTGAAGAACCAAAGGTATATCTGGAAAGTAGACTTCAAGGGATTTCCAAAGAGCCATCACATAGCCTTCACCGACAAAGGGAAGGACTTCAAAACACTGCTGCAAGGAGGCCTATTTTTTCTGTTCCTATGTCGTGGTCCTAGCATGCAAATTCAAATTTGACACACAGTGCTATGCTCCTGTGGTTGACAAGTTAGAATGTGTGTTTAGAAAGTTTTTGTCGGGCCTAAAGTCAATTTAATTGCTTTAAATGGCCAAAAATATATATTTTTTTGATATTTTTATGCCTTGGGCCTTGCAAGGCCTCAAGGACAATATAGATACTTTTGATTAGCCAATAGACTTCAAGATGCTCTATTAGGCTTTCCTCCTCCTTTCTTGTTATATAAGGCATGAGGATTCATTTTAATAATGGGCTTTTGATGTGTTTAAGAGTAATACATGGTTTTTGGAAGTTGAAGAACAATTTAGTGTCGTGTAGCTTGTGGATGATTTTCCTTGATTGATGGTGATGAAGTCTTGCTTGTAGGATCCCTGATTTTAGTTAATGGTGATGTATCTCTCATTTTTTCATGTTTTTATTGTTTTCCATATGTCCACCTTTCTATATTGCAATAGCTCAGAAGAGTATAGGATGAGAAATGTTGTTTGAGGCACCTCAGTCCTCCTGTTTGCTATTGTCTTCATGTTTTCCTCTGTTGGGTTAGTTTAAGGAATTCTTAGCTACTCCTTAGGCCCAAATAAGCTTTTCTATTTCATTTTTGGATTAATATGCTAGTTTATAAACATTATCCATGGTAAAACCTGCTTGTTTGATGCTATCTAAACTCTGTCTTGAAATCTCTTTTTGATGTATTCATTGATAGGTTAAGTCAAAGAGGTCTTGTTTTGATCTTGCCCTTTGAATATGTTTATCATTTTGCCTCAAATTTCTTTATATTTTAATGAATGATGTTTAGGATTTCCCTCTTAATTTATTGATAGTATTTGTCTCTTATATGTTTTCAAATCTTGAAATTAGAATCATTGAAGTTAGATAAGTTCTCTTTCTTCCTTGTTCCACTGGATTGTTTATCTTGAATGTTTATTTGTTTTAAATATTTTCATTGAGTAAATGGTGTGCCCTATATCATTATTAGTATATTTTTCTTTTCAGTATTTTACGAGCTCTCTGTTCATAGATATTTGACAAAGGATTCTTAACTACCCTTTTCCGTACCTTGGTTCCCAAAATTAATGTCCATTTCACCTCACACATAAACTTTAAAGATCCATTGACTACACTAGATTTTCCCTGTGATGTACTCGATTCATTATTGAGATATCAATGACTTCATAGACTCCATAGCCCAATTTATTTGATAACCTCTCACTCCACCTATCCTACGTGGTCATCTTACCCCAACCAAAACAATCAACAAACCTACACTTAACAACTAGCCTAAAAGCAATCATCCAAAGCGAACAAGTTCACATCCTTCGTGCATAATAGAGAGAGCCCTCTCTGAGTCCAGGAAGGCTAGGTCCTACGACTCCAAAGACTGGTCTGATGTTACCCTGTTCATTTCGTCTACCAACCTACTAAATCACGGGACCCTAACAACTTGTATCCCGATGCTCTTACACATTCCTCTATCCTTAATATACCTTCCTAAACACTTCTCATCACTATTATCCCTCAAAATCATCATTTTTGCACAAGCCCTAGCCTATTGCTACAATTTGGCACTTTTCGAGACTAGGCCTGTGTTTTTTCCTTTTGGACACCTTCCCCTCACTCAATACTTGAAATTCCACTTTCCCCTACTCTCTAACATCTCTACCTATCCCCCAAAATTTCCCCAATAATTTATATAGCCCCTAACCCCTTCTTTCCCCTCCCTCTACAAGGCAGTCGTAAATCCCCTGTTTTGCCTACACCAGACCCTAATTTCCTTTCCCAGTGAGCTAGGGTTTTCTATGGAAACAGATACATTTGAGAAGAGGAGGAATAATTTAGGTCATATCAGTAAGTATTAGGCCATTCCAACTCATAGGATCATGTCTCCATCATTTTTTAAGAATTCATTCCAAGGGTCAAGTCATTTGCCACTCATAGGGCCAGTTTTTCTTCAAACTATGTTTATGACCAAAAAAGGATGAATTTGAAAAATGTGAGATATTTTTGTGTCCATCATAGGTCAAGTAATAAATACCTCCTTCACTTTTTACACATGTAATTTTTTTAGAGAAATGTCAAAAATGCAGGTGCCATAGGAGAGTTGTTGTACTTCTGGAGTGACCTTAGGAAAATCAAGTTGTATCCTAGTTGGAATATCCAAATGACTTGTTTGATAATTCAAATGAAAATTAGACTGGAAGATATTTCCAATGGGCTATCATGAGGTAAATTTGGAGTTGAGGAAGGCCTACAAAAGTTGCCTGCAATAGTACTCTGCATTTCTACACCCTCATTCTTCACTTTTTGATCAGTCTTGCGAGAACCAATTTTTTACAAGTAAAATAAACTCCAATTAGAAAAAAAAGGTATATTTGGCAAGTAGACAGGATCATATTTCCAAAGAGATATCCTGGACCTAATTTGGACACCTGAAACTCAGTGAAAACCCGACTGCAAGTTGGTGGTAAAATGGCGCTGCGCATAACACAAATTTTCTGAGTTTGTTGATATTTTTCAATTTTCTCAAAATTTTCAAGTTTGACCATGGTCAATGGGATTTTTACCAATTTAAATCATTATTTAAATGTAATTATGGTGTTTTTAGTGTTACCTATGGTAAATACATTTCGTAAATGAACTAAATGAGGTGTAATGAATCAGTTCACAAAAGTTAGGGATGAGTCACTTTGACCACCCTACACTCTAGGTTTCAGTTTAGATTTTATTGGATCAACTCCTCCTCTCATGGATTAAACTCCTGAGGTTTGTAGAGTTTTTTTGAGGCCTATATCATGTCATTTTTTACTCATTTTTTAAACTTTGGGGTTGGAATCAATTTGATTTTTCTATTTGATCAAGGGAACTTGTACTCAGTTTTGGCCAAGCTAATAAAGAGGAGTTGCAGCTACATTTATGGGATGCCTATGGTATTGAATTTCTTTCATTGTTTCTTCTTAATTCACATATGTTTTAATGTATTTTTCATCTTCATTCATTTCTATGTTATGATCTTTTATAAGTTAGAAATTTAGAATACATGCTTGCAAATGCTCTATTTTAGGTAACTGATCATATTTTGTTTCATTATCCTTTGTCTGAGAGAAATAAATCTCCTATGATTCCCTTAGCCTCCTCACATTTTCTAAACCATTCCATAACCATTATCTTCAAGTGATTGACATTATACCTACCTTGCCCCATTCATCCCTGCAACCCTCAATCTATTGCCCTTGTTATGCAGAATTATGGATTATGGATAAAACATTCTTCCCTAGATGTAGTGCTCATCTAGAAAAAGAGGTTAAAGACTTTGCAACTACTTTTCCTAACAGTAAATAGACACCCAGAACAGATCAAATAACTTACTTGGAGTCCAAGCACTTCTTATTCTCCTTCTATTGCTCTTGTTGTAGCTTCAAATATGAGCTAGATTGCCAAAATATTTCTTGCAAATATGAACACTAAACAAAAAAAGATAGCAATAATACAGATGTATATTCAATTTATTCAGTTAAATCAATAAAACATGAACCATATACATCAAATAAGAATTCATAATATGAAAGATAGAATCTTATATAGATAGATATGTGGGAAAGTAAGCAGCAATCTTTATTAATGGATAGAAGGGGAGGTTACAACCAAGTGATTGATTTAGTGTTCACGATATCCAGTGGCATCCCAGTCTCATCACAATGCACATCTTTCCAGCAACATGTCACTTAAATCAATTCCTCAATTGAAATTCCACCAGCATTTCTCTACTCAAATTCTTCCTTATCAAACACTAGGATCTGTGCTCAATTTATAGAGGAGCTAAAGGTAGTTTTACAATCAATTACTTTCTAATAATAGGCAAGACATGGTCCCAATCTCATAGGTATCAAATGGACACACGGATTCGAATTTTGACACATGTGAACTCTTCTAGAAGGCACTGGCCAAGTGGAGATTCCAGAACAATGAGAATTTCGCTCCCAATGTTACCAATGCACCCATGAGTGTCGAGAAGTGCTTTTAAAAGCACCCTTGAATGGGGTTACCTGCATATGCAATGCACTTAGTACCTTTAGAGGTAGCATTGGTGAGCCCTCATATGATATAGTATAAACTTCAAATCTTTGAAACCTTTGCAATGAAATTCATGGATGATTTTTCTTGTTCTTTGTCTTAGGGAATGTAATAATTGAAATTATAGGGGATGGTAGACCCTATTCATTGGTTCTGGAGATGATGTCCTATTAACTAGGTCATTGGGAATGGTGTCCAAACTGACCTATAAAAATTTCCCCCTAAAGCATGAAGTCAGAATAATAATAACAATATTTTGATTGAGATTCTTTACACCGTGATGGGATGGAGATGAAGTGGAGTGGTGACTTGCAACAATCTTACAATACATTACATAATTATATATCCTCTTGATCATAAACTGTTGAGGGAAGGCATTCCCATGCTCAGCACATAAACTATATAATAACATGTACATAGTGCAGAAAATCGTCTTCATCAGAATGTTGTTGAATGAAGACATGCCTACAGATATAGGCCCATGTTCGGATGATGATATTTATGTAAGGTCAGTGTACAGATGATGTTTACAACAATCCTGAAATCACAACCTCGATGTCTGAAACTAGATCTGGGGTATTCTTATGTTTTTCACTCGATCATTCAGGTACAAGTCTCGCCATGCGGATATATGATTTGTAGCCAAACATGAAAAGACATCGTTTGATTACCAACCAATTATATGAGTTGTTAACAAATGCGAAAGAACCACTATTTATGTCAATGGCCCTGAAGGTACTGTAGTACATTTCATTAGGCGTGAATAGATGATTTGATGTAGAACACCAAACAAAATATTTTGGTCAAAAAACCGGAAGCGAGGATCTTATCGATGCTGTAACAAGTGTCATGGTACTGGAATATGATGTTTCTAAGTGAAATTCCTGGATAATGATTTGTCCTTGACAGGAAGTCACCTTATTTTGAAATGAGAGTTATTGATTTAGGAGAGAAATATATGACTTGATATAACAATGTTCAGGGGTGACTGTCACGAGAATGAAGGTTTAAGAGTATTGTATAAGGATGAGTATTCACTGGATGAATTCTCTTGAACATAACGGCGACACTGAGATGAGTTGGAAGCATTAACGCAAAACCAAAGTGAAGGTATGATGAACCATAGGTATGAATGAACCATCAAGAAGATTACCCAACCCAAACAGTCACAGTGATGGAGTGAAGTGTCATGTTCAAGAGTGACCTACTACCATAAAAAGTTCTATTCACTTTCCCAAATTTTCCCTGGTCATTTGTCGACCAGTACCTCTTTATTTTTTAACAAGCTTGAGGAGGATAACATTTTCTTGATCTATAATTCAACCTTTCGGGTGAATAATGTATCGGTATTTAATAATTTAATGAGTGTAGTGATGAATGAAAATCGATTCTTACCATGATTGACAAGGCCATCACTATTTTATGTTTTAACGAGCTTAACGATAGTGACAACCTGGTCCTTTTTCATATTTAGAGAGTTTGAAAAAGAGGACGAAATAAAACTCCATAAGTAATTTTTAGTAAAGTTGTCGCTCATATTGGAAAATGTGTAAAATAATATCTAAGAGAACCTCTTTATTCATGTTCGACCAAGGTATTCCTTTGTCGTAAATAATCTATCTCAGTCCGGAAAAGGGTTAAACTTATACAGAGTACATATCAATTCATTTACTTTTATGTGCTCGAAAAGGCAAGTGCTCGACAATATTTTCACATTATCGAAGTCTGAAAAGAGCTAAAAGAAGATTCCAGAGGTTCATTTTTCACTGTTATCAAAGCTCGAAAAAGAGATAAAGTGTGCTTCAAAAACTTTTTCATTTTTAACAAAGCTCGAAAAATAAGGAGGAAAAGTATGCTTTGTGGTCAAATCATTCTCGAAATAAATCTGCACGACTAATCTATTCATCAGTTGTAAGAACTATTCAAAACAACATCAAATGGATTAAAAATACATGTTTCATGATAAAAACATAATAAAACCATAGTCATAGCAATAAACATGATTTGCAAACAATTAAATGACTATTTAAAAGAGTTTTACTATTCATTTTTACAATTCCATAGTTACCATTTTCATTTTGGAGCTCTGAACCTGATTTTGCCCCTGAAATTCAGCTGTTTGTTGCGATCATTTTTGTGGACGGATTTCATTGCTGTTTGATCCAGGTTAGTGACATGAACCCTCTCTTTCCTTCAGTAATCGTTTCATTTCTTTTCAGTGAAAATTTTTAGGGTTTTGGGGTCCCTAGGGTAAATTATTCTCCTAAAGAGGGCAATGCACCCTTGGACATCGAAAGGTACGTTGCATCGCAGCTAAAATTAAGGCTAGCTGCATATACAATGCACTATCTCTTGTCCAGGGTTGCGTTGGGCGCAATCTTCATTTTTTATTTTTGCATCATGGCCAAAATTTGCCTAGTTTTTTGCATTGAATGTAATATAATGGTTCTTATGGTTATATTTTAGGTTTTCATCAGATTACAATGAATATTACATGGAGGGAAAGAGAGTATATAGAATAGGATATGATTTACCTAAATGATCCGGGCACAGTAAGAGCCCTAAGGGATTGTTGATTGTTAAAGTACTTCCGGTTGTCAGGAAAGAGGCAACAAATAGAACTCTTGGAGTTCTTAGTTAAAGCATGGGATCTAGCTATCAAGGCATTTCATATTAAGAACCAAGTGGTTCCCATAACAGTAGAGGATGTATACTTTCTCACAGGTTTTTCAAGGAGAGGCTTGCTTATTTCGCTGTCGTGGTCTATTCCTAGAGGAGAGACTATGAAAGATTATGTTTTGCAACACTGCTATCCAGGGGTAGAGCCAAGAAAATATGGAAAGATAAATATTCGAGATGTAAGAGATTTTCCTTTGAGAACCATCCTTTTCACTATCGCAAAACTTGTTGGCACCATTACACTACATGTAGCGAACAGATCGTATATGTAGTATGCGCTAGAGTGTATGGAGCCAACAATCTTTAGCTAGTCTAAAGTTGTACTTTCTCAGATAAAATAACAACTAAACAAAGGAAAGGGAGGAAGGAGAAGAACTTCAGTTATGGTTTGATCCTCATATCATTTGTCTTAGAATGGATTCCACTGATGCAGCCACAACATGTGACACTGGATGTGTCTAATCCTAGAGATCTGTGGATGCAAATATGGGTAGAACTAATGGGTAGGCATGCAGTCCAATCTACCATTGTGTTCTCGACTGTGTTATTCACCTGGTTCAGGTGACATATTATTGCCATCGATGAGTATGCATACACAGGCGTTGATTTTTGGAGAGATCCAGATTTAGCTTTACTAGAAGGTGCTTAGTGGGGTACAATAGGTAAGAATGTTTTGACCATGTTTTTTATTTTTCTACGGTTTATATAATGCTTTTGTATTTTCGATGTTTTCCCAAGACTAAACTAAATGTTTGATGTAATGCAGATGTTGGTCGATTTCAACTAGTGGAGGAACCAGAGCATGTAGCAGATGCGCCAGTAGAGAGGGATTTCAGGAGAGCAGTCCTTCAGGATCTTGATATGGCTGAGACTCTATCTGAGCTTCGACAACACATAGAGGGGTTGACCTTTGGTATTCCAGATTATCGGATCGAAGAGTTACCCATGCGACTGCAGCGTCACACTATAGGTGTTCCTAACCATTGGATGTGGTTACTATGTAGGATAGCTAGATCTATAGTGTGTTAACAAAAGCACCACTAGTTTACTTTTGACATTTTGCATACATTTTTCGGTTAGATGACCAATGTGTCTTGGGCACAATTTTTTTTTAAACTTATAACTATCTATCTTTTTTTTTTTTTTTTTTTTTTGTATCTAGAGGAATCAGCAATGGCGGAGGTATCGTACTCACGTAACACGGGGTCGAATCCCCCCGGCTACCACTATAACCCTTAGGGGAGAACGCAAGGCCTGCACGCATGCTTCCCGGGTAATCGAATCAACTTACTCACGTAAACACTTTTGGCATCACGGTCGGGGATTGAAATTGTGACCTACTTATCAGCACGAACGCCTTAACAGAACGTCCGCTGACCACTATACCATGCCCCACGGGCTAACTATCTATCTATTTGATTTCAGTGTTTTCCTATGTTTATTGTGCAATCCTATTAAATGATGTGAATAGTTTCTTTACATGTGTTGCAAATGTCTGTCTAAAACTTGATTAGCTAAAGAATCAGTCAATGTGTTCAAATTTATGGAAATGTGTTGATATTGAATAAAATAAAAGTGTCTTTCCAAAATTTGAATACTTAGGAACAATCGATGCAGTGTTGGATTTCTAACAGTATAAACACCAGTAAGTTGTAATACCACAAGTTCTGATTCTAACCTTATGATGATGTGGTTAATACCAAATGAAATGGCATCAGAGAGAAGTTCAATCAATGCTCTATACTGAACGATATTATTCGTTGATCTACTGATACAAATCCCTTGAAAAATCACTAACTTGTCATTCGAAGTGAAAATGGCCCATGCTTCATAGGACAGAACTTGTGTACTACAACTAGCACCATCAGCATATCCAAAAAATGGTTCCAAGGATTTAGACATCTACGATGAAATGTAAAGTCGATTACTAACGTCAAGAAAACTCTAAAAACAAACTAAGATAGTGAATGCAAATCAACAACATATATGTGCAATATAATACAAAAAATTACTACGCTCATGATTAAGCATAGTAACATTTCAAATACAACCCATTTCTAGGCTGTGCCAATGGAATTCCATCATAATCAACTAACCCATAAACACCCTTAGCAATAAATATTCTGAAAATATAGGGGCCATGCCATAATGGCTCAAATTTCCCTGTACCGATTAAATTAGCTTATTTATCATAAGAAAGGACCGAGTCACCTTCTCAGAAAATACGAGGCTAGACATTTTTTTCGTATTGCGCCTTTATACGTCTCTTATGCGCTTCGTTGGTCAATTGGGCTCCACGACGCATTTCATCAAGATGGATGAGGTTAAAAAGACGTGCTTCTTCTTCTGAGGTGTTAAGTAACAAGTCAATTGCGAGTTTTAACAATGGTATTTCACATTATATTGGTAAGATAGCTTCCAGACCATACACCAATTGAAAGGGAGTAAATCCAGTTGTGTTTCTCACCAAGGTTCGGTATACCCACAAGGTTGAGTACATGATCAAATGCCAGTTTCTTTTATGAACTCCTATCATTCGTTGAAGCATACATTTAAGAATCTTGTTGATAGCCTCAACTTCTTCATTTGATTGTGGATATTAAGGAGTAGAATTATCATGTGACAATCCTAACTTGGCAGTCAATTCAGTCATCATGTGGTTGAAAAAATGCTTCCCATGATCTGTAACTATAGCCTGCAGGATCCAAAACCGTGCAATAACATGATTAAAGAAAAACAATGCATCTGTCTGTCCTATGTTGTTGAATTTAGGCATCGCTTCAGCCCATTTGGTAAAGTAGTTGACTGCGACAATAATATAACCGTGACCCCCAGACGAATGAGGGTTACAGGTCATGAAGTCAATACCCCATTTTGAAAATGGTCCCACGAAGACAACAGGATGCATTGGCACTGGCAGTTTGCGGATTTTACGATAAAAAATTTGGCATGCATGACAACTTCTGACAGCGAGGATGCAGTCGCGAAATATGGTAGGCCAAAAGTAGTCAGCGCGAAGTATCTTCTGCGCAGTAGCGTATCCAAATAAATTTCCACCACAAGCCCTAGCATGACAATCATTTAAAACCTTTTTGACCTCCTCATGAGTGAGGCACCACCTTAAAATGGTATCGACACCACGATGATAAAGTGTATTGCCAATGATCAGATAATATTTGGCTTGGTATTGAATACATCATTGTTCAGAGCGAGAGGTATTAGGTCAAAAATTTTGAGTTTGGAGATAAATGATGAAATCTCCATACCAAGTATCAGATGATCCGATCAGAAACAGAGACTCATTAGGAATTGATGGTTCCAACATAGTAGCAGTACTATCAAAGGTAAGGTCACAGAGAAGCTTAGCCAAAACTAAAGACTTCCTTGACATGGATTTTATGAATTCCAAATCAAATTCCTACAAAATGACAATCCATTTTGAATATTTCCCCCCCAGAAATTGACATGATAAGATATAAGTCATGGGGTTGCAATCTGAAATCAAAGTAGCCTTTTGGAGTAGGATATAGTGGCGAAATCTTTGGACAACTTGAACAGTTGCCAAGGCAAGCTTTTCTATGTATGAATACTTAACTTCTGTATTATTGAGATTACGACTCAAATAATAGATCGGATGTTCAATTCCATTTTATACTTGGACCAAAACCATAGCAATGGTCATTTCAGCCGCGACGATATATAGGAAATAATCATTTTGATAATTAGGGGGACACATTAATGATGCTCAGACAATAGTATCCTTGACAACATCAAAAGAAGCTTGCGCAACCTAGTCCCAATGGAAGGGAACCCCATTTTTCAAGAGTCGAGTAAATCCTTTAGCCATTTTGGTGTAGTTTTGAATGAACCTTCTTAGGAAGTTAGCCTTTTGTTGAAGTTTCTGTATCTGAAGTAAATTTTATGGTGCAGGAAAATCAAGAATGGCCTGAACCTTCAATGGATCGATTTGAATTCCTTCTTTTGATATTATGAATCCAAGAAAACGACCAGAACCAACACAAAACACAAATTTAGGTGGATTGAGGAAAATTTTGTAGTGTCAGAAGTGTAAGAAGATGGCTCTCAAATGCATCGGATGACCAGTCCGATTTTGTGAATGCACTGGTAAATCATCTAGATAAGGTTGAAAAATGTGCTTGATGTCATTGAAAGCATAATCCATTGCTCTCTGAAAAGTTTCCCCAACGTTATTTAAACCAAATGGCAGTTTCCTATAAGAGAATGTGCCCTAGGGACAGATGAATGTTGTCTTATGTTGATCCTCTGGGCGAATATTGATTTTATTGTAGCCAGAAAATCCATCCATGAACGAAAAAATTTCACATCCAACACAATTGTCAATAATCTAGTCAATAAAGGGAGTAGGATAGTTGTCTTTGGACAAGAAATTTTGACATCCCAGTAATCAATGCACACTCTAATTGTTCCTTGTTTTTTCATGACAGGAATGATACTGGAAACCCACTCAGTTAGCGGAATAGGGTAAATGAAACTAGCATGAAAAAAACTTTCAACTTCTGCTTTGATGGTAGTGGATTTATTTGGATGAACAGGACGAAGTCGTTGACGCACCAGTTTGGCATCAGGATACATATTAATAGTGTGTTCAACAATACTAGTATCTATGTCTGGGATTTCCTCGTAAGACCAAAAAAATACATCATGGAATTCATGAAATAGAGAGCGATATGTTTCGAGTTCTGATGGAGAACAAGTCACACTGACATGAATATTTTCTACAACACCAGGTTTGGTCAAAATATTGATAGAAATGGTTTCTTCAATATTTGAGAAATTTCGCTCGGAATCGATTGCATTAATAGGTAAATAATTCGAAAAGAAATTTTTGATTGATGGATGATATAGTTCACTAAGATAATTTTCTTCATAATCAGGAAGATGGGAACGATGATGATAATCTTCTCATGGTTCTCCTTCTGAGATGATAGCTTCCAAAATATTCTCATCTGTCAATAAAATTAAGGAAAATGGATTAGATGGAGTACCAAAATATAAGGAACGATCAACCCAAACAATCGGCAACGCTGATTTTAGATTCGTCGCCCAAGACAGATAGATTGATTTCTATGCTAGCTCAATAGGGTTGGGCAGAAAAAACTCATCCAACGTAACAATTTCAGAATCATCCGTACTATCCCTTAAGCCAGATGGAGTGGAAGAGATCATGTAGCAGGTCTCTATACTTGCAATTTCTGCCGATGTCTCAAGTGGCGGTAATGCAAAGTTTCCCATGAGAGTTGAATCCTTTAAGAGTCCTACACCAATGTTTTGAAGTGATAGCTGGGGTGTGTGAATGAACAGAACACTTCCAGTTACCTGTAAAACAGAGGAAAAGAAGGATAGATGATTAATGATTGTGATAGTATCTTTATATGGAAAGGAAATCATTCTAAAATATGTAGAAACAATTGCAGTCATAGCATATACCCATGGCCTTCCAAGTAGAATATTATAGTCAAGGGGTCCATAAAAAACCTCGACATCAACATTCATTGTTTTTCCCCCTAGTTCAACATGTCGGTTATCAATAATACCACAAGGTTTATATGTACGTCAATCAAAAGCCTTCAACGTCATTGATGATTGCAATAAGCATGGCGAGCCAAGTGACTTCCAACAATTTAGAGACATAATGCATGTAGATTTTCCCTCATCAATAATAGTACGATGAAAAAGGTGATTAAGAGCATTTACTTGTATGGAGAATGTTAATTCTGCTGGAAGTTGTAGCACATAGCCCGTATGATTAAAGACGACAAGATTAGAATCAATCGAATTATTTCCACCAATAGCCGACAATAAAGCCTATTTTTGGGAGGGAAAATTTTGTAATACCTCAATATTAGACATAGCTAAATGGGATTGAGCCAAATATTCAACTATATTATAATTTTGAGCAGCTCTTGCCCGAGGATTATATTTCGATTTGTGAATTAGTCCCTTTGGTGGCTTAATTGTCAATTTAGGAATAGCAGTAGGCGGTATCAATTCTGTAGACGGATTCTTAGTCGAGGTAGTAGGTTGATCAGTGGCCTAACTACCATAATATTTATTACGCGTTGACACCAAAATATATGTTGAATGTTTTGTGACAGATAACATAATTAATTGGGAACTAGACGCTAGATCCATAGCAACCAAATTTGTGCCCGAATTTGGAAACGGATCTGTCAACATGGCTGACGCATGGGAAGTCTTAATGATTTTTGAGACTTTAGCGTGGTGATGAAAATCTTGAAAAAAAAGTTCCTCATTATAGATTATGCATGGATAACAAGGTTTTGTAGGTCCAGACGATTGGTCATATGATTTTTTCTGCGGGTTAGAAGTTTGTTTTTTCTTAGATTTCCCCTTTTTCTTACTTCCGAGTTGCTTGTCACATTTTCCTTTATCAAATGAGATGGAATTAATTCTGGAATAAGGTGCAGGATCAGATGCAGTAGTATGATGTGTGCTTGTACTACCAATCAAGTCGTCTCTGGCATGAGAGTCCTTTAATTGAGGAGGAACAATAAAATTAGATCTCGGCGCTTTAGGAATTTTTTCATAGAGCATGCCAGGATGACTTGCTCTTCTGTGATGACGCCACCTTTAGCCACATCCTCAATTATAGATGGTAACAGGGGCTTAAGGAACCACTCAGCAAGGAGCTTATCCGAAACAAATATCTTAACCATTCTACAACATCGACGCCACTCATGAATATGATCAGAAATGTGAGTAGCATTAGTTTTTTTGAAATTGGTCAAGAGTTCAGTTCCAGTTTCATATCATATGCGTAACTGGAAGTGAGCCAGAAAGACAGTAGGTATGGTAGTGAAATTATCAAAAGAAGCTCTAGATAAGTCAATGTGCCATTTTGCAGCCGAACCAATGAGCATATGCTGGAAAAGACGTAGTCGAATAGAATCATCATTTAGGGAATTTGATGAACACCATAATTGATAAATCATGACATGAGTCAACGAGTCTTCCCCAGGGTTTCCATCGAACTTGGGAATATCAGAGGGTAATTTGTGAGGTATCACCGGCCACCAAGGAGCATAATTGATTGGATCATTGGTTAGCCGATTTAAATCTGGTAACTCTAAAGTTGTAACAAAGGGAAAATGTCTATTAAGGTCAGGTTGAGCATAGCTAGGGTATGATGGAATTTATTGAGCAACAGGCCTTTGAGCACCAGCATAAGGAATCTGCTTCTAGTAACCCAGATAGGGTTTTTTTTTAAAATAAAATGCTTGAATATTCTGTTGACCAAAACCTGGATATGATACTTGTTGAAATGAAGGTTGAGGCATTTGTGCTTGAGGCTTCCAAGGGGTCTATCCACCAATGTTATAACCCAAATTAGGACAACTTTGATTAAGTTGAGGATAGGTATAATCAGGCTGTGGCTTTGAAATCCCACAAAATGGTAAACCATCTTGTGAATAAATGATTCCAGATACACGTTGTTGTAAATTAACTAAAGGATTTGGAGTTTTTGGACCTAATACTTGAGGGTGTTGAGTTGAAGGACCCACCTGAAAAAGGTTGTTGTACAAAATTTTGATTCTGTAACAGGGGTAAATATGTATTAACAAGTGGAAATGATGTGGGTGTAATAGGTTGAACTGGTTTATATGAGTGTACAACCATCTGTGTTTGGATAGGCAGAGTGGGATGCCATTTAAAAACATTCATTTCGACATTAGGTTGACCAAAACGTGATGGATTACTATCATATTGGGTGATCAAAGGTTGCCCCCCAGCATGAGGAGGATAATAAGATGGAAAATATTTCTCTCCAAATGTTGGGAGTCCAATTGATATGGTATTTAATGGATTATACCCAGAAGGACCGGCTTGATATTGCCCTGATGATGTGTATAAAGAATCAAGACATTCATTACTCACTATAGGTTTACTAGTTAGAATACCAAATGATGACATTGGTAAAGTCCATGGGTTTGAATATGCACCAGAGAAAATTCCAGATAAAGATTTATAATCTGATGGGACCATACGGCCACCATGAAAATATGACTCTGGTGAGGTTGTAAACATCGACGGGCTAGCGAGGGAAGGTACTGACATAATTGGAATATATGTCCCAACCGAAGATGTTGGTTCAGGCATGGTTACTTGACCAAATGTATACCCTTTGGATCGAGGGGAATATGAATAGGAACATGATCAACAAAAGAAAGTGGTGATTGAGGAAAAGACTCATACAAGTAAAGATCCTCCCCAAAATGGGTTGGAGTTAAAGGTTTCTTGTCTTGTGGGATTTCTTCAATCGAAATTAAACCACGTGGATGTATTTCACCGTCAGGCCCAAAGTATATTTCAGGAGATTGACTATGTTATATGGGAGATTCAATGGCTACAGATATTTTTGGGGTGACCAATGTAGGACAAACTTCTAGTTGTTTGTCTTCGAGATTTAGATGTTCTGGAAAAAAAGGGATAGGATCTAGATCAACTTCTATTTGAACAAATTGGGTCCAGGAGGTATCGTCTCACTGATTGGATGGATCGTGACCACGGGTAGCTGTGAGGACTCTGTTTCAACAACATTAGAAAAACCAAGATGTGTAGAAACAACTTGTACCAACTCTGGTATATGGGAAGATGATGTCTCACCAGAGGTACTAGTAGTACTTGATTCGGTAGTGTGATGTCACCTTCGCTGATCAAGAGTAACTTTTGGTGGTAAAGGTGGTTTCAATGCTAATCTATGCGAACAACGGGGGAAAGGATTTTTTCTTCCATGATTACTGATTTATTTTAACCAAAAACAAATAAACAAAATAAAAGGGTAATGTTAGGAAAAAGGTTTACCAAGAAACTGTGAACTGTAGAATACCTCTCGATGAACCAAGAAGTACGGGCACGAAATATCCCTGAATGATGTGTTTGGTATACCCCAATTTACAAGGTGGCCAACTCAGTTCACTATGGATGGATAGAAACCTAAATTTTTCCTCCCAAATATACTCGAAGATACATGGAGGCCCAAGTCTGTATTAGTGCTATCTGATGCGAAACTACACAATGAGATCACCCCTTTATACTTTTCGTACTGTAACACCGCCCGATATAACCAAAATTACATGGACGAGCTACGATATACTTGCGTATGTGGAGTGAGGTATCACACTCATAATGTATCGCAGACAATTAATGACAGCTGCTATGTTTTACAACGTCTGAACACGTCTCTAGCCTAGACCTAATAAATTTTATCGTTATGGTTCCAATGCTTTGTTAGGTAAATTGAGATAAAATTTATGTTGATATTGTTTATCAAGTTTCCTTTCAAGGTTCACCACGATGATGTATTGGAAATTCAAATGATAAGCAATCTTTCACTTTTAGTTTTTCAATGAAAATCCTAACTACTAGAGGGAAAGAGCAATCAATTTGAGAGCAAACAATCAAAGAGCACAAACTAAAATGCAACTTTACTTGTTGTTCCTTTTACAAAACATACAATCCACTACATGCAAATGCATGTTTTTCTTTTCATTCCCTTTAATTTTATGAATGTAGAAAAGGAGACTAAGTGCATCAAATCAATAAAAGCAAATGCCTTTTACTTTTGAGAAATGAAGAATTTAAATAACAATTTCTCTTTTGAAGGAAAAATGAGGAATTTAACAACAATTTCTCTTATCAAGAAACGAAGAATTTACCGACAATTTTCTTTTTCAAAAGAAAATGGATCTAATGCAACATTGAAAATACTTTGAAATTAATTCGTCAATGATAAAGAAAAATGCTTTAAATAAGCATTGAAAAAACTTTTCTTTTAAAGAGGAAGGAGTAGGTGAGGTCACTGGTCAATGTGAGGTATCAGTCTCTTTAAAACACAAAAAATAATCAAACTAAAAGCAAATGAAATGAAAAACTCAATGGAATTTGGTTGATTCTAGGGGGCAACGCAGTCTCTAAGGGGAGACAGTGTGTTGCAATGCACCCATGGAAGGGAGACAGTGTTGTTGAGCGCAGTCAGAGAATAAAAACTCAACTGTTTAACATACTTCTAATGAAATTTTTTATTTCAAATAGTATAATATTTCTGATTAAATGCTACTAGGTGAATAAACGAAGAAAATCAGAGGCAAATACACTAAGGATGAAGGGTAAACTGCCCAGTGGATTCGCCAATTTGTTATGCGGAATTATGGATTAGGGATAAAACATTCTTCCCTAGATGTAGTGCTCATCTAGAACAACAGGTTAAAGACTTTGCAACTACTTTTCCTAACAGTAAATAGAAATTGAAAACGGATCAAAGAATTTACTTGGAGTCTAAGCGCTTCCTATTCTCCTTCTGTTGCTCTTGTTGTAGCTTCAAATCTGAGCTAGATTGCCAAAATATTTCCCACAAAGATGAACACTAAACATAAAAATATATAAATAATACATATGTCTATTCAAGTTATTTAGCTAAATCAATAAAACATGAACCATATACACTAGATAAGAATTCATAATATGAAAGACAGAAGCTGATACATATACATATGTGGGAAAGTAAAAAATAATATTTATTAATGGATAGAAGGGGAGGTTAAAACCAAGTGATTGATTTAGTGTTCAACATATCTAGCAGCATCCCAACCTCATCACAATGCACATCTCTCAAGTAGCATGTCACTCAAATTAATTCCTCAATTGAAATTCCACCAACATTTCTCTACTCAAATTCTTCCTTATCATACACTAAGATCTGTGCTCAATTTATAGAGGAGCTTAAGGTAGTTTTACAATCAATGACTTTCTAATAATAGGCAAGACATGTTCCCAATCTCATAGGTATCAAATGGACACATGGATTCAAATTTTGACACATGTGAACTCTTCTAAAAGGCACTAGCCAAGTGGATATTTCGGAACAATGAGAATTTCACTCCCAATGTGAATAACACACTGATGAGTGTCGGGAAGTGCTTTGCAAAGCACCCTTGAATGGGGTTACCTTCATATGCAATGCACTTAGCCCCTTTAGAGGAAGCGTTGGTGAGCCCTCATATGATATAATATAAACTTCAAATCTTGGAATCCTTTGCAATGAAATTCATGGATGATTTATCTTGTTCTTTGTCTTAGGGTATGTAATGACTGAAATGATAGGGGATGATAGACCCCATTTATTGGTTCTGGAGATTATGTCTAGTTAACCAAGTCATTTGAAATGGTGCCCAAATTGACCTATAACATCCCTGACCTAGCGTTTCTTTGACTTAATTCCATTTTCCACTAATTTACCAAACCAAAACCAAATCAAAACAACCCCTTGTACTCATTACCTAGCCTAAAACCCTAATTTCTCCAACCCTCCTAGTTGTGACCCTTTTAGAGAGACCCCTCTCCAACTTGATAGAGCTAGCTATCAAGTAAAAATCTTGGTTTTTGGTTACGTATGTTGGGATTCCTTCCTCGGCCTTGGGAATTTGGTGGAGTGATAAAATATACCATGGTAGATAACTTGCCAAGTGAGCTTCTACTTAAGAGAATTATCAGCCATCAAATAGGCCTGATATGAGGTGCATTCCTTCCAAACAGAGTTTCCTACCAACTGACACCCAATGATAATGAAGATATAAGGAAGCATGTTCAAGGAATCCTAGAGAAAGGATTGATCAGGGAAAGCTTGAGTACATGTGTTTTCCCTGCGGTACTTAGTCCAAAAAAAGGTGGAGAATGGAGGATATTCGTAGATTCCATATAAATCAACAATATTATAATCAGGTAAAAGTTTCCATTAAAAAATATGGATGACATGATGGAATATTTGAGTGGGGAGACCTAATTTTCAAAGTTTGATTTCAAAAATGGTTAGCATTAGATCCGGATCAGAGAAGGAGAAGAGTGGAATACAAATTTTCAAGACCAATAGTGTACTATACGAATGGTTATTCATGTTATTTGGACTGAAAAATGTGTCAAGAACATTCACACGGTTGATGAATGAGGTATTAAAGGAGTTAGTTGGTAAGTTTGTTATTTTTTGTTTAGATGATATTTTTTTTTTCAGCCGAACAAAGGAAGAACACCTTAGGCATGTAAGGCATGTTATAGAAAGGTTTTAGCAAGAGAAACTGTTCATTAACCTAAAGAAGTTTACTTTTATGAAATATGAGTTGGTATACTTAGGATTTTCCATTTCAAAGGATGGGATGAGAATGGATCCGAAGAAAATAGAGGCAATTGTGAGTTGGCCTTCACCTAAGATAATTTTTTAGGTTAGTATTTTTCATGGTCTAGCTACTTTCTATTGGAAGTTCATCAAGAATTTTAGTGGAATTTGTTCAACTATTGTTGAGACAATCAAAAATAATATATAGTCATTTTTTTGGACAGTAGAAACAGAGAAAATTTTGCAGCTCTTCAATAATAATATCATTGAGAAGCTGTGTTGAAGCCATATGTATTCAATCAACTTTTCTAAGTGATATGTGATGTTATTGGTACTGCCATTAGAGCAGCATTGAGCCAAGAAGGCAGACCTCTTGCATATTTTAGTGAGAAGTTGAATGAATCAAAGCATAAATACTCCTCTTATGACAAAGAATTCTATGTAGTGGTTCAAGAATTGAAGCATTGGAGTAACTATTTTATGCCTAGGGAGTTTGTTTTTTTCTCTGATAATTCTACATTACATTATATAATGCAACAACATAAGTTGAACCATAAGCATTCCAAGTGAGAGGAATTCATACAAAGTTTCACCTTTGTTCTGAAACATTTGAGTGGATAAGAGAACAAGATACTTGATGCTTTGAGCAGGAGGATCTTGACCATGTAGGAGTTCCATGTGAAAAAAAATTTCTTCAACTATTTGAAGGACTTGTATGAGGATGATGTTGACTTCCTAGAGGCATTTAAAAAATGTTGAAATCCCGTGAGCATAGATAAAAAACCATGGAGGGAGTTTATGTGGCAAGATGGTTTATTGTTAAATAAAATTCAATTATGTATCCCCCATTTTTCAATGAGGGAGAATCTGATGTTGGAAAAATACAATGGAGGATTGGAAGGGAATTTTGGTGTGGACTAGACACTTGGGTAACTGGTGATGGGCCCCATAATTATCTATTTTATTAGGCCCATTTGATTATTTATAGACTCTTAAAAAATGTATTTTACCCCTTTACTTGCACATCATAGAGTTAATTTTTAGTATTAATGGGTCCTTAGGAATTTGGTTTGTCCTTGCTTATTGTGTACCTAATATTATTTATTGTTGTATAAAATTTTGAGAATATTGGGCATATTATGAAGATTTGGAGGATGAGATAATCTAGGGACTTTCTCCCCAATATAGGAGGATCACTATTGGATAAAAAATCAATAGGATATTATGAATTTATTTCACAAATTTTGGAGCTCGAGTGATTCAGAAAATATAGGAATGTGTTCTCTATCATTTAATACAAATTCTTAGTGTTAGGAACGATATCCACTATTTGAGGCATTTTGGAGGGGAAAGCCTCCTCTTTTCAAGGAGAATGCTTCCCCATCAATTTTTGTAATTACCAATTCGAATTTTCCTATAGGGGAATGTATTTCTTAGTCTTCTAGTGGAGAAAACTTGTATTTTTGCAGCTCCACTTTCATTTCTAGGAGGGATGTACTTGGATTGATTCAAATAATGAATTTTGGTGTCATTTGTAGCTTATAAAGCTTGGTATCTTTCATAGGACTCTGAGTATCCTTGGGATTGGCCATCCTCAGAGCCTCAGATCCCTTTTGTACAGTTTTTTTTTTCTTCTTTTCACTTATTATTCACATGCATCTCTTATTCTTGTTTTTTCCTATTTCTGCATTTAGTATTGATTCTTATTTTGTTGTGGGATTGGGTTAAATGATTTAAGTGAGTTATTTTTCAGGTTATTTATAGATTCATAAGATTTATTCATCCTTCTAAAATATTTTAAAATTAAACTTCATCATTTATCTTCTTGGATTGGTCTACTAATTCACAAATTTAGAATTTCTGGAAAATCTTTGTAGCGAAATAGTAGTAATTTTCTTCTATTTTTTAGAATGGGTTAATGAACTTCCTTTGAGTTTATTCCAATTGGAATGGAGTACTCAGAAATACTACCTAATAACGAAAAAATTCCCATCCCATTTTTATTTGATTTACTTGGTAATTTAGCAAGTTATTTCCTCCTATAGAAAAACAAGGCATCCTGTAGAAACCACTTGTAGCACGCATGTATCATGTGTAAATTTGACCATATCAGCTCCAAAATATTGGTTTTTATCACTTAGACTCGAATATTGAACCCTAGGTTATAAATCCTTGATTTAGGAAGACCCAAGGCCACTTAGGAGTTTCCTTTTTACCCTGCAACACATCTCAACAATTTGGGTTAATGGAAAAATTTATGAATTGGATATCACAATAATGATTTCCTTGATTGCCATATGAAGTATCTAATGAACTATTTCAATGGATATAAACTCTTTGGAATGCAATAATTTATTACATTATCTTTCCTTTGTGCATTTTACATTATTTTACTTTCTTTATTCTTAAGCTAGGATTTCTATTTCAAGCATTATTATTTCCATTCCATCGACTAGGTTTCATTTTCAATGCAAATTTTACATTCTGAAATTAGGTTAGTGTTTTATTTCATGATATTCACTTCATTGCATTATATCAATGAAATAAGGACACATTGAATGTTGTACATATATTTCCGACACCTCTTAAGTTTGTACGAACCACAGGTTGATAATTTAAGTTGGTAGCCTTGGGAGTTGCAGCATTCTTGTTGCAATAATGGGGCTCATCACTTTTTGGCATCATTGCTGGGGAGGTTTCAAAGTATGCATTGTTTTCTTCCATAGTTGATTAATTTTTTTTACTTTCTACAAGAACAAAAAATTTCATTAGGCATATTTCATTTCAAAGAAAGAAAAATTGCATTGCATTAGCATTCTTATTCAAAAAAAAAAATCTCCAACATTAAACCACCCCATTTTATCACATGGTGCAATAAGAACCACATCACCATACACTTGTGTAGGTAGAATAAGAAGAGGTGGAAGAGAAGGTAGAAGAAATGGATGGAAATGATGACAATGACGAATATCCTCTTTCATTTCCCATTCAAGATATTGATAACATTGTTCATATGAAGAAAATACCTCCATATTTCCTTCCAAACTTCCATGGTATGAGGATAGAGGATTCCATAAACCTTTCTCTTTGAATTTGAAATCCTTTGTATATCTTATGGCTACTTACTAAATGCTCAAAAGTTGAGATTTTTTCTGGAAACATTGAAGGATAGAGCTCTTAAATGGTTCATGAGTAATTCGATAAGATAATGGAATGATATGAAAATGATATTTCTAGAAAAATATAAATATCATAACCTTAAAGATTAAATATTTATAATGAATAAAAAATAATATGAGAGCCTTGAGGATCTAATAGAGATATTTACGTATAATGTTAAGAGGGTAAACTTTAATAATTTAGGATTTGACACTCTAAAAACCCTCTTACTTATAACAATTAGGGATGAGTGGGTTGATCTCCTTGATCTCAAGAGTAGAGGTGAGGTATAAAAATTATCATTTGAAGAAATTTGTGAAACATTCAAGCACATATCAAGAGGAAGGGAAAGAGTAAGTAATCAAATCAAGATCGTCAATTCAAACTGGACTTGAAAATTTTCTTGATGACTTTTAAACAGAAATTATTAGCAATCTAAGAGAACAAGTAGAAATTTTAATAATGCAAGATGAGGAAAAATAAGATGTTGATATTTGTGTTTTCCATGCATAATCACATGATATTAAATATTTCCCATCATTACCAAGGTTGAAGGAAGCTTACCAAGAGGAAAATGGGGCAATTCAATCACCAAAGAATCTATGTAGTTCCAAGAAGACTATGGCAACCTAGTCAACTTGGTATGGTGCAAGAGGCTAATTCACAATTTCAAGGTTATGCACATCCATATCAAAGTAATTGGAACACACCCTTTCCTTTGCAAACTTGGCCATCTCAACCCCCAAACCAATCTTGGAAACTATTACCACTCAGTAATTTCTCAAGGTTAAAGAAATAAATAGTCTAAGGTAACCATAAACCTACTTTTAAACTCTAGGATCTAGCCTTCCTAGGGTTCAGAGAGGGATCTTTCTATAAAATTTAACTTTGTTTTAATTATAAGATATTAGGCTAGTTATGATTGTGAAAATTGGTTTTGATTTGTTTTGTTTGGTGGGAAAAAATCACTTGAAGGGATGGATAGTGGGAGATCTATTTTTCCATTGGGATAAGGAGTCAAAATCAAGCAAACAGAACTGGGATCAAGGCCAAAAATTCAAATGTTTTCAGGGCAAGATAGATAACCCTTGAAGATCTTGGAAATTTGTTTTTGTGAAGTGGTATGATTAGGATAAAGGGAAATTAATAATCCTTTGATCCGAAAAAATGAAATAGTAGGCAGAGGTCAAACGAGAGAGGGAGCAATTAAGGGTTCCCTACACTAGAAATCAGAGGAAAACATAGAAATGATAACCATTTAGAAATAGGGTGCTCTTAACAAATCCTGTAGTAATACTCCTAGTTATTCATTCAAATTTAGAAAAAACCTATATTGATGCATGTAACAAAGATAACAATGACAAGTAAGGAAATAATTCACTCCAAATAGCTCATCACAAGAATCTTCAAGTATGATGCCAATTGGTTTGATCCAGTCTGTTACTCAAAATTTGAAACACAAAAGCCTTCAAGTCCAACAAAAATGACTATAGCAATCTCCAACAATTTATTCCACAAAAATACTTCAAAATATGAAGCATTTATACAAATTCTAAACTAGAATATCTTGAAAAAATATCAAGATTGGTGTATAAATATCTCAAATTGTTTTACATAAATAAAACTTTAATAAAGGACATTCGAAACTAATGCATATATTTGGAACTATCCTTATGGATTTATGCTTAAAAATAAGAGAATTTTAATTTGATATGAACTCTTAGTTGATTATGAGGCATCCAAGTCACTAAATGTCTCCTTTCTTTGCACATTCTGCTCCAGAAATTCTGCAAACTTTGGGTCCAATGATACCCTTTTATATCTCAATAAGAAATATATATGTAAAAAGTGAAAGAGGTTATTGTATATAAATAAGTTTTTGAGATAAACCTCTCTCAGTTCCCTAAAATTCTCGTCCATCTGTTCACAATAGGCTCTGTAAAAATATGGGTAAAATAGATCTTTGCACAGCCTGAAAAATAGGCTGTAAATATGTGCATGTATCTCTCATTTTGTAATACCGGTGAAAAAATTGAGATAGTTTTTTGTAGCAGGGTCGCTTAGGAACAACAACCTCCTTCTGGTTTGTAAAATGTATTTCTGATTGGCCACAATCTTCTCTGAAAAATGATGACTTAACAAGAATTTTCTGTAAAAAGTGCTTTCAAATATTGTTTAATATTTCCAAACCCATAATGGTTGTTAGAAAAAGTGAAAGAGGTTTTTTTAGTTGGAAATCGTGGGAACATAAACCTCCTTCAGTTTTTCAAAATTCATCTCTTATTAGTCACAATAATTTCTGCAAACAATGACTTAATAGGAAATTTCTGCAAAAATGTCCCTTCTTGCTCTGTTTTCATCTTTTAACCTTACTGTTCTTTTAACTATTTTTACTTTCACTCTGGATAAACATTATTATTGTTGGTGAAATTATTTTCATCTCTATTTAACTAATACTGCCAATTCTTTTACTTTCACTTTGGATAAATTTCATTGTTGTTGGTGAAAGTATTTTCATCTCTGTTTAACTATTACTACCTCTGTTTTTACTTTTCATTTTTTACATTAACTGCTCTGTAACTTTGTTTTAACCTTCACTCTGAATTTCATCTGATACACTTTAACTTTGATGCTCTTTGACTGTTCTATTTTCATTGTCACTATGAATTCTTACTTTACTTTGAACTTTAACCTTTACTGTGAGTTCTTCCTTTTACCCTGACTGTTATGAATGCTTTGTTTTAGTCTTTACATTAAAATGCTCTTTTATCTTTCACAGGATGACTGTCCTTTAACTCTCATGCCTGGAATATTTTAAGAAGAATCCTTTAAATTCATTTCCTTGTAAGTTCTTGGAGTAAAACATATATTTAACTAGTATTTAGATTGTTTTATCCAAATTCTCCTTTTGCTAATAACCTGCAAAACAAAATAATTGTTAATTAAACAGAGGTTTTCAAGGAGGTGATCGAAGGATTTTGAAATACCTGTGGAATGAGATTTGGCTGTGGGGGTTTTAACTTTGTTGGCACTAAGTAATTGAGTGTAAAACTTTCGGATTCTAAGCATTGGTAAAAGAGTTTGAATCTTTCAAAGGGTTTTTAAAGGTTTGAAAAAGGATAAATTTCTTCAACTTTGATTAAAACACGTTAAATTATTCGAAACTATGGTTTGATCAGGGTTTCTGAGGCGTTGGAGAGGTTCTGATGGCTTTGGAGGTCTCTGAAACAAACTGAGGCTTTCAGTGGTGTTAATGGTAGTTGCAATAGCTTTTTCTGGCTTTTCATTGGTTTTGGGCTTGAAAATGAATCATAGGCTTGGTTTCTTTACTTGGGAGGAGAAATACAGTCAGAGAATGCAGAAAAGGGATCAATGAAGCGATTTCGGGGTTTATTATGCATTTTTAGGGTTAATTTAGTGTGTAATAAATGAATGTCAAATCGGGCAATGGCGGTTTTCGGGCTTGAAACGACAGAAAGCGCGAGTGGTTATCGCATGCCCCATCGGTGGTAAGTGGTTTCGGGACTAAACCACGCGATCCAATAGGAAACAACCACGTGGAGGATAGATAAAGATTCAATACCACTCATTTTGCACAATTTTGAGAAGGGTTTGATCGCACATGTTTTCTGCGCGACATTTGTTTTCATCCGTTAGATCTCGGGCTTCGATTGCGAATGACCCAGATCTCTTGGGAAGTTGCATCGGGATGGAGGAGTGGGACCAGGGTAGTTATATGCAGCGGGGTTGAGTTAAATTTTAAGAATATATATTTTAAAGAAAGTTTAAAACTGTATTATATGGACGAGCGGGAGTATATAACGTATGTTTCAACCTTTTAAAACATTTATGAAATGTTTCAACCATATGTATAATTGGGTGCGGGTTTTAATATTATATAGTGTCATCAAAAGTTTATTGACATTTGTTTAAAACTATAGGGGTGAGATATTTGTATATGGATATGTTAAACCAATGGGATAGGGGCAGGATAATATTGCGTACATGGGATATTAAACATTGGTTTTAACTTTAAAATAGAGGGCTTGTGGGTTTATTTAGATAAAGGGTATTTAATAATATAGGAGGGGGTGTATTTATGGATTTAATAGAATAAGTTAGAGGTTAATATTAAAAAGGGATAATGTAATGAATGAAAATACATGTTTAACTCTAAGTAAAGTGAAAATAAGCATAGTTTATCTTGTTGTATTATTATACACTTTAACTTAGAAAAATGTATTTCTAGGGTTTATGAATGATTTTTGAAAGGGAATGAAGTTAGTTACTTAGGGTTATTATTTTTACTAAGTAAAAAATGGGTTTTTATTTAGGAAAAGGGATTATGATTAATTGATGAAGGGTGAATGCTGATGAATATGTGTTTTTTGTATGAATTCAATATTTTTTAACCAAACAGTCATTGAGCCTTGGGTCTGGTCCCAACAGAAGTCAGAGAAATGATCTGAGCCTTTTTAACTGAAGGTTTAGAATATTGAATCACTGTGGGGGAGGGGAAATTAGTAATTTTTCCCAATGATGCTTTATTACATGCTTGCACAACTTCTTTCTACCTACCCATCTTTATTTCTAACATTTTTACTTCATTTTCATGGGTGCATTTAGGCTTGTAACCCTAAATCAATTTTATTTCAAAGCATAAAACTATCTAAGTCTAACCTTATTTTATTTGAGGGCTCAGATTAAACTATTGAGCTCCGCATTTATTCTCTAACTATCTACTGATTTTTCAAGTTTAAACTATTTGACATATCTTTATTCTCTATCTAAAATATGAAATTGAAAGCACGAAAAGTTAATATTAAATTGTTTAACCGATCACGGATTATGGCATTTATTGACACTTTGCACATAATCATTATTCTTGCAATAAAAGTAAATAGTAGTGGCATTTTGACTTGCTCACTTTCATGTCTTATTTTTCTGTTTTTTCTTTTGGGGTCTATTTTTTTCTAAGTCCTTTGATATTTCTTTTAGGACTTCTACCCTCTTTTCATTTTTAATTTGGGAATACATTTGTAGAAAGAAAAGGTATGTACAATATTTCAAGATTTTAACAAATTCAATTCAAAATTATGAATCCTATATTTATAGGACCCTAACAGCGGTTTCACATGGGGATGACATCTCCTTGTGAGATGTCAAGAACACCATTGACTAGTAGCCTGATCCATTGGGCCAATCCCAAACATGTATATGCTATGACTGAAAAACTCTTGAACTGAATTTACACCTTTTTCTACAAACTGAAATCTGATCTGAGACTAAAAGGTGCTGCAACCTTCAAACCAAACTACTAAATCATCAATATCTTAGGGTATTTTCCTTGGCTTCAAATATTAATGAATTATTTCAAACTAGCTGAAAACTGAAAACTGAAATAAGTTGAAATCCTACCTATTTACTCTAATCAGTTGTCCAACTACTGGTTAGGTGAAATGAAATAGCCAATGCAACCATTCAATCATCATATAGATTGAGATATTTTGTTGCATGTGCTTGTTGATTATCAAAACTATAATTTTGTCACCTATTAGAAACTTGTCAACAAATGAGAGGATAAGGAAATACTTGATTTCCTTTGTTGACTCTAGAAAATTTTCAAAATGATCTTCCAAGATATATACACTAATGTTTAACTGATCTAAGAAACTTTACATCTATTTTGGATGGCCTTCATGCCATGAAACTGAAATTTTATTTTCATCTTTATCTCCCTACAAACTCTCAGATAAGTTTTGTGATGATATTCCTACTGATTGTAATGTTTGACTGCTGAAACCTTTATCATCTTTATTATGAAACTCATAGTTAGTAAATGGATAAAGGCTTTGAATGAATTCATTATCCAACATATCTGCTATTGGATCATGAAAAACTTGTGAGGATGACTGCAATCTATTGGATATAGAATTCCATGGGACTTCATACATTTCGAAAACTTGCTCATCCTTTTCTTTAATGATGTTATACCACATTTCCTTTAAAAGCTGAAATGATTCAAAACATAGTGGTATTGAATTCTCC
The DNA here is from genome assembly GCA_034641835.2 of Pinus albicaulis. Taxonomy (NCBI): domain Eukaryota; kingdom Viridiplantae; phylum Streptophyta; class Pinopsida; order Pinales; family Pinaceae; genus Pinus; species Pinus albicaulis. The sequence continues at coordinate 295,405,100 of CM076576.1, read as the reverse complement.
TGAGTCATTTGATCTGGTATTTCAATGGAATTTATTAACTATAATTGTGAAACTGAATAATCATGATCAAGAAATTCATTTTTTTCTTTGTTGTCCATAACAATATTTAAAGACTGATGATTATTGATGGCATGAAATTTGTTTCTAATGAGTTTAAATGAAGAAAAACAAAGAGGTAAAGAACCTTCACTTGTTTCCAAATTTTTTTCTTTTTCTTCCTCACTTTCATAGCTAATTTATTTTGGCTGATCACTGTATTCAAATTGTTGAGAATGAATTTCCTCATCCCATAAAATAGCTTCTGATTGCTTTGAAAAGTTAGCTTGAGTTTGGAGAACATAAATATCATCATAATGATCATACTTAGGCAAATCATCAAAAGAAAGAATTTCATCAAACATACACATTAAATCGATAGATTCCTCTTCCACATATTGATCTGTAAATCCATTTTTTGATCTATGATAATTGGAATTAGCAGGAATTTTTTCATGGTTTTCAACCTCTTCTATTTCTTCATGGTGATTTTGAATAATAAAATCATCTTTCATAGTGATCTTATGTATGATTTCATCTAGTTTTCTTACGAAAAGGCTGAGTTTTACCTCTGTAATGTTGTTCTTCTCTTCTTCTTCTGCTTTCAATTTCTTATTTCTGATTTGTAGATTAACTTCTACATCAACTACAATGTTCTGCATCTGTACAAATGTTTCTAGCTCTCTTTCTCTTAACTGAAATTCTATTTATGGATCAAAGGCACTTGGATAATGCAAAAGAGCTGAATCATGAGGAGGTCTTATATTTTCTGGCATTGAATAAAAAACTTGATTAAATTTGTCAGAAAATTGTTGTATTGCCTCATTTAGATGCCCTTTTAAATGATTTTATTCTTCTAAGATCATAAAAATATTGAATTTAATTATCCATCTGTCAAGAAAAAGTTTGGAAAGTTGTTGGAAATTTTAGATTCTTGCAATAGGTAGATTCTTGAACCAAATTTTTACTCTATTTTGCAAAGAAAGAGAAAAAAGTCTGATTTTAACATTATCTTCATCAATCTCAAATAAATCCATATAATTTTCAAAACCTTGAATATGTTTTTGGGTAATGATGTTATTATTTTCTCCGTCAAACCTGGGAAGAAATTTGTAATAGTTATCAGGGAAATCATGGAGTATAGGAGATAAAATAAGGGGCTTATATCTATCTGGAACTTTATATGGTATAGGAATATGTACAGGGATTGTAAGATCAGTCTTGATTATTTGAGGCTTCTTAATTGGAAAATAATCATCATTAGATTCAAAAGAAAGTTGCTCAAAGAGATTAAGAGAATTAGTATTTACAATATTTAAATGAAAATAATTAAAACTAATCTAAAATTTTCTCTAAAATACAATATACATTGAATTTTTTTTTTAATGAGAAAGAACATAATGTCTTGGATTAAGATCGAAGTTGAAAGCCTGATATTTCTGTATTGTTCTTTCAGGTTCATTCCTCCAGTGGAATCTTGATTGTGAGATTGATTTGGAGTCGCCAGGTGGATGGTTTTAACCTTTGTGTGTCTGATCATTGTCCACCATCATAGATTAGATCTGAACCTGTAAAATATTTTTGAAGAAAATGTTAGTTTTTCCTTAGTATGGTCGCCAGTAATGTTATCACTCAGTAATTTCTCAAGGTTAAAGAAAGAAATAGTCTGAGGTAACCATAAACCTACTTTTAAACTCTAAGATCTAGCCTTCCTAGGGATTACAGAGGGCTCTCTCTATAAAATTTAACTTTGTTTTAATTATAAGATATTAGGCTAGTTATGATTGTGCAAATTTGTTTTGATTTGTTTGGTTTGGTGGGAAAAAATCACTTGAAGGGATGGATAGTGGGAGATCTGTTTGTCCATTGGGCTAAGGATTCAAAATCAAGAAAACAGAACTGGGATCAAGGCCAAAAAGTAAATTTTTTTTAGGGAAAGATAGATAACCCTTGAAGATCTTGGAATTTTTTTTTTGTGAAGTGGTATGATTGGGATAAAGGGAAATTAAAAATCCTTTGATCCGGAAAAACGAAGTAGTAGGCAGAGATCAAACGAGAGAGGGAGCAATTAAGGGTTCCCTACACTGGAAATCAGAGGAAAACATAGAAATGATAACTAGTTAAAAACAAGGTGCTCTTAACAAATCCTGTAGTAATACTCCTAGTTATTCATTCAAATTTAGAACAAACATATATGGATGCATGTATCAAAGAAAGATAACAATTAGAAGTAAGGAAATACTTCACTCCAAATAGCTCATCACAGGAATCCTGAAGTATGATGCCAATTGGATTGATCTAGTCTGATACTTGAAATTTGAAACACAAAAGCCTTCAAGTCCAACAAAAATGACTATATAAATCTCCAACAATTTATTCTACAAAAATACTTCAAAAGATGAAGTATTTATACAAATTATAAACTAGAATATCTTGAAAAAATATCAAGATTGGTTTACAAATATCTCAAACTATTTTACATAAATAGAACTTTAATAAAGGACATTCAAAACTAATGCATCTATTTGGAATTATACTTATGGATTGATGGTGATAAATAAGAGAATTCGAATTTGATATGAACTCTTAGTTGATGATGAGGCATCCAAATCACTAACAGTCTCCTTTCTTTGTGCATTCTGCTCCAGAAATTCTACAAAATGGGGGTCCAATGATACCTTTTTATATCTAAATATGAAATATATATGTAAAACGTGAAAGAGGTTATTGTATATAAATATGTTTTTGAGATAAACCTCTCTCATCTCCCTAAAATTATGCTCCTACTGTTCACAATAGGCTATGCAAACAGATGGGTTAAATAGAGCTTTGCACAGTCTGAACAATAGGTTGTAAATATGTGCATGTATCTCTCATTTTGTAATACCTGTGCAAAAGGTGAGATAGGTTTTTGTAGCTGGGTTTCTTAGGAACAAAAACATCCTTTATTTTTGTAAGATGTATTTCTGATTGGCCACAATCTTCTCTGCAAAATGATGACTTAACAGGAATTTTCTGTAAAAAGTGCTTTCAAGTATTGTTTAATATTTCCAAACCCATAATGGCTGTTAGAAACGTGAGAGAGGTTTTTGTAGTTGGAAATCTTAGGAACATAAACCTCATTCAGGTTTGCAAAATTCATCTTTTATTAGTCACAATAATTTATGTAAAACAATGACTTAAACAGAAAATTTCTGCAAAAACGTCCCTTCTTGCTCTATTTCATCTTTTAACCTTATTGTTCTTTTAACTATTTTTACTTTCACTTTGGATAAACTTCATTGTTTTTGGTGAAAGTATTTTCATCTCTGTTTAACTATTACTGCCAATTCTTTTACTTTCACTTTGGATAAATTTCATTGTTGTTGGTGAAAGTATTTTCATCTCTGTTTAACTATTACTACCTTTGTTTTTACTTTTCATTTTTTACCTTGACTGCTCTGTAACTTGGTTTTAACCTTTACTCTGAATTTCATCTGATACACTTTAACTTTGATGCTCTTTGACTGTTCTATTTTCACTGTCACTATGAATTCTTACTTTACTTTGAACTTTAACCTTTACTGTGAGTTCTTCCTTTTACCCTGACTGTTATGAATTCCTTGTTTTAATATTTACATTAAAATGCTCTTTTATCTTTCACAGGATGACTGTCCTTTAACTATGATGCCTATAATATTTAAAGGAAAATCCTTTGAATTGATTTCCTTGTAAGTTCTTGGAGTAAAACATATTTTTAACTAGTATTTAGATTGTTTTATCCAAATTCTCCTTTTGCTAATGACCTGCAAAAAGAAAAATTGTTAATTAAATAGAGGTCTGCAAGGAGGTGATTGATGGATTTTGAAAGACTTGTGGAATGAGATCTAGATGTGGAGGTTTTAACTCTATTGGCACTGAGTAATTAAGTGTAACAGTTCTAGATTCTGAGCATTGTTAAAAGAGTTTGAATCTTTCAAAGGGTTTTTAAAGGTTTGAAAAAGGCTAAATTTCTTCAACTTTGATTAAAATAGGTTAAAGTATTCGAAACTATGGTTTGATCAGGGTTTCTGAGGTGTTGAAGAGGTTTTGATGGCTTTGGAGGTATTTGAAACAAACTGAGGTTTTCAGTGGTCTTGATGGCAATCACAACAGCTTTTTTTGGCTTTTCACTGGTTTTGGGCTTGAAAATGAATCACAGGCTTGGTTTCTTTACTTGGGAGGAGCAATACAGTCAGAGAATGCAGAAAAGGGATCAATGAAGAAATTTTGGGGTTTATTAGGAATTTTTAGGGTTAATTTAGTGTGCAATAAATGAAAGTCAAAGTGAGCAATGGTGATTTTCGGGCTTCAAAGGACAGAAACCGTGAGTGGTTATCGTGCGCCCCATCAGCAGTAAGTGGTTTCGAGGCTAACCCACGTGATCCAATAGAAATCGACCATGTGGAGGAGAGATAAAGATTCAATACCACTCATTTTGTGTAGGTTTTAGATGGGTTTGATCATACATGTTTTCTATGCGATATTGGTTTTCATCCATAAGATCTCGGGGTTCGATTCCGAACGGCCCAGATCTCTTGGGAAGTTGCATTGGGATGGAGGAGTGGGACTGGGGTAGTTATATGCTGAGGGGTCTAGTTAACTTTTAAGAATATATATTTTAAACAAAGTTTAAAACTGTATTATATGGCCGAGCAGGAGTATATAACGTATGTTTCAACCTTTTAAAACATTTATGAAAATTTTCAACCATATGTATAAGCGGGTGCAGGTTTTAATATTATATAGTTTTATCAAACGTTTATTGAAATTTGTTTAAAACTATAGGGGTGAGATATTTGTATATGGATATGTTAAACCAATGGGATAGGGGCAGGATAATATTGCACACATGGGATATTAAACATTGGTTTTAACTTTAAAATAGAGGGCTTGTGGGTTTATTTAGATAAAGGGTATTTAATAATATACGGGGGGTGTATTTAGGGATTTAATAGAATAATTTAGAGGTTAATATGAAAAAGGGGTAATGTAATGAATGAAAATACATGTTTAACTCTAAGTAAAGTTCAAATAAGCATAGTTTATCTTGTTGTATTATTATACACTTTAACTTAGGAAAAATGTATTTCTAGGGTTTATGAATGATTTTTGAAAGGGAATGAAGTTAGTTACTTAGAATTTTTACTTTTACTAAGTAAAAAATGGGTTTTTACTTAGGAAAAGGGATTATGATTAATGGATGAAGGGTAAATGCTGATGAACATGTGTTTTGTGTAGGAATTCAATATTTTTTAACCAATCAGTCATTGAGCCTTGGGTCTGGTCCCAACAGAAGTTAGAGAAATTCTTTGAGCCTTTTTAACTGAAGGTTTAGAATACTAAATCATTGTGGGGGAGGGGAAATTAGTAATTTTCCCCAATGATGCTTTATTACATGCTTGCATAACTACTTTCCACCTACCCATCTTTATTTCTAACATTTTTACTTCATTTTCATGTGTGCATTTAGGCTTTCAACACTAAATAAATTTTCTTTCAAAGCATAAAACTATCTAAGTCTAACCTTATTTCATCCGAGGGCTCAGATTAGACTATTGAGCTCCTCATTTATTCTCTAACTATCTACTGATTTGTCAAGTTTAAAATATTTGACATATCTTTATTCTCTATCTAAAATATGAAATTGAAAGCATGAAAAGCTAAGATTAAACTATTTAACTGATTATGGATTATGGAATTTTGGATTATGGCATTTATTTACACTCTGCACATAATCATTATTCTTGCAGTAAAAGTAAATAGTAGTGGCATTTTGACTTGCTCACTTTCATGTCTTATTTTTCTCTTTTTTATTTTGGGGTCTATCTTTTTTCTAAGTCCTTTGATATTTGTTTTAGGACTTTTACCCTCTGTTTTCATTTTTTAATTTGGGAATATATTTGTAGAAATCAAAGGTATGTACAATATTTCAAGATTTTAATAGAGTCAATTCAAAATTATGAATCCTATATTTATAGGACCCTAACAGAAACAAGGTTGGAAAGAACCTTATGGGAGAAATCCATAATATCCTCAATATCCTCCATACCCAACTCCATGCTATCCCTACCATCCACCTCCACCAAAACCACAATCCCAACCACATCCATCTGATAGATCCTCTCCCACTCAACTCCCTGTACCACCATTTTCAAACCCACACAAGGAGGTAGCTCAACCCACTTACAATGTTGAGGTAAAACAATTCCAAACATCTCCTATTGATCTAAATGCTATTAATACTAGTTTAGGAAAGGTATTTCAAAAAGGATATTCTATTGATGTCATTGGAGGAAAACATCCAAAAGAAGAAGATTAAAATAAGGAGACCAAAGGATCATGGGATGCACTTGATGGAGAGAAGAAATCATAATCATAGGTTGAGAAAGTTCCATCATGTTCACTATCAAATCCTCTATGTGATAAAGAGAATAATCAATAAAAAGAAGAAGGTCTGAATTTCATGGAAGAAGAAGACATACATGATGATCTAAATCAGCAAGTGGACTAGGGGCATCAGAACTATATTGAAATATGGTTCCAGACAATCATCAAGTTGCAGCAAAACACTATTGTTCAACTTTTCTTAATCTCATTTCAGTCAAAACTTTCCCTCTTACATTCAGGCACATTTCAAATAATATATTTCGAGCCTACACATGAGTTTATCTGTCATTTTGATGTGCACATGGTTCCATTGGACGTATTCCTATACTTGTTTTTTTTTTCAAGTAGAGTAAGATAGAAAAAATAAATAAAAAATGAAAAAGAAAAAAAAATGAGAGGAAAAGAATAAAATATTAGGTGAAAACCTCCTTTGAGGTTCTTGATATTGGCTCATTTATTGAAAAAATCCATAAGGAAGTCAATGGGTTGGAAAAAGAGAAAAAGAGAAAAAAAAGAGAAAAATAAAAGATCCTACGTGAAAACCTCCTTTGAGGTGTCTAGGAAGACCTAATAGTTGAAAACCTCAATGAGGCGGCTAGTAGGCCTATAAGAAATAAAAATGAAAAATTTATTTTCTCCATGTATCTCTCTTTGATGAATGTAGGTGCTCTCCAACCTTTCCAAGCAACAAAAACAAGTTAGCATCAAAAGAAGAAAAACATGGTCAAAAATATCGTCAAAGGTGGTCAAACGTGGGCTTTGTCATCCTTTACTTAGATGCTCTAACGAGACCAAGTCCATGTAAATCCATGACCCTTATCGATTTCGAACATCCACCCATCATTTCCAAGCCTTTCCCATTCATTTTTCTTGTTTTCCTAAAATGCTACTAGAGGGTTGTGTTTAGCTACAAGAGGCACAAATACACAGAGATAAATTTTTTTTAATAATAAATTGAAAACCTTGTTTCCATTTGCCGATATGTTTCATGGGGAGATGCATATGTATTATGGTAACATTCTCATGGAATTTCAACAAATTCCAAGGCACACTTTTCAATAAATTGGCCTCCATCACCTACAACCATTTTTATTTTTTTTCAAGTTTTGTGCATCCATTTGTCATGATATTTTATGGGGAGGTGCATAAGGATGATGGAAAAATGCTAAAATAATTTCATATCAATCTAGTATACTATTTCAGATATATGGATAAACAAATTTAGCTACACGAAATTGTCCTGAAATGCTACTAAAGCGTCCTAAAATACTACAGGAAGAGCCTGTGAAGCTATAGGAGGGAATCCAATGAGGATAACATACCAAATTTCCATTATTTCTCTATGAAATAATAAAGCGGGGGCCCTACAATGATTCACTCATCAGCCATCCATCACCTATCGATTCCATTTCACCAATACTTGCTCAAAATTTCCACTTTGTCCTCCCTCTAAAACAAAATAGAGAAAAACCACAAAAGACATTATTTTCTATTTGTCCAATGTCTACTCTACTCCCTCATGAATCCAATCATGTCCTCATGGATTTTCATCATTTCCCTCAACACCATCATGGAATATAAAAACTTCAAGGTAGGATTAAACGACTGCTACAAGAAGAAAACTCGTCCTGTAGCAACTTGTGCAATCACAAGAGAAATCTATGAGATATTTTTTTTTCCCACCAATAGAAGAATGATGAAGCCATATGTGAAACTAGGAAGGGACACATCATCCTTGGGAAGTAATTCCACCAACACCAGTATCCTAGACATCATAGAGGAAACCACACACACATAGCAAAGTTAATAGTTAGGTATAATCAAGTTCTGAAGACATGCACCAGGAATAATACAAAAAATCAAATCCCTCTGAGATCATGATGTACATGGCCCAAATCAAGCATGAAATCACCTCTAACAATATTACCCACATGTATGAAAGGTATGTAATTGAATCCTTTGGGCTTCGTGAGTGTTATGTAATTTCTCTTTTGTGTTTCTAAGTATTTGGGGTTAATAAAGGCAATCATCCAGAAGCCAAATACTTCACCAAACACAAACTTTACGTAGCCTCGTTTTCTTCTCCCACTAGCCTTGTCTTCATCTAACTTTGTTTTCATCACGTCCAACCTTTTTTTCATCACCACTGGTCTCGTTTTCATCTAGCCTCATTTTCATCACCCTCAACCTCCTTCAACATTCCCCATCAAAATTAAAGATTCATCTAGCCAACAAGAAAACAAGGGGGCTCAGGGGAAGGTAAAATTGAGGATGACACCTCCCCCAACGCCAAGGGTAAAAAAAATATGACATCCATGATAAGGACAACCACTAGATCAACTACAAATAAGAAACTAAAAGCACAAAAGAAATTGCTACAGGATAAAGACAAGGTTTCTATAGGAGAGAAAAAATTTACAAAAAGTACTACAGGAGGAGGCAACAACATCAAAAGAGGTAGAAATATCCCCTTAGATACTCCAAAATCCCGAACCACAGCCTAACCTAGAGTCCTATTATAAATTTTTGAAAGCAAGAAGGATTATTCCTGAGAAATTTACAGTACCCCTCTTATTCAAATTGGAAAAAGAGAGGGGAGGAACTCATAAATGGATGCATATTGAAAAATCAAAGAAGGTAGAGGATATAGGACAACAACACTAAGTCTGCCTGTCAAACTAGTATCAGGGTCATAGGGGTCGCCTAGAGCGGGACCATCCATGCTTGAGTTCTATTCATATGAAACCGCCTCTAAAAATACCTAATACATCCATAATATGCCAAAGGATACCATGAAAAAGGAAGGAAAGAGGAACAAAGCTAGGTTGCTCGAGGGTGAGCAACAATTTCAGTAGGGGGAGATGATGGGCCCCATAATTGTCTATTTTATTAGGAACATTTGATTATTTATAGATACTTAAAACATGTATTTTACCCCCTTAATTTCACATCATAGATTTAATTCTTAGCATTAATGGGTCCTTAGGAATTTGGTTTATCCCTGCTTACTGTGTACCTAACATTATTTATTTTTGTAGAAAATTGTGAGAATATTAGGAAGATTATGAAGATTTGGAGGATGAGATAAGTTATATAATTTCTCCCTAGTACAAGAGGATCAATATTGGATAATAAATCAATAGGATATTATGAAATTATTTCACAAATTATATAGCTTGAGTGATTGAGAAAATGTAGGAATATGTTCCCTCTCATTTAATACAAATCCCTAGTGTTGGGAACTAAAACCACAATTTGAGGGATTTTGGAGGACAAAGCTTCCACTTTTAGAGGATAATTATTACCCATAAATTTTTATAATTACCAATTTTAATTTCCTCTAGGGGCATGTATTTATTAGTTTTCTTGTGGAGAAAACTTGTATTTTTGCAGCTCCACCTTCATTTCTTGGAGGGGTGTACTTAGATTGATTCAAATAATGAAGTTTGGTGCCATTTTTAGCTTCTAAAGGTTGGTATCCTTCATAGGAATTTGAGTATCCTTGGGATTGGCCCTCCTAAGAGCCTCAAAGCCATTTTGTACAATTTATTTTTCTTTATTTCACTCCTTATTCACATGCATATCTTTTTCTTGGTTTTTTCCTATTTCTACATTTAGTATTTCTGTTTCTTTTTCTTAATGATTTGGTTAAATGACTGAAGTGACTTATTTTTTAGGTTATTTATAGATTCATAAGCATGATTCATCCTTATAAAATCTTTGAAAATTCAGCTTCATCATTCAGTTACTTGGATTGGTCTACTAATTCACAAATCTAGAATTTATGGAGATGCCTTGTCACGAAATAGTAGTAATTTTCTGCTATTTTTAAGAATGGTTTAATGAGCTTCATTTGAGATTATTCCACTTGTATTTGGTCGTAAAAGAATTCAAGTTAATAAAAAAATTTATCGCATGGAATTTTCACTTGATTAGGTTAGGAATTTGGTAGGTTAACTAGCTCACTAGTTCTTGAATTTCCATTTTTTAGACTAGTAATGTTTTGCTATTTTTTAACATGTGCTAAGAGGGGTATTTTGGAGTGATTACACTTGGAATGGATTCATAATAAATCCTACTTAATAACACAATTTTCCCCATCCCATTTTCATTTTATTTACTTTGGAATTTAGCGTTATTTCCTCATATAGTGAAACAGGGCCGCCTGTAGCAACCACTTGTAGCACATGTAAACTTGACCAGATATGATCCAAAATATTGGTTTGTGTCCCTTAGGATTAAAAAATTACCCCTAGGCTCTAAATACATGATTTAGGAATACCCAAGGGCACTTATGATTTTCCTTTTTACCCCTGCAACATATCTCAACAATTTGGGTTAATGAACAAATTTATGAATTGGATAGCACAATCATGATTTACTTAATTTCCACATTAATTATCTAATGAAATATGTCAATGGATTTAACCTCTTTGGAATTTAGTGATTAATTAAATTATCTTTCCTTCATGCATGTTATATCAGTTTAAATTACTTTCTTTATTCTTAAGACAATATTTCTATTTCAAGCACTATTATTTTCATTCCATAGACTAGGTTTCATTTTAAATGAAACCTTTACATTATACAATTAGGCTAGTGTTTAATTTCATGATATTCAATTCATTGCATCAAATCAATGAAATAAGGACATATTTCATGTTGTACATATAGTTCTGACACATCTTATGTTTGTACAAACCCCCTGTTGATAATTTAAGTTGGTAGCCTTGGGAGTTGTAACATTCTTATTACAATACTGGGGCTCATCAGCTGGAAAAATTATACTTCTAGATGAAAATGAGATCTGATGTACAAAAATATGTGGGCAGATGTGGAGTTTTTCAACATGCAAAAGGGAGGAGTCAAAATTTTGGGTTGCATACTCCTCTACCCTCCCAATTAGACCATGGGAGGTGGTGAGTATGGATTTTTGTTTCGGGTTTTCCAAGGAATCAACAAGGTAAGGATTATATACTTTTATTTATGGATATATTTATGAATATGGCTCACTTTATCCCATGTTGTAAGACTAATGATACTACACATGTGGCTCATTTGTTTTTTAATGATATTTTCTGATTGCATGGCTTGCTGAAGAGTATAATCTCTTATAGGGACATCAAATTCACAGGAAATTTTTGGAGGACTTTGTGGAAGAACCTTGGAAAAAAATTCAACTTCAACATAGCCTATCATCCACAATCTGATGGGAAAACTTAAGTTGTGAACAAGAGTCTCGGAAACATATTGAGGAGCCTTTTGGGAGAGCATCTGAAGCAATGGGATCATGTATTAGCCCAAGATGAGTTTTCATACTATGATTCTACAAATAGGGGCAATGGGAAGAGTATGTTCCAAATATTGTACGGAATGCATCCGAGAGGAGTTTGTGAGCTAAGAGATTTTGGAAAACTAGAGCAGAGGAGTGTTGATGGGGAGGATTTTGTAGTAGTTATGAGTGAATTACATGAGGAAATAAAATATAAGCTACAGGAAAAAAACCACAAATACAAACAAAGAACAGATTCAAGAAGGAGAGAGGTAAACGTTGAAGTAGGGGACATGTTCTTAGAAAATTTGAGGAAATATAGGTTCCCAAGAAGGGGGTATAACAAGCTCAAAATGAATAAAATAGGACCTTGTGAAATACTAAGAATTTTTTTTGCAAATTCCTATGAACTGGAGCTAACTATGGGCCTAGGTATCTCACTTATCTTCAATGTGGCTTATGTATATCCATATCAAGCTAATGATGAAGGTGTCACTACAGGAAGTGAGAGCATTAGGGAGGCTAGTGAACAATGTTGAATAAACCAAATTCCTATGGCAGAGAATCTAGAGGTTGAGAGAGGCTTGGAAACCATAGTTACAAAACACACAAGCGAAAAAGAGTATCTAGAGTTCTTGGTGAAGTGGAAGGATCACCTAATGGAGGATTCTACATGGATGAGTGTTGCATCTCTAAATAAGGAAAGTTTCTCTGTAGAGGACCTTATGATTAGGATCTCACAATTTTTTCCTTCTTGTCTTGTCTAATGCAATAGCATTAGACCAAGTTCATGGTGGAAAATGAAGGGGGCTTGAAAATGTGGTGGATTGGCTACAGGTTTGGCTGAAAAAGTTTATTTTGTAAGCTTTAATGAGATTTTGAATAATGTAAATAAAAAACTTGAATAAGTTTTAGAGTCTAGGAAATGAAGAATAATTTATGTTATGTCTTTTCAAATTCCCTCAATTAGAGAGAAGAGGAAGCGAATCAATTGCCAAGGATGTGCATAAAAGGAGCATCGATTGAGAGGAGGAGAACTTCTTCTACTGCCTAGAACTTGTAAATGTGAAATAAATAAAGTAATGTTATGTGCATTACATTCATTTACATGTGTTATAATATCTGCTCTAAACCATGCTTAAATTTGATTATATTATAGAATTTGTGTGATAAAAACCTGTAGTATTAAATGGTTGCTAACACTTGACCTCTGATGCCTATGGTTGTTTATACATGGTTTTTTTTATGTGAACCAAAAAATATTTTGCAACACCCTGTTTTTAAGGAAATTACACTATTATTTTGTTTTGATTGTGCTCAATAATTCGATGAGGGGATGATGGATGCGGACAAGGCAGGAGGAGAACGTTTTTTTTAGAGGAAAGCATGAAGAACCTAAGAAATTTGAGCACTGGAGAGAGCCTTTTTTCTAGATGTGGTCATAGTGTTGTTGAGACCTTGTGTATAGCCATTGATAAGGGAGACGAGGGAGGACCCTTCCTAAACATGGAGTACATTTCAGAGGTGGAGAGTTAAGTCTGTAGAGAGTGTGAGTCCCAGAGATGAAAACAGAGTTTCTAAGGGCACTACGAAAATATTTCAGAACATGCTACGAAAAGTATTTTGTATTTCCTCCAACCAAATATTTTTGCATTGTGTTGTACCCATATTTCCTTTGAATCTGCTTGTTGCCAATATATTCTATAATTAAACATATTACAAAAAGTAATTTCTCAAAAAATATGTGTATAAACAAACACATATATATAAATTTAAAAGATAATTACATATAAAAATATACACAATTAAATGCATATATGATGAAACTTATATATGTGAAAACCAACCTCTATATATATATATATATATATATATATATATATATATATATATATATATATATATATATATATATATATATATATATATATATATATATATATATATATATATATATATATATATATATATATATATATATATATATATATATATATAGATATATATATATATATATATATATATATATATATATATATATATATATATATATATATATATATATATATATATATATATCTATATATATATATATATATATCTATATATATATATAGATATCCTTCCTCCAGTATCATAATTCATGTCAAGAATTGGTCAATGGTATATGTATATGATATGGGGCGGTATAAACACACATATATTTTGAAAATGGATATATAGGATAGTAAATAAATGTGTGTGTTTATGTTTCTATATATATATATATATATATATATATATATATATATATATAATCAGAGGCTATGAAAAATATAATATTTATGCATGTTGTGCCCACAATTCAACCGTTGAAACCAAGGCTCATAATATTGTGCACAACTTATGAAGATCTGAACCAAAACATAAATAAAATCAATGTCCGACCCTGGATAGGTGTGTTTACATGCATGGAAATCAACACCCTATGTAGTGGTATTGTGGACATACCCTACACAATAATTCACAGTTATAATATTTGTTTGCCTCGGGGCATAGTTCATATTATTTTTAGAATTCACTATATATATGTGTTTGTGTGTGTGTGTTATGATTTATCAATTTCTCAATGTCATGGTAGGGATATTGCTATCAATATGTGCTTGGCTATATCTAAATATATGAGATATCCATTCCTTGAAATCAAAGTTTTTTAAAGTAATATTGAAAATGATTTTTCTTATTGTTTGATTGGGTAAGAAAAATGAATCTCTTATTGGAACCTATGCTATTTTTTCTTCACATTAAGCTAAGTTATACACTATTTTACATTACCCTATGTTCTACACTATTCTTGTGTGTTGTATTAAATTTCTTTACATTAACCTAAGTTTGAGATTTAGATAATTTTTACATATGGTTTTGTATTATAGGCAGTTCCTACACTTGCATTTTACATGCCTTTTTCTACAATGTACACCTTCCAGAGCAACTCACTACCAAATTTGGGACTTGGTCTTCTTTCTTTGGTGATTTACTCCCCCTATTTTCTTGTTATGTCTCAAGTAATCCTCTAGCAATGCATTTATCTGTTCATTTTGTCAATCTGTCTGCCAATGGTAACTCCAAATTTGCAGCAATTCTACCCCAACTAGTTTTAAGAATGTGTTCCAAAACTTCCCTGTAAATCATGGATCCATTTCAGATAAAATACTCAAAGGTACTCCCTAATACTTCAAAACATGTTTGAAGAATAATTCGGCAGTCTTCTCAACTCCGTATGGTATATTTTTAAAATAAAATATGGCATACTGGGAAAAATGGTGGGCAACAACCATAATCCTACTATACCCCTGCACCTATGCTAGCTAAGTGATGAAATCCATCAAGACACTCATCCATGGTATCAATGGAATCAACAAAAGGGCTACAATAATCCTCCCTATCTTTTAGTATCCAATTTGTAATCTTGAAAAATGATGCATGTATGTACATACTCCTCTACATCCTATCTCATCTTCTCCCAAAAATATACTCTCTCCAATCATGGAAAAGAACGATGTTGCCTTGGGTGTCCAGCCCATGCTGAGTCATGGAACTCCTTCAAAAGGTGTCCCCTAAGTCTCGATGACTTGGGAATGTAAAGTCAGTTCCCATAGAACAAGAGTCAATCACTTAAGAAAAAATTATCTGTCTTCCCTTCCTTCACCTGCTTCATAATACCCTTCACTTGTGTATCTATTTCCACACTAGCTCGAAGTATATTCTACATCTCCTCAGTCATGTTGAATCTACTCCTCATTCTCTCAAATTAGTCTTCCCCATAAAGCGCTGCTAACTTGTCCCTTCCTGCTGAGGGCATCTGCAACAACATTGAGTTTATCCGGCTTGTACTCAAGGGTCATGTCAAAATCTGCCAAGAACTCTTGCCAACATGATTGCTTGTTAATTTTGGGAAACTAGGTACAAACTCCATGTTTTTATGCTTAGATGATGATGCCAATATTTTTATTGGACTCCTCTTTCAGAGAGGTGAAAGATCGATCTAAAGATCATCTTGATAGGATGACCAAAAAAATTATTTTGAATTTATTTTCCACATGTGCAAGGTTGACCAGATTTATCCCACATGCCTAAGAGATGTGTAACACACCCCCATAGATGGATATTTATATGGGAGACTTGGAGGTCATTTAATCACTCACATTTTTGGAGGCATTCTCTTCTCTCACTGATGGTGCATTGTTAGAGCTTCTCTTGGAGTAGCGTTCTTGATGAAACATTTTGATGAGCTGTCTTGGGGTTGTGTGACACATTTGGTTGGATGACCTAATGGAGACTTTGTTGGTTGAAGCATCTTGGTGATCATCGTAATGCCACCATTATTCATCTCTATTTTTCAAAACGATTAGTATATTATTGGCTTGTCTTCCATCAATGTATTGGTATGTTCTATCAGTATTTTACTTTCATGTGATTTCTATTTGGGCCTTAGTAGTTTAAAGTAAATTTTCATCTAGGATAGAAAATCTTTAGAAATTTACATGGTATTAGAGCCAAGGAGAAGAAAAATCCCAATTTGTGTCGAGGGACAACTAGTGAAGTCTGGGCAATGAAATAGGCTTGAAACTCTACTTGAGGTAGTGGCCCACCTTGAGGGAGTTTTTCTTGTGATCTCGCAATTAATTATAAGGAAGGTTTCCAACGAAGATATCAAGGGCTTGTTTTGGATTCGTTTTGTCTTTTTTCATGAGCTGAATTCTTCAGTCAAGAGGCTGAGGTTGCTTGGAGGAAGTCTAATCTTATGCAATATGTGTTTAAGGTAAATTTTGGATAACATCTCCTTCTCTTGCAAGCTGTATTATCTCTATGAAGGATATGGGGGATAAATTATTTAACCAATTGTTGGTGTCATGGAAAGTCTCTATTCCGTGCATGCATTGCTAGAAGCCAACGAAGAAAAATACCGATGACACAAAAAACACACAAAAACCCTTAACATCATTTGTTGGATCATCATCTCGTCTATACAAAATACATTCCATTTTGTTGCTATTTTCTTCCTATCATTTAGCATTCCCTCAGATTCGTCTATTCTAGGAAGCGGAATTGCAAACTCATCCCATCTCATCTGGTCCTCAATTTAGA
Organism: Pinus albicaulis; assembly: GCA_034641835.2. Classification (NCBI taxonomy): domain Eukaryota; kingdom Viridiplantae; phylum Streptophyta; class Pinopsida; order Pinales; family Pinaceae; genus Pinus; species Pinus albicaulis. Next base: position 295,388,257 of record CM076576.1, on the reverse strand, counting down.
GGTGGGGAAGAGGAGAAGAAGATTCGAGCTAATGGAAAATGATAGGAGAGAAGAGAATGATGCACGAACATTGATGGATATAGTAGGAAGCAGTATCTGTAGCAATGGAAATAGAAACAACACCGGCAATGGGAGCGAGAGTGGTGGCAGCACGAGAGGCGAAGAGGCGGGGGCGAAGCTTCGGTCACCTGATTAGGTGCTAGATAACACCACTCCCTCCACTTCACCCCCATACTAGGACACTGACGATGATGATGAACCTGGACCAAGGCCATCTGATCTCTATGGTAAATTTACCTAGAAAATTGAGAAATTTCCATAAATCAGCAAAAGAGAGCTCTGGAGTAATGTGTTTTAAGTTGGTAGTTATCGATCGTACATCTTAGTATATCCCCAAGGGTGTGATGTCTATAACCACCTTTCTTTATTTTTCTCTATGTGTCTGGCTATGACAAGCTCCTGCCATGTTGGAGTCATTTTTCTCAATTTACGATTGCTGTAGTGAACAAGGATCTAAATAAATCTAAATAATATGATACACTTCGTCGATTATGTAAAATGGAACATGATTGGGGTTGGAAAAAGTTTATGGAGCTATAAAACGTATCGGATGGCTTCATTGTGGAAAATATCCTTGTGATTAAGGCTCAAGTTCAGGTTATTAGGGAAAATTCCCATTTCCCATTTCGATGTCTTTATTTCCAGTACATGAGGGAGTTAGTTTGTGTTTATTTAACTAATGTTGAAGGCATTTGTACACAATTTCTGGAAGAAAAAAGTGAAAATCTTGGAAACAATTATATTGGCCATAAGCTACAAGATTACTGTGTTCTAGGTCACAGGCCATAGCACCACAATAATGGTCCCTCTATAAAGGATGATGTGGCTTCATCATAGCACCATCACCTAAGGGTTTTCAGTTGGAGTGAAGGAGGAGGCATCTTAGCAGAGGAAGAGGGAGAGTCATACATATCTTTGTTTTTGGGTCTACATTACTATAATGATGAATTTTTCACAATCAAATACAGAGGCTTTGATCTGTTTCACTGTGGCATCTCACATGTTGTTCTAAAATATTGTTTTATAAACGGCATCCCTATGTCTCGCCTCATAACAAGTGGATCTCACATCAGTCTTTCAGTCCATCTCAAATTAGCAGTATGGTTTGTTCTAAAGGTTGTACTCTAATCTGTTTGTTGATTCCTCATCTTGATATTCTGATTTTTATTAATATCAATGGAAAATTACATAAGAATATGATATCTGCTATGCTAGTGAAATGTTGAGGATGATCTTGTTGCAATTTTAATCAAGTAAATAACCCTATTCTATAAGGTTTTTTTATCCTTGATATAAATGAAAATTATCATTATGATGACAATGATCCTGTAACAGAATTTTAAACTTCATCATGTCAAAGGTGTCAACGATGATATGAAAATGGTACACAGTATGAAGTCATAACTTCAAATCAAGCAGATAGTTGTGCATCAATGACTATTGGACAAATATATATTATAGCCCAGTAATGATCTCAGTTGAAAGTAATTCTTCAGACTATTTATATGACCTGGAAGACAATTATTGAAAGTAAACCAACCAAAATCTTAATGTTTGAACGTTCCTTCAACTTGAACTAAGGATGAAATACCTCACGAGTCTTGAAATATTGCTTCAAGCCAGTGTCCTATAAGTTCAGAAGCAGATAGGCTCCACCAAGGAAAGGAGATGGTTGTAGCTATTAATCCTAAGCTATAGATGACAATTTTTTGAAATATCAAAGGAAGTAGAAGTATCTCCTCTTGCCCATTGATTATTTTAAGAAAACTGTCCATATAACTACGGATGATAACCAGTTGCAGATGTCTCATTGTGCAAGATATCTTCTCAAATATTCAGGGGGAGCTGATGTTCTCTTTAGCTTTAAGTTGAAGTTGTTGATCCAGACATTTTCAGGTACTCTGAGGTATGCTATCAAAATTGGTGAAGTGCAAGTATGATGAACAGTAAAGCTATAATTCATCTTAAGACCTAAGTCTGGAATAATTTTTTAGGCTATACATTGAAAACTGTTAGCCATGTGAGGTATCTCGTTAGTGAGTCCTGTTATATTACAGAAGAGAATTTTGAGAATATTGTACTTCTCAAAGCTATGGTATGGCTCATATCAACAAGAATGGAATCGAAGAAAAGGTTAAACTCAACCTTGGAGAAGAATTGAAGATCATGGCCTTCAAATATGTATGTGATTTTATGAAAAAATTTCCTCTATCGTATGTGCCTCATCTTTTCAGTCTCAGAGGGAGTAAGATCAACATATTCTTCATCAAGATAACAAAATTAGAGGACTACTAAACTGCTTCTATGATCTCAAAAGGAAGTCATAGATTATGATGATATATTTGCACCAGTGGCCCGCTATACCACCATTTGATCTATTATTGCCCTTGCTACAACGCAAGGATGGAGTCTCCATCATATGGATGTGAAGACCACTTTTTTTCATGATTCGATAAAGGAAGATGTGTATGTGGAGCAACCTTTTGGGTTCGAAGTCCAGGATAGAGACTCTCATGTATGTAGGTTAAATAAAGCCCTCTATGGGTTTGAGCAAGCACCTAGGGCTTGGTATGAGAGGATAGATAGTTACCCGATGAAGCTAAGCTTCACTCGAAGTAATAATGATCTAAACCTTTACTTCAAGGTTGATAGAGAAAAGCCACTCATTCTGGTTCTCTATGTGGACGATCTCTTCCTAACATGTGTTGACCCTATCATTCATCAGTGTAAGAGGGAGCTAGATTTGGAATTCGAGATGAAAGACCTAGGACTAATGCATTACTTCCTAGGCTTGGAGGTCTGGCAGAGACTTGATGAGATTTTCCTCTCTCAAGGAAAATATATTTTGAAGCTGCTTGGGAAATTTGGTATGGTGGACTGTAAGTCTGTGTCAACACTGATGGAGCTAAAATTCAAGAAGTTGAGTGGAAACGCTATTGGGCCCATGCTAGAAAATCCTGTCGAGTATCGAAAAACCGTAGGGGCCCTGATGTTCTTAGTGAACATCCATCCAGACGTATATTTTTTAGTGAACAATTTGAGTCAACACATGGTTGATCCTCATAACATTCACTGTTTTGGTGCCAAGAAACTATTGAGATATCTTTGGGGCACGATAGACCATGGGATGAGATACATTGTCGAAAGTTTGAGACTGCATGGATATTATGATGTCGATTGGGCTGGTAGTGTGGTGGATCACAAGAGCACATCTGGATGTTGTTTCACATTTGGTTCTGCTTCGAGCAGGAAGTAGAAGTCGGTGGCTTTGAGCACCGCTGAGGTCGAATACATTGCAGCATGTATGGACTGTTGTGAAGCTATTTGGTTACGAAAGCTCTTCAGTGAGCTGTTCAAGCATGTTCTAGATACCACTTTTATCATTTGTGATAACCATAGGGGGATTCGTTTGTCAAAGAATCCCTTGTTCCACGATCGATCCAAGCATATTGATATATGGTACCACTTTATCCGGGACATTGTACAACAAGGCACCAATAGGCTTGATCATATAAGAAATGATGAGCAGGTTGCAGATATTCTCACAAAGCTCTTGGGGAAGTTCAAGTTCCTAACCTTCCATGAGAATCTTGGAATCGTGGAACGACCCTATGCTGAGGGTCTTATTGGACGATGAGCTTTGGGAGCTCCAGGGGGATTTGGGGATAGTGTTGGAAATATTTTCATTGATGGAAAAGGAGCAGAAAGGAGCAACACCAGAATTATCATTAAGGAGAAAGGAGAAGATCAGGATCAGCTGGAGTGTAAAGGACTTATAAGAAAAACAAGGAAAAAGTATAGTGGAGGAGAAGAAAAGAGGAAGAGGAGTAGCAAAGTGCCAAAGGAGCGGCATTAGAGGCAAAGGAATACAGAAGAGGATCATCAAAGAGGCATGGATCAACACCAGAATTATAATTAAGGAAAATGAGTAGAGAGGAGTAGTAAAAATAAAAGGAGAAGCATTATATTCTTTATCAATGAGAAAAGGTAGCAAAGGCAGTAAGGTTGGGTCAAGTCGTGAACGTATTGAACCTGAACACACAGGTCAAGTCGGGCTAGTTTGCGTTCAGAGCAGTGCACAAGGGCGTGTGCAGCGCGTGCAGTTCTGCGGGTAGAGTCTGGTAATTTCAAAAATAAAAGCTTCTAGAAACATGTTCAACAGAGATATTGCAAATCACAATCGCAACAGAAGGCCTGATAGCATATCACAAATCCTAGCGGAAGGAGTATCAAAAAACAACATAGACACAAAAATTGTGAAATGCGAAGTGCGGGAGATGACATGGCAATATGAAGTGGTAGAGACATGGTGAGGACGTGGCAATGACATGGCGATGATGTGGCAGATGACGTGGCAAGTGACATGGTAGCTAACGTGGCGATGTCGTGGCAGATGACGTGGACCTGACCCACAAATCACAAATAAATTTAATATGCAAGCGGAGATTAACGGTCAAGATCATATCGTGAACATAAAGTAGGATAATGGATGATCTAGATTATATCGCATTTTACCATAATATTGTTAACGCACATCACTATCGGTGATTTTTATATTTATATGTTAATTTATCGCAATTTTTTTTTTTTAAGTTGCAATACGATAAGAAGTAGGGTTTGCAATGAGATGCGATCACATATCGCATATGATAAGAGGAACCTTATTATTGCTATGAGATAAATATTGTGACATGCTATAAGGGGTGGATGCGATGTAGTTTCAGAGTTAAATTGCAAAGGATTTCAAATCCAGAATAAGGCCTTTTTGCGAATAAATCGCATCGGAGCTGGAAGAAGTGAATATAATGTAGAACCACCAAGAATTCTGAGATGCGATACGAGGAGCAGACGTGATATATTTAAAAGCTAAAATCTAAAGGAATTTAAGTCCAACTATGGTACCCAATCGGATATTGCAATTCGCAAGCTGAGGAGGATAAGCACTCAAGAATCGTGTTGGAACACGAAAGTGAGAAGTGCGATAATGAAGCAAACGCGATGCAGGTCAATGATGAAGCCTAAAGGTTTTCAAGTCCGGGAGTATGGGTTATCTGTTTTTTAAATCACATCGAAGAGAAAAGGAGGATTATAACTTAAAACAAAAAGGAAAGCTTGAATGCAAGAATAGACTCGGGTAAGACCCGACACTCGTGCTAAACAGTGGTTGATGCGGTAATGGCGGCTTATGAAAAAAGGCTAAACGTGCAGAAGGACTCAGGTAGAATAAGACCTTACACTACATGTAAAGGGTAAAGTAGTTACATATTGATAATGGAAGAAATTCTAAACACAGGTAGAAAGGCTAGGGTGAGGACCCAACACAGAGCAAAGGGCAGAGTCGGGTGTTGAGAAGAGAAGTGAAGGTTGAACGTTGCGAGCACGAGTAGAAGAGGCAGAGTCAGGAAAAACGACCATATTGTGGCACTGTTGGAAACACAACAGTTGGGTCAAGTCAGGCCAAAAAGACAGTTATGCAGAACTCTGTTGAATGTAACAGCATAAACAGAAAATACTCTACCAACAAAAGAAAGGAGAAATGCATAGCGCACCAAGAGCTGAAAGGGCCGAGTGAAATATTTTTGTAACTTTAAATTTAAATTCATTGATTATTTTATATTTTTTGTGATGCAAAATAAAGTATTCGTAGGCATAGGAAAAACTCCATGAGTGTTGTAATGATTGTTTCTGATGTAATAACCTAAACTGAAGAATGAGGAATCTAATCAGTGGAAGGCATAGGGTCAGGCCTATTCACCTTGTATTCCCTGTAGAATGAAAATAGTCATGTATTTATCTGTATAAAACATGTAATATCTGTGTGCATAGGGAGGTTATAGAGAGAGAGAAAAAAAACTAAAGAGAGTTAAACATTAGAAATTTGCGGAATGGAAGAGTGCAGAAGAATGTAAGAGAGACGCATAAGGTTGGAGAGTGGAAGAATAATAGAGAGCTGATAGAGATGTTGTGCATATCAGGAACTGATATGAAGTAGATATGAAGGTTGAATAGGTAGCAGTGGAGGAGTATAAAAAAGCCGATATCCATGTAAATCAACATTTTAGTTTCATGTTGAGTGAGGGGATTGTAGTTTCCTTTCAAGTTGTAGCTTGATAAATTTCCAGTTGGAGTTGGGTGAGGTAGAATCCTTCCGTGGGTTGTAGCCTGCATAAAATACATGGGAGTTGGTTCTTCCATTTCAAGTTGTAGCTTGATATATGTTCGGTTGGAGCTGGTTGAGGTAGGAGCCTCTTGTGGGTTGTAGCCTGCAGAAAATACATGGGAGTTGGTGCTTCCATTTCAAGTTATAGCTTGATATATGTCCAGTTGGAGCTGGTTGACGTAGGAGGCTTCTGTGGGTTGTAGCCTGGAGAAAATACATGGAATTTGGTGCTTCCGTTTCAAGTTGTATCTTGATATATGTCCAGTTGGAGCTGGTTGAGGTAGGAGCCTTCTGTGGGTTGTAGCCTGCAGAAAATAGATGGAGTTGGAGCTTCCTTGCAATTGTATCTTGCAGAATTTGAGGTATTATCCTCCTGTATGTTGGAGCCTACAAAAAATTAGTGGTGAGAGGGAGTTGGATCTTGCCTTTGCATCACAACAATAATAATATGTGGTTTTGTCCCTTATGGGTTTCCACTTATATCTAGTTTCTATGTGCTTGATGATTATGTATTGATGTGATGTTTTAATCTGTTTAATTAATTTTTGTCCACACGTTCAGTTTATTGATTCATTATGTATTAAGTTGCTTATAAAATGAAGTAGTTAACGGGTGTAAAGAAAAGAGTTTTTAAATTTCCATGAATGTACTAAACTGATTCACCCCCCACCCCCCCCTCTGAGTTTAGCTAAGGGTTCATCAATTGGTATCATAGCCGGTTCCTTTGGTCTAAGCCTAATAGCTTGAAAGAGATCTGGTTGAGTCATTGACTATCAAAATGTACCTATGTTGAGTACAAAAAAATTTCATGAATGGAGAGATAAGTTTAAAACAAATTTAATGGCTTATGAACCTTAGGTATGGAAGATTGTATGTGATGGTTACTACACAGACTCTCCCCCTTCGCAAGAAAAACGGTGGAATTCTAAGGCAAAATGTGTGATATATAATAGTCTTCATAACAAGGAGCTTGATTAAATAATGGGTTTAACTTATGAAAAAGGAATCTGGAATAGATTTCATCTCATGCATGAAGGATACACTAGTGGTTGCATTATCAAGAAGGAGAAGATAAACAAGAAGAAGAAAAATTCCTTTCAAAAGGAAAAAGGTCAATCGAATGAGATACCTGCTAGGGTGAATGGATGTGATTGGCATGAGGAAATTCTAGAGAACTTCCTTTTCCTCTAGCATGAGATAAATCAAGTTTTTGTAAATATGCCTACTTTTTCTAAATATTCCGAAGCAGATGAGATTTACCGCAAGATGATGAAAATCAAAATTCCGAACAAAGAAACATGGGAGAAGTGGTATGATTTAATATAAAGGATGAAAGCACAAAATAGGTGAAAAAGAAAAAAGATAAAAGAACAGACAATAACAGCAAGCAAAGAAATAGGGCCAGATGTCAAACGGTTGAAAGGTGTCACTATATTTTTGTATAAAAATATTTTTCTTTCCTAGAATAAATCCTAGTCAGTTGAGATGATATTTTTGTAAATATTTTTTGTATAAATACTTCATCATTTGAAGTATCAATGGTCAGCCAAGTGTGGATTTCTGAATATTTCAGTAGCTGACTGATCTCTTCCCTCAAGGTTATTGTACCAATTTCTAGTCGACAGACTGAACAAGCTATAAAGAAAATTCTTTATAGGATTCATGTGTTGAGCTATCTTAATGAAGTATACTATTTCAATTGTTCATGTTCTTTTTATAATTATTCCATATACTTTTATGTGTTCTAAATTTTAATGTTATAATAGGAATATTACTGTATAATTTCTTTAAAATTACAATATGCTTTTAACTGTTATACATTTCTATGTTTTCTTCTGATATCTGGTTTAGATAATTATTAATTTCCCTCTGATACCGATTGACTTAATTTATCCTTCTACATTATTTGATTTAGGGAATTCTTAATTTCTCCTTGATCCCGACTGAAAAATCACTTCACCATTCAGCCTTGAGATCTGATATTGCTCGCCTATCTTGCCCTATAATACTTTCTTTATAATTTTATTCAGTTCTATTTCAAAGCATATTGACTCCATAGCCCAATGGAAAGTTTATAAGCACTTATTCATGTAAGTCATTAATTACAGCAACCAACCAAAATCAATAAAAAACCAACCCAACCAAGCATACATAACTAGCCTAATATTCATTGATTAAACAAAGTTAAATCATATAGAGAGAGCCCTCTCTGATTTTAGGAAGGATAGATCCTAAGCTCCAAAGTAGGTTTGTGGTTACATTTGATCTTTGTTTTTTAAACGTTAAAAACAACCTTTGGAAATTTCAGAGTGATAACATACTGGTGACCATACTGGGGAACATCCGTCCCTTGTTTAAACAAATCCTAAAAGAAACAATTTTCCTCATTTTTTGCATTAAGGTTATAAAAATGTTGTTTGAATTTATCATAGTAAGTTAAAATTATGGCTTCTAAAAGAACGTATTATACAAGGCCTCATCCTGATCCACAACTTGCTACAATTTTTGATGATCCTGACAGAATTTTAAGAAAACCTAAAAAAGTAGAGAATCTAGGAAGCAGTAGTGAATTAATTAAAGAAAAATCACTTCCTAAGGAGTTATCAAGTATAAAATATATTCAATTTGATTTATCATTTGAGAATTCTTTATTTCGTACTAAATATGAAAAATCAATTCATGATACTGTAATAGACCCTAATTTTATTCTATTTATTGAATAAAAAAAGGATACTATAAAACTTAATTTAGATCAACAGGTTATAGATACTTTTGACAAACTTGATGATTTAACAAAAAATTTGATAAAAGACATAAACGAAGCCTATTTTCAACAGTTAGTTGAACTAGCTGCCTTAACTGCTGCTACCCCTAAGCTCACTACAGTATCTTCAGAAACTATAAAAGTAGCTTCATTCAGTACCACCTCATCTATAATATCCACCACAGTTCATTCCCCAAAGCCATTTATACCTAAAATTCATGTCCAACCTACCGTTTCGAGTTCATCTCCAAGCACCACTACTGTACCTCCCAGTCAAACTAAAATCTTAGCCATGGCAGCCAGATTTTCCCCTTTGGTCTTACAGACCCCTTTACATGCCATGCCACAAGATTACCATAGTAAAAAATTTCAGTTCGATGGTACTGATAAGTGTACTACTAAAAAAAATGTAGACAGAATGACATACTTCTTTGAATTACGTGAAATTGATGAGGCAGATGTACAAATGAGATTATTTTCACAATGCTAGTAGGAGATGTTAAAAAATGGTTTAAATATTTACCTACTGGCCATATTGCTGTCTTATTTGTTTTCCACCAATTGTTTATAAGTAGATGGGAAAGAAAGAAAAACCCTCTCAAGATATTATCTGAATATGAGAACATTAGAAAAGCTCCTAATGAATCTCTTTTAGGATTACTGTATTAGGTTTAACAACATTTACAATGTAATTCCAGTGAATATCAAATCTCCACCAGACTTAGCCCTAATTAAATTTCCAAATGGTTTTGACACTGATATGTCCTATCAGTTAAGAGAAAGAAACCCTGAAACATTAGAATAGATGCAGAATAATGCAGTTAGTGTAGAAGCTAACTTACTAGCTAAAAGAGCTAGGATGAGGAATGAGAGGAGAGTGACCATTAAGGAAGAATCTTCCACTTCAGATATTAAAATAGATAGTTTAGCTAAAAGTGTAGAGATACTAATGGATATATTAGAGACCATGAAAGAAAACCTCAGTGGGAAAATAAACAAGGTCATTAAATTAGAAACCCCAACTTTAGGAGAAATCCTAATACTGGTAAATCAAGAGAAGTAGTACCCGATCAAAAGATTAGACCACCTTTCCAAGAAAATTATGTTGAAATTTCACAACAGCATGAAGAAGACTAGGAAACCCAGATAAACTTGATGGGAATAAACAATTAAGATGCCATTTCTCTTACCCAGGAAGAACAAGAGTTGTACATGTTACAGAAATTTCAATTAGAGTCTAGAGAGTTGTTTGATTAAAAACAAGGCTATGAATATGCTATCAACGAAGTTCATAAACATTATAGCCTTAGAAGAAAAAATAACACAGAGGTTCCTATTAAGAAATCAGTCCACACCCAAACTAAGAAAACAATAGAAACTCCTATGACCAAAATTCTACAAATTCTCCCTAGAGAAACTCATAAATTTTCCACCTCGAAGATTGTAGATGTCACATCAACTGCTACTCAAACCATTTCAGAAAAGGAAGTTGAAAACAAAATAGTTGACACACAAACTAAATTACCAAGTGTTAATAAAGAAGACAAAACCACACAAACCACAACTGGTAAAAATGAAATGATAAAATTAGACAAAACTCAAATTCCATTCAATATCAAAATTGAGATAGCAAAATGAAGAATTCTAGTTCATTTAATATAACGGGTGAAAAATGACTCATACAAGGCACAAATTACTAAAACATTAAGCATAACTGAAGGTGAAGATGATGTCAACCTCAATGATGATCAACCTGAGTTATTATTTGGTCCTGAAGTAGATGGAAAACATCAACAAGGGGGTGACCCTCCATTCTATATTAGCTTAAATATTCATGATAAAATCCTATATAATGCAATGTTGGATTTAGGAGCATCTCATAACTTAATGCCTAAAGCAGTCATGGAAAAATTAAACTTAGATATCACGAGACCGTACAAGGATCTTTTCTCCTTTGAGTCTAGTCAAGTTAAATGCCTTGGCCTGATAAAAAGTCTGTGTGTAACTCTAGTCCAATGCCCAAGAAAGAGTATTGTTATGGACATAGTAATTGTTGATATCCCTCCCAAATATGGTATGTTATTATCTCGCTCATGGGGAGAAACATTACAGGGATCACTACAATTAGACATGTCATATGCGACCATTTCTGTGTTTGGTCAGAAAAGGAAGCTATATAGGGAAACCTTGATGAAATACATGGTAATTAGTTTAGACGGACCACAAAATTTCCTTATATATTCCATACATTCTGATCTTGACTAATTTATCTTATGTAATTCAGACAATAACAAAATCACAGCTATAGAAGAAGAACACAAACAAGTCAATACTGAAAATTCAATTACTGATTATGAACCTGCAATAGATGAAAACATAACACATGAATATTTGTGGCATTTATATTTTGATGGCTCTATGAATAGATTAGGAGCAGGAATTGGAGTATGGATCTACAATTTAGAAAATGATCATTCAGAAGGACATGCTTTCAGATTAAATTTCAAATGCACTAATAACATGGCAGAATATGAAGCATTAGTGCTAGGCCTTCAAACCGTAAGAAAACTTGGGGCTAAAAGAGTGTCCATCATGGGCGATTTAGAACTCATTATCAAACAAGTCAAGGGAGAGTACATTGTTAATAATCCTAAACTTAGTCGTTACAAAGAAACCATCCTAGAATTAATAAATTTTTTTCTTGAGACCGACTTTGTTGTCATTCCATGATTAAAGCCGGACATGCAAGAACATAGCTTAGACACTTTTTCCAGCACATGCAGGTTACCCTTTCAGCCAAATCATCAGTATACAGTCGAGGTAAGACATAGGCCAACCATGCCTAACAATTTGAAGTATTGACAAATCTTTTCATAAGACTCACAAATTTATGATTTTAAGAATTCGGAAGGAGAATTTTAGAACTGTAATATAGACACTAACTGTACATTTTATTATATCATAAATAATGAAATAGATGTAAATAATATAAATAAGATAGAACCAACTAAATTCACTAAACTAGAAATAGAACAATTAGAAACAATAGAAATTGAGGAATTAATCAATGATGAATCAAAAGTTTTAAACCTCAAAGATAAAGAATTTATTAAGGGATTAGCCCCACTAGAATACCTCTTTGACTCCAATGATGTAGCTAGAAAACCGAAAATGGAGTCCCTAAGGTCAGATATAGAGGAATGCAACATAGGAACAAAGGAAAATCCCAAGCTTTTCAAGATATATAAGACATTACCTCTAGATGAAAAGTTGAAATACATTATCTTGTTTAAAGAATTCCAAGACATATTTACTTGGAATTATGAAGAGCTCAAGTCTTATGTAATATTCCAAAAATTTAGCCTTTAGCTAAATGGAGTATTATAGTTTGTTTTATCACTAGGTAGGTGAATAAGTGGGTAGGGAGGCCCATAAATCTCCTTAGAAGCAATAAAAACACTTTAAGTGTGAAAAGATACCTTCTAAGCACCTAAAAAAAACATCTTTGAGTGTGAATAGGGGTTGGATCATGTTGATTCAGTCAACGTTGACCAAGTCAACAACGTGTTATGGAGGAGTGGATATTAAATGAGGAATAACACAGTTTTGGAGGGAGATTGATCTCATGGAAGAAATGACCTAATTGAGTGGGGCCAAGGGCAAGGAAGCTCATAATCTATTTAAGGAGGAGGATGGAAGCCATATGGGGGATGTTTTTGGATTATTATTTTTTATGTGGTCTGTTTAGACTTCTTTCATTCTTCAGTTGTTTAGTTGAGATTGTTGTGATGTTTAGCACCGGGTGTTCCTGAGCGGGAATCCCACCTCCTTCCTTGAGAGGCCTCTTGGAAAAGCATTGCATTTCATTTCCACATTTATTTTTTCAGGCCAAGCTATAGCTTTCTTCATCAACATGGTTTCTGCAGGATATTGTGCTTTGTTGCAGGGTGTTGCAGTGGAGGGTTTAGAAACCCACTTTTTGAGCTAGTTTCTCATAGGAGGAAGGATTCCTTCTCTTGGGAGATCAGTTTGGAGGGCTCTTGGACATATTTCAGATCTTTGGCACCAGGCCAACTATTTCCCATCATTTATATCATTTTTCCAGCTGGAAATTGCATTATTTTGGAGGGCAACTTCAGTGAGGGATGTTGTGGCTCCTTTGGAGTATTTTCCTATGATTGAAGGGTGCAACCTTTCATTGGAGGAGGCATTTGAGGGGATCTACATCAGATATACATTATTTAAGCCTTCTATACTCATGTGCTTTAGTTTACAAGGAATCTTCAGCCGTAGGGCTTTAGATCCCATCTTATACAGGGTGTATTTCTGAAAACCCTTTCCGGGTTCTTTGTAGGAGTTTGTATTAAGCCTAGATATGTATTTGGCAAATATTTTGAGGCATATAACAACCCTACATATTTTGTACATTCATTTTATGTAGAAGTGCATTTATAACTGCATTGTCGCAGTCTTCTGACATTTTTTAGGGTAGCAACAGTTCATATTTAGTAGTGATTGCTTATGGAAGGCTTGTTTCCTCATTGTATATGATTCATGCCTCGCTATTTTGTATTCATTTTATGATCTAATACATTATGTTATTTCTCCATATTGGTCTCCAACGTTAATTAGTAGATCTACACTGCTATTTATAGTTTTGTATTCATGTATTGCTGCTTCCCCATTTGGGAATATTACAGTGGTATCAAAGCATAACCTTGGCTTAGCCTGTGCATTCAACCAATACGTCACCATAAGGAGAAGTTTATCACAAGAAGAGGAGATGTATAGAGAAAAAAAACAAAAAAATGACTCCATTATTTGGAGGAAGCGAGGAAGAGGAGCTCTCAAAGCTTCTTTTTCAAACTATGCAGAGCATCAAGGGAGATATCAAGAAGATGAGAAGGGAGATGTGTAGAGAACCTCCAAGGGGGTTTGAATCTAAAGAAAAACCTATATTTTCACATGATGAGTGTGAGCATGTAGCCACACCTTATGATCCATAGTGCAGTATTATGCCCAGATTTACAATAAGGAATATAGAGGAAGAAAATATGCCAAAGAAGGAGACTCGTAGTGCTTATCTGCAAGAATATGAATCTCAAACTAATAGGTTCAAAGATCACATAAAATTCCAAGATTTTTGCAAGGTCAAGGAGGAGAGGAGCACAAGGAGCAAGCAACATGATTTGGGTAGATTCTTTCTATCTACCTTTTATGGTTCATCTAAATATTCAGCTAGAGCTTGGGTGGAGGATCTAGACACCTATTTGCAGCAACACCAAATTTCAGAGAATGAAGCCATCAAAGTTGCAGCGCTGCATTTTGAAGGTAAGGCCTATTATTAGTGGATATTTGAATCTTTTTCATTGAAAAATGAAAATACAAGTACTTATGCAAAGTTCACTAATATAATAGTAGAAAATTTTGGTGAAAAACATTTTGAAACACCTTTGGTGGAGCAATACAAACTAGAAAAAATAAAACCTTTGCATGAGTTGGGAGGATCTATAAACCGAAATCCACTTCTGAAAATTATTAAAGAGGTTAAAATATTGCATGATACCTTGCTAAAGGCAATATCTCTATCTCATACTTCTGGAAAAGAGGGCATAAGATCCCTTTTTCAAAAGAGGATCCTCTTATTGAAAAACTGCCCATTCATATTGAAGAGGAAGAGAAGGCTGGAAGCAATAGCGTTGTCATATCCAGAGCATCTCTAGCACCTCAGGCAAAGGAAGAGGGGGCACTTGCTCCAACAAGAGGAATTATTTTATTTTCACAAGGAGTTCCAAAGGATCTCATGTGTGGAGATCAAGGCACAATCCATGAACAATATGTGCCATTATTGATAGATTATGAGACCTTGCAGATAGAAGGAGAAGGTAGGGAGGAAGGCCTGCATAATTTGATTAGGAGAACACACCCCTATCTATTTCAGAAGTTTTATGCATAGAAGAGGCAGACTGATTTGTGTAGTGAGGGAAAGGACAAGGTTGTCCATTCATATATGCAGTCTACTCTTGATATTGATGTCTCATTGCATGGAGGCATTCCACCTAGGAGACCACCAGATCAGAAGGTGATGAGAGATGCTTCACATTTTGTTGCACCACTCATTGATTCCAGAGGGGTGAAGACCTTGGGAGGACTTATACAATGCTAAGAGTCTTGGGAAGACTCAAGGAGGAGGGATACACTCTCCCATTTTCAGCATTACCCACTCTCAGTACATATTCTGCACTGACATAATTTGCTGCAGTGATGGAGGATAGCAACACCATGGTGCAAGGGAGCTTCTCCATGGATTTGGAGAAAACATAGGGTACTTCCCTTCAGGAAGGAATCCCCCATATATTGGAGTATATGGAGGCCACTCATGCTTACATTGGCCAAGATCAGGAGGTTCTTTTTTGATGGTAGCTTCTCATGGGAGGCCAACTTCTAAAGGCCACCACTTCTACTTGAGCATGAGTAGCTACATTATGGGAATGGAAACACTTTGGAGGATTACTTTGGCATAAGGATGTCAAAGGAAAATAAAAAAGCATATGGGGAGCTTCACATTTCAGATCTTCAACGCTGTCTCTTAGGAGGATTGATCCATATCGGAGGTCTCAACTTTTGGTAGAGTACTCCAAGGATCTTGGTGCTTGCATGATTCTTGATGACCCGAAGGGAGACGATAGATACATGGTGGATGATGAGGTCATCTATTTTTATGGCAGGGTCTTCTTGACTAAAGCTTCTGAGCTCAAGGAGAAGTTGTTACATGCAGCACATGTGGACTTTCTTTCCATGCACTTTAATGCATATTGATCTTTGATGGAGGAGTTCACTTGGGAGGGCATCCAACAAGATGTATATCAGCATATGGATAGATGCATAGCCTGTATGATGATGGAGAGGTTGTCACAACCACTTACCTACTCATTGAGAGTGAGGGAGAACTTTCAGTTGAGACATTTTAGCTCAATGACCAAGGTACATAGTAGAGGATGTACACTTATGCATTATGATTTGTATTCCTTTACTTTTTGTGAGCATCATATTGTACCAAGGAGGATCTTTCATTTTTTTATATTGTATTGTTATGTACTTGAGGGTATTTGCAACATTGATGTTGGCCATTCTATTGGTGGATTGTGGGAGATGCCACATGATTCTTGGTGTGCACCATTGGCACAAAATTTTACTTTTATGATCCTATCTTGTAGGATGATTGTGGTAGCAAAAAATTGGCTAAAAGGACACTTGTTATACTTTTTTTTGAGGTAGGCAGGGGATGCACTATGTTGGTTCCACATGTGGAACTATGATTCACCTCCCGGTTGTCATATGGAAACTTGTTTCTATTTGTTTTTGCTTTCATATATTGATGATGCTATTATTTTTATGAGAAGCTTTGTTGGGAGGATTGTACAAGAGTTGGAGGTGCCTATTGGGAGTATGATTCTCCCTACTTCATATTTTTCATGTTTCAGGAGAAACAATGGGACAACCATGATTTCCACACTACATCCCTTGTCTTCATGTGGGAGGAGCCATTTGGAGAACTTGAATCCTTGGGAGAGGTACTTTATGGATGTTTTGATAGGTGGGGTAACTTGGGACATTCTTGGAGACCATAATATTTCAGCCCAATATCAACAGCAATCCCATACATATCATAAATGGAGAGAGAAACAACATGGATGGGAAAGTATAATCTCTCCATATAGCCCCAATACATTGCATGAACCGGGGATTGAGGACTTCTTTTATGAGCTATCTAGGATGGCTCATTTTGTTTGGATGATAGCATGGAGATGGGAGTCTCTCATTGGGAATGAGATCCCCTATGATTTTCATCACTCCTACCTTGAGGAGGCCATTGGAAATCAAGAAGGTTTCCACTTACACCTTCCACTTTATCATGATGTGAGCCATTTGGTTTGCATACATGGGAGGAACTATTGGGGGCAGATTTATTATAGATGATTCTGAGCAGTGGTGGGGACTATTGATGAGGAGGCCATAAGAGGAGGAGGGGAGGAATATTGCTCCACCTTTACAGTTTCTTGAGGACAAGCAACATTTTGGAGGGGAGGATTGTAATATTCCAAAATTTTATCTTTTAGCTAATTGGAATATTATAGTTTGTTTTATCACTAGGTAGGTGAATAAGTGGGTAGGGAGGCCCATAAATCTCCTTAGAAGCAATAAAAACACTTTAAGTGTGAAAAGATACCTTCTAAGCACCTAAAAAAAACATCTTTGAGTGTGAATAGGGGTTGGATCATGTTGATTCAGTCAACGTTGACCAAGTCAACAACGTGTTATGGAGGAGTGGATATTAAATGAGGAATAACACAGTTTTGGAGGGAGATTGATCTCATGGAGGAAATGACCTAATTGAGTGGGGCCAAGGGCAAGGAAGCTCATAATATATTTAAGGAGGAGGATGGTAGCCATATGGGGGATGTTTTTGGATTATTATTTTGTATGTGGTCTATTTAGACTTCTTGCATTCTTCAGTTGTTTAGTTGAGATTGCTATGTTTTTTAGTACTAGGTGTTGAGCTATCTCAGTGAAGTATACTATTTCATTTTTTCATGTTCTTTTTCTAAGTATTCCATAAAATTTTATGTGTTCTAAATTTGAATGTTATAAGAGGAATATTACTGCATAATTTGCTTAAAATTACACTCTGCTTTTAACTGTTATAAATTTCTGTGTTTTGTTCCAGTTTAGAGAATTCTTAATTGCCCTCAGATCCCAATTGACTTCTTCAGCCTTCTACATTATCTGGTTTAGGGAATTTGTAATTGCTCCTTGATCCTGATTGAAAAATAACTTCAACATTGATCCTTCAGATATGATATCTTTCACATATCTTGCCCTGTAATACTTTCTTTATAATTTGATTCAGTTCTGTTTCAAAGCATATTTACTCCACAACCCAATGGAAAGTTGATAGGAACCTATTCATCTAAGTCATTAATTACACCAAGCAACCAAAATCAATAAAAAACCAACCCAACCAAGCATACATAACTAGCCTAATATCCATTGATTAAACAAAGTTAAATCATATAGAGAGATCCCTCTCTGAGTTTAGGAAGGCTAGATCCTAAGCTCCAAAGTAGGTTTGTGGTTACCTCTGATCTTTCTTTTTTAAACGCTAAAAAAAACCTTTGGAAATTTCAAAGTGACAATAGAGAGAAAGATATGTTTGTGGTGATATACCAAGATGACATCACCATATTTTCAAAGAGTGATGTTGAACACATAGAGAAGCTTCGACGAACCTTTGATAAATGCCACAGGTATGGCCTATCTCTAAATCCTCAAAAATCCATGTTTTCCTTGGAGGAAGGAAAGTTACTGGGGCACATAGTAACTGAGGGAGTGAATATCTACCCAAAGAAGGTAGAGGTGATAAAAAAAAAATCCCCTACCAGGAAATAAAAAGGAAGTACATGTGTTCCTGGGAAGAATTAATTTCCTCAGAAGGTTCATTCCAAACTATGTTGAGATTGTACGAAACATCACCGGGATGCTGAAGAAAAAAAATGAAGTTAGATGGACTCCTGAATCTAGGGACTCTTTCATCAGGATCAAATAGGCATTTGTATAAGCTCCAATGTTTGCTGGTCTAGATTATGGGAGGTCATTCTTGAATCGCTTTTTCGCCTCTCCTCACACAATAGTTGTAGTAATTTTGCAGAAAAATTCCAAAGGGCATGAAAAACCCATTGCATTATTCAGCCAATTTCTGCGAGACGCTGAACTAAAATACAATATCTTGGAGAATCAAGCTTATGCTCTGGTGAAATATCTAAAGTAATTCTGTGTGTATGTGTTACAATCTGCCATAAATGCCTATGTTCCCACAACAACGGTGAAGGATATCCTAGTGCAAGGTGACAGTGAAGGAAAAAGGGGCAAATGGATAGCCAAGATTCAGGAGTATGAATGGAGATAAAACCTACCAAGCTCATTAAAGGCCAAGGGCTGGTGAAAATCTTGTATGAATCCAAATGACAAGCTTTGGGGATAAATTTGTTTATGACAGTAGGAGAGACACGAGAGGATACAGGTGCACATTAAGGAATAGAATCTTCCACAAAAAAAACACATGTGAAGTACCTTCTTTCCCCATGGTATAAAGATATAGTGGAATATCTTTTAATACTGAGATGCCCTCCTAACTATGATAAGGCCAAGTACCGCACCTTGAGGCTGAGGTCTCAAAATTACATCATGAAAAATGGGCGACTGCATTCGAAGGACCTGATGGGGATCTCATTATTGTGTTTAATAGAGAAAGAAGTTTACCTAGTGATGACTTAATTTCACGAAGTAATATGTGGTGGACATTATAGTTGGCGATCCACTTCACACAAGATCCTGAGGGTAGGCTTCTTCTAGCCTAAACAGTTTGGTGATGTACATGCTCGTGTCTGGGCCTGCAAGAAGTGCCAGACGTTTGCTGAAAAGAAAAGGTATGGACCTCTCCCATTGATCCCAGTATATGTTGAAGAACCTTTCAAACAGTGGGGAATTGAATTCATAGGAGAGATTCACCCAACCTAGAAATCAGCATCGATGGATCCTCACTACTACGGATTAATTCACTAAGTGGGTAGAAGTTGTGCTCGCAAGATATTTTACAGATTCGGTGGTGATCAAGTTCCTGGAAGAGAGAATAATAGCTAGGTTTTGATGTCCATCTAAAATCATTACAGATAATACCCAGGCCTTCAAGTCGGCTAAATTTGTAAATTTTTGTCAGCATTACAACATCTTGCTGGGAAACTCCACTGCGTACCCACAGGGCAACAGGCTGGAAGAATCATCTAACAAAACACTGGTGAGGATATTGAAGAAGACCATCAATGAAAATAAAATGAAATGGGGTTCCCAGCTCAAGTTTGCACTCTAGGAAAATCGCATCACCACTAAAAGGTCCACAAGAAAGTCCCCTTATGAGTTAGTGTATGGTAGAGCCATAGTCTTCCCTATTCAACTTGCATTACCTGTGGTATGATTCTTGAAATAAAGTGAGGAAGAGCCAAACAACCTTATGAAAAGAATGACTTATTTGGTCGATTTAAAAGAAACATGGGAACAAGTAAGCCTTATACTAGCATAGTATTAAGAAAAAATTAAAGGCTTATTTGATCAAAGAGCTAAAGATAGAGAAATCCAAGTTGGGGATTTGGTGCTGCGATGGGATGTCAGGCAGGCAGACAAAGGGAAACATGGGAAGTTCGACCCCGTGTGGTTTGGTCCTTTCAGGGTGACAAACTTCAAAGGAAACAACACTTTTGCACTGGAGAACTTAGAAGGAGACATACTTGAGGCACCTGTGAATGGAAAGTTCCTCAAGTTATATTTTCATCACTGATGAGGACTAATCCACCTCACTGTATATATATATATATATATATATATCATTTCACTATTTATACTCCATTTTGCATTTTTTCATTTTATTTTCCATATCATCTTCCATTTTATTTTCCATATCATGTTCCCATTTTGTTCCATCCATTGTTTGCATTTTCCCATTTCATATTCCATATCATCTTCCATTTCATCTTACATTTTGTGTCCACTTGACTATTGGTATAAGGTTTTTTCTAATAAGTCTACATTTATGACTCCATGAGCCCAATAAAGCACAAGCATTCCGGTTTGCAGGTTCTAAATGCACTGAGAACAACAAGTTGTCCCTAGATGGATCCAATGTTGTCCTCTGACTGCTCACAAAGGGAAGAAGGAGAAAGGAAGGGAAATAATGACTGACAAAGAGCTTCAAAGAAACAAATCTGCCTTTCATTTCAAGAGAAATGGGAAAGTGTTGCTGATATCGTTTAAATAGTGGGTCGAGTCGGGATCATTCGCAAGCTCAGGAGGGACTAGCGCAACAGAACACTAGGTAAGCTCAGGAGGGTTACACTGTGAAGCAAACAAACTAATTTCTTGAAGGCAGAGGAATGGTGCATTTCCCTTAAAATCTTAATAGTTTTGGAGGAGGTGCAAAGGGAAAAACAGATGGTCAAGATTAAAGTGAAAAATTGGAGTGGAGAGATGGATGGTGGAGATTAAATCGCACTTCGCACTTCACAGATTCTAATGTTTACCCTTCACTGCTAATACATAAACTTGCGACATGCGATTTTCAGGCACGGTCCCACCTCCATATGCCACGTCACTCCTCCACCCATCACATATCGCACATCGTAGTTCTTACTGTTTAACCCCTTGTGGCTCCCTGCTAAATCTTGCACCATGCGATCTACAGGCGTAGTCCCACCACTGTCCGTGCCACGTCACCTTCCCCGCACTTAGCACATCTCACTCTTTACCGTTTACCTTTTGCTGCATGCACATAAGCTTTGCGATATTCGATTTGTGGGCGTGGTCCCACCTCCATCTACCACGTCACTCCCGCTTATCACTCCTCATAATATTTAACCTTTACCTCCCGCTGTGACCACATAAACTTTGCGGTATGAAATTTGTGAGAACAGGTCCCACCACCTTGCAACATCACCAACGTCACCAATTCTAGCGCTGGAAGTTGATAGGGTTTGGCTGAGGGTTTCTTCCCCGACTCTAGCTCAATGGAATGGTCCACTACATGTCTAGGTGGTAGTACTTTTGAAAGCTCATCAAGCATCAGATCTTCATATCGCTCCAATACATCGGAAAGATTAGTAGGAATAGGCGCCCCCACTCCATCATTAGCCTCAAATCCATGAATAATTGTCGCAAATGTCTCAATATTGGGATACTTCCTAGCCTTACTCATACTTAGTGAATAAACATGTTGCACAGATAATTCCCTACACTACTGGTGGGTAGGTAAAGTCCACATCCGTGAGTCTCCAAATAACACTATCTCACCACAGAAAGGTGCAAAAAATACCTTGTTTCCGTTCAAGAATTCTTGCCCCAATATCATGTAAAATTCACTCATCTCCATCACTGTGAAGTACAGAAAAACCTGCCAATCACCAATACGAACCAACACTTCATTTTCCAATCCTGACACTTTAGTCCCGGAGTTCATTGCCTTTAATTCCACATCCATGGGAATGATTTTCAGCCCAAATTCCTTAACAACATCGATCATCATAAAATTATTTGTGGCCCCTGTGTCCACCAATGCTTGGATATTCTTGCCAAGAACCTCCAAGTTAATAAACACCAAACTATGAAACCATTTCTTAATAGAAACATTGGACTGCATACATACCTGGTCTCTACATCTTTTTCTGTTGGCTCTGATACCATCTATCACGCCCCCAAGTCTGTTGCCCTCGCTGGCGAGTCATGCGACACTGACTAAATGTCTACTTTTTCTTTTTTTTCGACATGTTTATGGACTATGCCTCCAACATATAAGATTAATACATATTCTTCTAAATTAATTATGTTTGTGGAATAAACATAATACACCAACAAAATAGCATGAGAGCATAAATAATTTTAACAGGAAAATTTTATATGTAATGTTATAAAATTTCCTTGCTGAATCATACGGGCATCAATCATGTTTACATAGGAAAAATTTTACAAAATCACCCTGCCGTAACTCGGCCTTCTGCAAGAGGGTCCTGTCATGCCCGAGGGCATTGCGGTGGTAACCTGACTCTGCTTGCATGCCTTGGTCACAATAACCACACCCGTAATCCATACTTTTCCCATTATTCTTGTCTGCAGCTCTATCCGAGCTGACCCGGCTCCACCCACTCGCTGCAACCCGCACCCAACCCTGTCGCAGTTCACCCGAACGTGTTTTGATTGCCACTTTATCATTGCCTGCCTTTACTCGCAGATAAACCTGACTCCACCACAACGTTCATTGTCTGCCCTGCAGGCTCATCTCATCAAGCTCCTTTGTGACTTTCTGTGCATGTCACAAATGTATATCATTTGGTTGGTTATCTCTCTCCATCCAAATGCCTTGCATACTTATACACTTCAGTTAGTTGCTAATTTAATTTATGTGGGGGCTCAACACCCCGAGCCGACCCACTCCTTGAACTCATCAAGCCCAAATTTTACCACACCTAAGTTTACCCATCCACCATCTCTCGGTGTGTGTATAAACGCTCGGTGACCATGCAACCTTTCACCCATCCGCAAACTTTCATCGCTCTGTAGCCAAACTTCTATCGCACTTCCACTCGAGCGTGTGCGGTCACCCGAGCGCTCGTCGTGGGTTTTCCGAACGTGTTCCCAAAGTCGCCCAACTGTGTTCATGGGCACGCCTACCCCATATGCCTGTCACACTTTGGCGCACAACCATCCACCATATTGCCTAGGCGTGCCCATGTTGGGCGTTCGACTCTCTTGAGTCGGATGGCGTAGACTTGTGGGTCTAACATGAGGGGTTTCATGGAAGCCCCATGTGTCTAACTGTAAGTTATAATTTTTTTATATTTAGTGATAATGTTATTTTGAGATCCATCACATTAAGTAAATTTTCCCATCGACATTTCGAACCAGCTACCGAACTTCATTATCAAGATGAATTTGAATGAGAGAAAACTAATCTCATGTACGATAAATAAATATGTAAAGGTTTCTGAAAATATATTGTTATGAGCCAAAAAAAAAGATTTTAAATGATTTAATTTCAAGTATTAAATGTTTATAATTAAGTATTAATTTAATTTTACAAAAGGTTCCATTATTGTGTTGTTTTAAATTATTATGCTCTTATTAATTTTACAAAAAATTGAATTTTCTTCTATTTAAATTATTATGCTTTATTAAATTTAAAAACTTTATTTATTACCATGTTACTTAATAATTTAATGTTTAAAAAGAGGGAAGTTTGTTTTTTTGTTATGATGGTAATTTAAATTATTAAGTTTTTATTAAATTTTATTTATTCTTATGTTATTTAATAATGAAGTTGATGTGAAAAATGAGTTTAACGTTTAGAGAGAGGGAAAAAGGATATTTAGGATTAGTACATATTAATTGACTTATAAGATGGAATTCTAAATGAAATATTTAATGATGTATTATTGTATTATGATGTTGTTGTTAATAGTAAAATGAATAGGTTGAAATTGTAATAATTAAGAATAATGATAATAGATAAAAGATTTTAATTTATTTTTTATTAAAATGTAAGATATTATTTAAAGAAAGGTAAGATAATGATTTTAAGGGGAGGTTAAATGGATGGGATAAGATTAAGGGGAAGGTTTCGGAATTGGTTATGACTAAAGAATATTTAGGGTCCAAAGAAATATGATTAATTATTAGAATTATAATGTAATAGAGAAAATATATTGTTAAAAGGGGGTTTATTTTAGAAATTTTATTGTTTAGAGGGAGTTATTTTGGAAATTAATGTGGGAATCCAATTCTCACTAATGTTCCATCCTTCGTCGCGGTTTAGGTTACTAGGATGTTTATTGATTTCTAGAGCCCCCCTAAATTTTCTATGAAATTAATGGTTTATTTTGGTAAGGATGCAAGAGTTTTCAATACAGATGTGATTTTTAGAGTTGTTAGAATGTTCAGCTAAGGCGGAGGTTTTTGAGCAGTTATGTTTTATGTCTAGAGAGTGTTCTTGAATCCTAATTTTGATTGAACGACCTGTTTCCCCAATGTATGTATTGCCACAAGAGAAAGGTATTAGATACACTCCTTTTTGTAAATTAGGGTCAAGGGTGTCTTTAACAGATCTAAGGTTTCTATGCATCGTGTTTATGGGTTTGAAAGTGGAAGAAATGTTATTTTTCTTCAAAATATTGGCAATTTTATCAGTTGTACCAAGGAAATAATGAAAGTTAACTTTTCCAATGATGTTTTTTTTTTTTTTGTTATTTAAATCTTTGCTATTGGGTTTGTTGGCATTGTAGAAGGCTTTGAAGGTTTGATGTTTATTATGCTCATTTCTCGCTAAAACTTCCATAAGATGGGATTTTTCTTATTCTAAGTGTTCATTGTTAGAAATTATCATGGCTCTGGTGGCTAAGATTTTGAGGACACTCAGATTTTGGGTTGGATGATGGTGAGAGGTGGCATGGATTTATTTTTTAGTGTGAATATTTTTTCTATAGACATGTTGAGATAAGGATCCATTAGGTTTCCGAGATAGGAGAATGTCTAAGAAAGGAATGGAGGCATCAATCTCAGTTTCCATGGTAAATTTAATGGAGTCAAAAATGCTATTAAGGTATTGTTTGAAGATTTCTAAATTATCCTTTCCATGAGGCCAAATAACAAATGTGTCATCAGCAAATCTTTTCCACCATTTAGGTTTTAGGGGTGGAGAATTTAGAGCTTTAATTTCAAATTCTTCCATAAATAAGTTAGCAATGATGGGGGATAAGGGAGATACCATGGCGACACCACAAGTTTGTTCATATATGCCACCCATGAAAGTAAAGAAAGTGGATCTTAGGCAGGCTTCAATGCGCTTGCATGTGTCAGAGTCTGTAATTTTTCTCATAACATCTATGGCTTCATTAATGGGGATATTAGTGTAGAGAGAGGTAACATTAAAACTAACTAAAATGTCATTAAGATCAAGTTTTATGTTTTTTGATTTCATTGATAAAATGAGTAGAGTATTTAATGAAGGAATTTGTTTTTGCCAATGAGGGGTTTTAGTTTTTTGGATAATTGTTTCACCAGATGATAAGTGGGTCCACCAATGGTGTTGACTATGGGTCCTAGAGGAATATTATATTTATGGATTTTGGGAGTACCATAGATTCTGGGGGTGTAAGGATTGTTATAGATTAGATTATTTATGTCACGAACATTGCTTGTTTTGATTAAGTTGAAAAATTCTTTGGTTATTGTTTTTAAGCGATTTTTATTTAACTTTTTATAGCAGCCACTATTGAGGAGATGGTAAATAATTTTTTCATTATATTCATTTCTATTCATGACTACAGTGGATCCCCCTTTATATTTTTTTAGAACTATAATATTAGGGTTTGAGTTTAAAGATTTTAAGACTAGGAATTCATGATTAGTAATATTTCTTTTAGGAGGTTTGAATTTTCTTAAAATAATTGAACAATATTGTATTATTATTTATTTGGTTTTTTTCTGGTAATTCTTTAATGCCAAATATAATGTGGCTGAGGATTTCTTCGAACATAACGCGTGGAGGAGAAATGGAGAATTTTAACCCTTTTTTTAAAAGATTTAAGGTGTGTTCATCCAAGGTGAAATTAGATAAATTTATGACAATATCATTATTAGGTTGATGAGCGTGATGGATGATTTAGAATTAGGGTTTTCTATGGGATGGATCAAGAAGGGATTTTCGAAGGTAGTGAGCTCCTTCTGTGTGTTGGATATATAGAAGGATCGATGGATTGAGGAGAATGCAGACTGCTGTCATCAGTAGGATATTTAATTTTATATTAGTTACTATATTTAATTTTAAATTTGTTACTATTTTTTCTCTCAATGTGAACTACAAATTTAATATAAAATAAATTTCACCACCCTTGCAACACATGTGTACTAACCAATATTGTTGTGGTTCCCCATATCTATTGAGAAATAAAATCTTAAGTGCATCGAGAGGAATTTTTGAATGGAATCCATAGTCATGTGATTTCTTTGTGTAGCTATCTACAATCCTAGCCCATCTCATAAAACTATTATTTCCCATAAGAAGAAGGTGGGTTCCTTCAAGAGGAGAGTTGAAGATATTTTGGGCATTGTGTTCGCTTTTACTTGATTCCCTCTCCGGTGCCATTACAATCACTCTCATCCACATGGTGTGCTCCATATGTAAAATAAAATATAGTTCATCGACGAAGATGATATTGGTTCTAAACTTTAATGGTTTGGAGTTTTTATTATCCTTCTATCTAGAGGAAAATGAACATTACTAGAGATAGCATGGAATTCAAAAGACACTCTTCATTGTCGAGGTAGTAAGGAATAGCAATTATGGCTTGCCAATAAAAATATTACTTTTTATCTTATTTCTTGTGTTTATGCTCTTCCTTGCAAATTGAGTAACCAAGATCAAATATACTACAGGTAACCTCTTCAATTTATGGCCAATAACTTTTTACTTATCTAAAATATGAAGTTATTAATTTACTACAAATAATAGATGTGCTTGCATCCTACCATATTTTCATTTTCTTTGAAGGTGCCATTTATGAAAACAACAATGAAGAATTGGTAATCTATTTACATGTGTTGAAATTCCTCTTTAGATTAGAAGAACATTATATAATTTTAAAGAAATAATTTTTTATCATGTTCGAAAACATTGTATAATTTAAAGAAATAAATTATTATCATGTTCCACAATTTCACTTCATAATAGGTATCACATCCTATCAATTTAAAGAAGTGATTATTATCCTCCAAATCAGCTTGTACTATGAAAATTTAAGTTTAAATTTTTTTCCTATGAAAGTGTTGTGGTTAATTATTTTGTTTGCTTTTTTGTTCAAGAATGTATGCAGTTTCCTTTCACACGGTGGATTTTGAAATATATCTATTAGAAAAGGTAAAATCTTCTTGGCATTAGTTAGTATGAAAATTTCCTTCAAACACCTATTCAAGGGCAGCAAGATATTGCAAGATGATGATGAAGAAGAATGTATGGGGTTGGAGCAATACTCTTTCGGTCATAAGAAGGGGATTCAAGATATTTCATCCCTTGCCAATGTCGTTATCATTCATTATGCAAGGTATTCAACTTATGCTTTTGGTTAAATAGTTGTTGTGTAGAATTTTTCGAGAATTTATCCCCATCCCCGCACCTCCCCAAGTTCCCATTTTCCCCTTCTAATGAATAATATGCAATGCAAGGGATCATATCCTTAGCAGAATTTGTAAATTAAGCACATTATGATTCTTTTTTAAATCTCATGTATCTTTCTATCTGATTGATATCCTTATTTAAATGTTTGGGTAAACAACATTGTATGTTTGGAAGTTTTTTATCCAAAGAAGTTAGAAACATTTGTCCTACAATTGATATCAATTTCTATTTAATTTTAACTAAGTATGTTTGTATAGTTTTAGTGCATTTGGTAATGTTGACCAATTAGGAAATATGTTATGCAAGATTTAGTTCTTTGTTATTTCAGAGCACATCCCAATTGCAAGTATTGTATTCCTAGTTGACAATTGAAAAATGACATATATAGATATATAAATATGGATAGATATATGGGTAAATATTCATTGAAGGTTCAATTGAGAGTATTTTAATATTTTTTAATAAAGGTCATTTGCAAGATCTTGCCAAAATTGATTATTCACTTATCTGCTAAGCCAAATTGTACGAGTAGGGGAGACGGATGAATTTTACAATCACTAGCACTGACTTAATCTGCAAAGAATTAATATATTTATCTATACCTGCCTCAAGAAATCTATGATTTTATGTAATTAAGATGGAATAATACTGGCATGTTATTGTTGGAATTATACTCCCAACCATCGCCATGAATAACAGTGGCAGCAACCCACCATTCCATCAATTTTGACAGCAGAGAAGGATAAACAACAGATCTAAGATCTAGAGGTGCTTTCACGCAACATAGCAAACTAAGTACCTGATCCATCCTCTGCATTTATTGTTTTGAACTACCGCGTCAAATTACCTTAGCCCGCAGCAGCACAATCACAAGTTTCTTGCGATACCCTTAAGCCTTCACCACCTATATTATTCCACCACCGATGCGATATCTGGCAGGACCTACCTTAACCTGATCGCATGAGCCAAAACCTTGTTTTGTGCCAAAATCCTTCGTATTTCCATTACCACACTTACCAACAGATAGCCGCACTGCAGAGTTCACTTTGCAATGCTTACCACTTACCTTACACCATCCGCAAGTTAAGTTATTTAACGAGCGATGTGATCATGCTATCCCACATCACATTTCCAACCAATAATGCTTTCCCTTTTAGCGCTGCAACATATGTTGTTTGATTTGTGATGTGTTCGTCTCGTCGCACATCGCACCCGCAAGGTTTTATGTTTACCATTAAAAGTTCCACAAAGTAACGTATTTGCATTGTGATGCGATATCCATCACACATCGCAATCGCACAGAATTATGTTTACCATTGAAACTTCCCGCAGGATATGATAATCTATTTGCGATGCGATGAGGACTCGGAGCCGAAACACATAAAGTTGGAGGCCCTCCAGTTTATGTTTTGAACGCGTTTTTACGTGTTTTCGTGTATAAACTAGAATATGGCATGTGTGAATTTAATGAAGATATGGGTCTTTTGACAACCCAAGTATGAGAAGTGGTTGAACGTCCGTTAAACAATGAATCTGCATTGAATTTCATTAAGTATAATTAGGTTTAATAGGCTTCAGCCATTTTGTATAACTAATGTAATTTCATTTTCTTTCTATGAGTTCAATATAAAAACAAATTTCGTTCCTCTCCTATGTATTTTACGTTGTCTGTTTATTGGCTGTTAATTCCACTTTTATTTGTAGTCTCTGTGTTGTTGGGGGAAAAACATTTTCTATGTTTATTGTATTCATAAATTCCAACATAGTATCAGAGCAGGTCTAGGCTGTCAGTAAAATAACAAGCTCTCTTTACTAAAGAAGCTATAATATTGTTTTTTGTAGAAGCATAAGTCTCTAGTAGCAAGAAATCTTTTATAGTAGTGAGAAGGTTTCTCTTCTATACAACCAAATTTTTTTTTTTTTGCACGATCAGAATGGCAGCAGCATGCACAAGCCTAACAAATCCCAAACTACCACAGTCTAATGGGAAGAACTATGATTATTGGGTCATTACAATGAGGGCTCTGTTTTCTTCACGATATATATGGGAGTTGGTGGAACAAGGTTTCCATGAACCAGCAGACGCAACAGCGCTGGCTGTTTTGACAACAACAGAAAGAGACTTGTTGAGATATAATAGGAAGAAGGACTCCAAAACCCTCTTCTATCTACACCAAGCAGTACACGAGAGTATTTTCCCAAGGATTGCAATAGAAACAAAATCTAAGGAGGCATGGGATATTCTCAAGACAACCTGTCAAGGCATGGAGAAAGTGAAGACAACAAAGTTACAAATGATCGGGAGAGATTTTGAAACACTTTGTATGAAAGAGTCTGATAACATAGACTCATTCTTCACACATGTGATTGGGTTACTTACCCAGATAAGGTCTTATGGAGAGACACTTGAGGAAATAAGAATAGTGGAGAAAATATTGAGAAGTATACCTTTAAGATTTGATGCCATAGTAGTGGAAATAGAAGAGACAAAGGATCTCTCACAATTTTCAGTGGATGAATTTTTTGCATCCCTGATGTCTCATGAACATAGGATGAAAAGAAAAACGAACTCCTTATTGGAGCATGCTTTCAAGACACAGATGTCTTTTGGCCGAGGTGAATGTTAAGGAAGATCAAACTATCGAGGAAGAGGAAGAAGTCCACAAAGAGGTGAAAGAAACAACCCTGAAAGCACACGCGGAAGGGGCAACAACCAGAATAAAAGTGAAGGCTCAAGCCAACACTAAGCACAATGAAAAAGGTATGAAGAATCCCAAGTCCAATGTAATTATTGTAAAAATTATGGGCATTATGCCAATGAATGTAGAAAGAAACAAAACGACATGTGTAATACGAAAAATGTCAATTTTGCAAAAGAAAGTTAGAACCAAGGTAGTGTGCTTCTAACCTGTAATGTAGCACAAGAAACACAAGAAGGTGAATGGTTCTTAGAATCAAGTTGTAGTAAGCACATGACTAGAAACATAGAAATGTTTTCCAATCTAGATGAGAATGTGAAGTCTGAAGTGACAATAGGTATTGATAGTAAAGTCTCTGTCATGGGGAAAGGAAGAGTATCGATACTCACAAGGAAGGGAGAAAAGAATTTTTTTCCAGATGTCTATTATGTACCTTGCCTAAAATGTAACCTTTTGAGCATTGGAAAACTCGTGAATAAGGGATACAATGTGTTTTTTAAGAATGATGTGTGTACAATCATGGACATACCTCCAAGAAAAAGAGTCATTGTAGAAATGCATATGACAAAGAATAAGATGTTTCCTCTCAAGCTCAGAACAAACTTGAAGGAAAGAGGTATGGTAGCAGTAGTCACACAAGAGGTCTTTCAAAAGGTAGTGAAAGACGAAAACTGATTATGGCATTTGATATTTGGACATCTCAATTTTGGACGTTTGAACCTCCAGCAAAAAAAAAGGATGGTAAATGGATTACCACTCATAGAGAAACTAGACAGCCTATGTGAAGGATGCATCTTGGGAAAACAACACAAAGAATCCTTTGTAGCAAGAAAGTGTATAAGGGCAAAGGAACCCTTAGATATAGTCCACTCAGATTTGTGTGGACCAATGAAAACACCATCTTTAGCTGGTAGTCACTATGTTTTGACATTTATAGATGATTATACAAGAAAGACATGGGTTTACTTTCTAAAATGGAAAAGTGAAGTGTTTGAATATTTCTCCCACTTCAAAGATCTTGTTGAGAAGCAAAGTGGGGACTACATAAATGTGATGAGAATTGACAGAGGGGGATAATATATCTCCAAATATTTCCTACGTTTTTGTAGGGATAACGACATACACAAGCAGTTTACCACAAGGTACACACCACAGCAAAACGGTGTTGCAAAAAGGAAGAATAGGACCATCATGGACATGGTCAGAAGTATGTTTAAGGAAAAACATTTGCCAAATGAGTATTGGATAGAAGCTGTAAATTGTGCAGCTTATATTTTAAATAGATTTCCAACAAAATTTGTTATGAATATAGTTCTGGAAGAATAATGGAGTGTAACAAAGACATTTGTCACTCACATGAGAGTATTTGGATGTGTGACATATGCTCATGTCCCGAATCAGCTAAGAAAGAAGTTGGACAACAAGGGGGAGAAGTGTATCTTTTTTGGATACAGTGATATATCAAAGATATACAAACTCTATAATCCATCAACAAAAAAATTTATAATCAACAAATATGTGCAGTTCATTGAAGACAAATATTGGGATGGAATCTTAGAGAAAAAAGTGAATGTGAACACATTTATGTCTCACGAAGAGCAAGAAGAATGCACTGCAGCAAATAATTCCTCCACGGTGGCTCCTCCTCCACCTACACAAGCACAAGAGAGCACACCACAAGAAAGAAAAAAAACGGCCTTGATAAATCAAGGAAGTGCTTCTCCAAGCACACCACAGGGATCAGAAACTCCCTCGAGTTCAAGTGGAACTCCAAGCACACCAAGAAGACCAAAATTCAGAAATTTGAGCGAACTTTATGAGCAAGAAGTTGATAATAATAATGGTCTGAATTCTTTATTTTCTTTTTTTTCTCATGTTGATGACCCAATCCATTTTGAAGATGCATTAAAATAAGAAAAATGGATTGAAGAAATGAATGAAGAGATTGGTACAATAGAAAAGAATGATACATGGGAGTTAGTGGACCTCCCACAAGGTAAAGAAGTTATTGGAGTGAAATGGGTCTATAAGACCAAAAGAAATGCTAAAAGAAAAATAGAAAGACACAAGGCAAGACTTGTTGTGAAAGGCTACAAGCAGTAGCAAGGAAGAGATTATGAAGAAACATTTTCACCAGTTGCAAGAATGGAAACAGTGAGAACAGTGTTGTCCATAGCAGCACAACAGAAGTGGAAAATTTATCAAATGGATGTAAAGTCATAATTCTTGAATGGAGTGTTGAAAGAGGAGGTATATGTTGAAAACCCTCTTGGCTATGAGATTAAAGGCCAAGAGCACAAATTATGCAAGTTGAAGAAAAATCTTTATGGGCTAAAGCAAGCACCAAGAGCATGGTACATCAGGAATGATCCTTACTTGTTGGATAATGGATTCAAAAAGTGTGATGGTGAACCCACACTCTACATTATATAAAATGATGGTAATATCCTTATCATTGTTTTACATGTAGATGATTTAACTTTCACAGACAATGAAGTTTCTCTCATTACTAATTTTAAAGCAGTCATGAAGAGTGAATTTGAAATGACTGATTTGGGCTTATTGAGATACTTCTTAGGCATAAAATTAAAGCAAAATGAGAAGGGAATTTTTATTTCCCAAGAAAAATATGTAGCAGAAGTGTTGAAGAGATTTAACATGCATAACAACAAAGCAGTTGTAACTCCAACTGTCATGGGGTTAAAATTAAGCCAAGAATATTGCAGCAAGAATGTTGATCCGACATTGTATAAGAGCATAGTTGGCAGTCTAATGTATTTTACTGCAACTAGGCCTGATATTATGTATGTTGTAAGTTTAATTTTCATATTCATAGAAACACCAAAGGAGACACATTGGCAAGCAACCAAGAGAATTTTAAGGGATGTGAATGGAACAAAGGATTATGGTGTTCTATACTCCTCATCTGATGATTTTAAATTGATTGGTTACACTAACAGTGATTGGAATGGAAGTGTAGATGATAGAAAGAGCACATGTGGATATGTGTTTCATTTGGGATTGGGAGCCATTTCATGGGCTTCCAAGAAGCAACCAGTAGTTGCATTGTCAATAGCAGAAGTAGAATATGCGACAGCAACAACAACAACATGCCAAGCAGTATGAATGAGAAGGATGTTGAGAGATTTATTTCATGAGAAAGAAAAAGGAACTACAATTTATTTTGATAATAGCTCAACAATTTCATTATCAAAGAATTCTATTTTCCATAAGAGAACAAAGGACATAGATGAAAAATATCATTTTATAAGAGAATTGGTTAACAATGGTGAGATTGTTTTGCAGCATTGCAGAACAGAGGAATAATTCGATGATATCTTCACAAAGCCATTATCATAGAAGAGTTTTGAGTATCTCAGAAAATTTCTAGGAATGACTGATGGTGGCAATTGTGATTAAGGGGGAGTGTTGGAATTATACTTCCAGCCACTGCCATGAATAGTAGTGGTCGCAACCCATAATTCCATCAATTTTGATAGCAGAGAAGGACAAGCAGTAGATCCGAGGTCTGGTGGCATTTTCACGCAACATAGCAAACCGAGTACTCGAGCCATCCTCTGTGTTTATTGTTTTGAACTACCGAATTAACTTACCTTAGCCCGCAATAGCACAATCACAAGTTTCTTGTGATACCCTTAAGCCTTCTCCACCTATCTTATTCCACCGCCGATGTGATATCTGGCAGGACCTACCGTAACCTTACCGCATGAGCCAAAACCTTGTTTTGTGCAAAAATCCTTTGTATTTACATTACCGCACTCACTAATAGATAGTCGCACCGCAGAGCGCACTTTACAATGTTTACCACTTACCTTCCACCATCCACAAGTTAAGTTATTTGATGAGTGATGTGATCGTTCTATCGCACATCGCATTCGAAACCATTTATGTTTCCCCTTTTAGCACCACAACATATGTTGTTTGATTTGTGACACGTTTGTGCCATCGCACATCGCGCCTCCAAGGTTTTATGTTTATTGTTAAAAGTTCCGCAAAGTAACGTATTTGCATTGCAATGTGATATCCATTGCACATTGCAATCGCACATAATTATGTTTACCATTGAAATCGCCCGTAAGTTATGATAATTAATTTGTGATGCGATGAGGAATCAGAGCCGAAACACATAAAGTTTAAGGTCCTCCAGTTTATGTTTCGAACACATTTTTACGTGTTTTTGTGTATAAACTAGAATACAGAATGCATGTCGATTTAATGAAGATATGGGTCTTTTGACAACCCAAGTACGAGAAGTTGTTGAACTTCCGTTGAACAATGAATCTGCATTGAATTGCATTAAGTAGAATTAGGTTTAACAAACTTCGGTCGTTTGGTATAACTAATGTAATTTCATTTGTTTTTTGTGAGTTGAATAGAAAATTGAATTTAATTCCTCTCCTATGTATTTTACATTTTCTGTGTATTGATTGTTAATTCCGCTATTATTTGCAGCCTATGTGTTGTTGGGGGAAACACATTTCGTCTGTTTATTGCATTCATAAATTCCAACAATTATATTATATTAGAGTTAGAAGGTTTACATATTCTAAGCTATAACACAAGGTAATTTGAGAGGCTATTGAATATTCAATGGTAAGCCAATCTCATTTGAGTGCAGGGCTAACATAATTCCTAACAAAATGCTACATGAAGTTGAAATAATTCAGTCTGATCTTAACCTTATCTATGACCTTCTATAAAGCTACCCTTACTTCATGTAAGTCGACTACACATTCTAGGTCATTGTTAGCTTATATGTTCTAGGTTTTTTTAAAATGAGTTGATCAGATTGTGGTTTGTGTGTTAACTAAGTAGGAGAAGCTTTATTGTATCTTTTCATTGATTGCAAAACTACATGATCTTAATCAAGTAATTTATTCCATCTAACATTTTTTCGGGGATAAAAGGCTTCATTTAAATATTAATAAACAAAGAATGTACAAATTAGGTATTAATACAAAAAAGCAAGTGGGTTGCTATGTTTGCACCACTGGCTAATCCAATATTGGGTGGACACCACCATCAGAAATTCCCAAAGAACAATAAAACCAAAATTATCACTTGGGCATAAATATTGTTATTAAAATTGTAGCTAATAATTATTCTACAGCAATCATGGCAATGCCCATTTATTTTTAGAAGAGCTTAACTAATTGTGACATGACCTACCTTCAAGATGTTGGAACTATTTAGAATGGGATGATTAGGCAAGAGAGTTGATGGACGATTCCCTTATCATGTTTTCATTGATGGAAAAGGAGTTGGAAAAGGAGGAGCAACTAAAACAACAACTAGGAAAAGAGAGAAGAAAAGTAGTAGAGAACAGAGGTAACAGAGAGGAGGCAGAGGCCGCATAGAAGGAACAAAGGCAGTAGGAGACAAATGAGGTGGTGTTGCAGAGTGGTGAGGGCAGAGTTTTTGTAATTTCATTATAAGTGCATATATGAAGAATTGATTCTGAGTTATGTGTATGACTGGATTTTTATTCTATGTGAAGTTGACATGTATTCTAGTCGAATTCTGTATGAAGAAGATTTAAATTCGTGGGGTAAATATGAAGTCTGTGTTATTATCTGTGCAAAGGGATTTAAGCTCATGAGCAGTGAAATCTCTGTGTAAAGGGATTCAACTTGTGATTCTAGACATGATTGGGGAAATTGGTGTTTGAGTTAATATACCAGTTTCGTGATTAATAATTAAGAGTAGAGTTCGGAGGTTCAGAACTGTTCTGAGGCAGAGTGTGAGATAGAAGGCCATTTGACTTCATATATATAATGAGAAACTAGTTCTGAATGAGAAACATGTATTGACTGCTGGAATTCTTTATGGAAGTATGAATAGAGTGTTCAGGGTTTGTGGACAGTGTAAAATCTGTACAAAGGGTATTTTGGTAGTGAGACACATAACTGAGAAGCATTTTCCTTATTGAAGAATTTTTAGGCTCATTGAGTACCTGTTCGAGAAAAAATGAGTAATTGTGGATATAGGTGTGTTATTGGCAATCTACCAAAGGGTTTATTCTTTCGTTTTTAAATTTTGTACATTCAATGGATATTAGGAATTTACCCAGCCTCTGTGTGTTTCCGAAGGTCTTTTTCTGTTTATAATGTGGGTTACAGTGTGTGGAAACCTCGAAAGTTCTCAGCTTGTCTTCAGTGTTATGCCTCAGTGGTTGAATTAATTACACTCATGTTTTTGGAAGAAGGTCAAATAGGACTCTGTCAAAGAGAGAACCATGATCTTATTCCATTTTCCCAAAGAGTATTGAATCTCAGTTGAAACAATAACCTAGTCCGCTGAGTAATTAACCTTGTTCTATTGTTAGTTGCACGATATTGTTTAAGGTTTAATCAGAGTAATAGAGCGAGGGTTTAAGTCGAAGAATGGAGTTAACCGTAGTAAATAACTGGTCAGTTACTATGTAATTACCAGAGCAGGTTTGTGAAACCAAAAATGCTCTTAGCACGCCGCTTTTGGCCAGAGCCAAAACAACTAAAAAAAAAAACGCGATCCAATATGATTGCGCCACGTTGTTCAGAAAAAACCACCCCCATCGCGTAAAGTCTGAGCGTTAATCCACAGTCTTTGAAAAATTTTGATTTTCATATGCATCACCAGATCTGGAGAGGGGGAGATCCCACAGTCGTCGTGCCACAAGAAGCACGGAATATAATCTGAGGTATAGACCACTTGTTTTGAAACAGGTTTGTTTATTAAATTCATAAAGTGTGAACAGTAGAGCATGGGGCCCGTGAACCACCATATGATATATGTGTCGTGTTAATATATAAACCATGGGTGAATTCTATAAGCGCGGGTGTATGTAATTAAAACAGTCGGACCCCTTTTGTAGCATTAAGACTAAGGTTCGAATAATGAACGTGGCTTATTATGTTTTGCCTTAGAGGGTTGGTTAACGAGTTTTGACTGTTGGGCAAACTCATTCGATATTTATAAAAGGGCTCCAAGATATATATATATATGTAGCGCTTTATATACAAGTGACCAAGGTTACAATATAAAACATATGTATTATATTCTTGTGCGTGAGATTAAAAGAACAAAAGGTTCTATTGTTCGGGTTTACAAAGAGAAGGTCTAATACATTCATTAATCAATTTCGAAGAAATTGATAAATGAATCAGAAATAAGAAGATAAAGTGGAGTTCTTGTGTTGAGTAGGAGCTGTATTGGGTCAAATTGTTGATAGAGTTAATTTAGAGGCCATCTCTCCTCAGTGCCCGAGTTCAAAAAAAAAAAAAAAAAAAAAAAACAATTGGTGTTTAAGGTCATATATGTGTGAAACCAACAGTAAGAGATGTTGAGTTTTAAATGAAAGAGAAAAGACTTATATTTGATATATTATAGTTTTCGGAACATAATATTTAAAGGGGTTATAATGCTCAGCTGTAGATAAATTGAAAGATAAGAACCTCAGGAAAAGTTCTTCAGTTAATAAAAGAAGTTTTTGTGATAAAGGAATGAAAATGTGGGTTCGACAGGTATACATACACAGTGAATAGGAATATGCATAGGAATGAATTTGACAGGTGTACAAGCACGGAAAGCAAGAGAATATGCAGAACTAAAAAAGACAGCGAACAGAGTATGCAGAACAGTTACATGATAGCTGCAGATACACAATTACAGTGAACAACAGAGGTATGCAGAACAATTTCTTCAGAGAAGCAGAAAAGACAAAACCAGCCAAGCTAAAGGCTAGAAAATGGGCTGAGTGAATTTTTTTTTATGTAACTGAAAATGTGAATGTAAATTTTGTAATTGATTTTATATTGTTTGTGATTGGAAAGTTTCCGAGAGGAAAACAAAAATCCCACTGTAATATTGAAATTAGTACATGTAGTTATTTTTTCTGAGTGAGCTAGAAAAAAGAAATGAGAAGGCAGAAGGCAAAGAGGTATGGCTGTCCATTTCGAATTACCTATGGAATGCTAATAGTCATACGAAAATCTCTATAAATGATGTCACCTTGATATGCATAGAGAGGTTAGAGAGTGAGGTAAGAGAATGCAGAAATGAAGCAGTAAGGTAGAGGAGAAGGAGGAGATGATAGAGAACCGAGAAGATGCTGAGATGATGCAGGGTAGAGATGATACTGATGGACAGCATAAGAGAAGGTACAGAACAAAGCTGATATCCAAGGTAAATCAGCAAGTTTTTTTCTTTTGAAAGATTAAGGAAGTTGGAGCTTCCCTATCAATTGTAGCTTGATAGATGCCAGTTGTAGTTGATTGAGGTAGGAGCCTCCCATAGGTTGTAGCCTGCAGAAAATAGATGGGAGTTGGTGCTTCCACATCAAGTTGTAGTTTGATAAAATTTCAGTTGTAGCTGACTGAGGTTGGAGCCTCCTGTAGGTTGGGGCCTGCAGAAAATTGATGGGAGTTGGAGCTTCCTTGCAAGTTATAGCTTGCAGAATTGAGGTAGGAACCTCCTGTGGGTTGGAGCCTACAGAAAATCAGTGGTGAGAGGGAGTTGGAGCTTGCCTTTGCATCACAACAATAATAATATGTAGTTTTCTCCCTTTATGGGTTTCCACTTATATCTGGTGTCTATGTGCATGATTTCTATGTGTTGATATGGTATATCTATTTTGCTAATACTTACTACTCACATCTTAAGACTGCTGGTAAATTATCTAATCTGCTTATTAATTGTTGCGCAAAAGTAAATATTTCTCACACATTATGTTGATCATGAAATGAAGGTGTTAATAAAGTTTAATGAAAAATTTTCAAAATTCCATGAATGTGTTAAACTGATTCACCCCCCCCCCCCTCTCAGTTTAAATAAGGTTTCAACAATTGGTATCGGAGCAGGTTCCTTTGGTGTTAGCTTAATATCTTGAAGGAGATCTGGTTGAGTCATGGACTATCAAAATGTACCTATGTTAAATACAACAAAATTTCCTGAATGGAGAGATAAGGTTGAAACAGGATTATTGGCTTATGAACCTGAGGTATGGAAGCTTGTATGTGATGGTTACTACACAGACTCTCCCACGGTGCAAGAACAACATAGGAATGCCAAGGAAAAATGTGTGATATTCAATAGTCTTCATAACAAGGATCTTGAGTTAATAATGGATTTAACCTCTACAAAATAAATCTGGGATAGATTTCATTTCATGCATGGAGTAGACTCTAAGGACTAAATTGTCAAGAAGGACAAGAGACTTAAGAAGAAGAAAAATTCATGTCAACATGAAAATTTTCAATCAAATGAGGTACCTGCTAGTGTGAATGGAAGTAAGAACCATGAAGAAATTGCAGTTGAGGAAAAAGCCAAACTTGACACAGCCTTGACTGAAATAGAAAGAGTGAAGAATGAAAACAAAGACCTAAAGACATTGGTGCAAATATGTGATGAGAAAGAATATGAAGATAAGAAAGAAATTATTGGCCTGAATACACAGCTTGAAGAAACAAATAAAGTGGAAGACACTCTGCTGCAACAAATGAGAGAGAAAATTCTAGAATGTGAAAAATTGGAAGAAGAAGTAGTGAGCCTGAGAAAGAAATTAGAAAAGGCCCAAAGAGATTTATTAATGAATACTCCTCAAATGAAAAGCTCTGGACAGTTGGACCAGATTCTAAAGGCTCAAAGGTCACCTCTCATAAAGGTTGGGATAGGATATGAAGGTGAAACCAGTAAGTCCAAGGTTGAAGATAACAAGAATGTCATTTTTGTAAAAGATGTAAAGGAGAGTGAAGCAGCTTAGCAAATTCCTACAAAAGCAGAAACCAGCAAGAACAGGATCTGTGAAGAAAGAAACAAAAACAAGCAACAACATGAAAGTATAGATAATGAAAGGATGAAACAGTTAGCTGAAAAAGGATCATACACTCTTGATTATGAAGTGAATAAATTTGGAAGATGTCAAAGGAGGTTATTCCCTCCTATGAAAAATATCATATGTTTTTCCTGTCATAAACTAGGACATATTGTAGCACATTGTAAAACAAGGAATATCAACTTGAACTAGCAAAAGATGCAGCAAAAGAGAAGAACCCCTCAAGCAAGAAAATGGAAAAGACAATATTTCACCAGGTACACAAATAATTTCCATGGTGACTGTTATGCATGCAATAATTGTGGACATAAATCTGTTGAATGTAAATTGTATTAAAAAAGGGGAAAAAACTATTATACATCAAATCAAATGTACCTTGGTCAAATAAGATGTTATGTATGCCTCAAGCGTGGTCACAAAGCAACAAATTGTAATCTGCCATATACATTAAAGAACTCTAAACAGATGATGGAATCAAAACAAATCAATCAAAACTATGAATCAAAAATAAGTGTAGACGTTATGAAGAACCCCAATAAAGTATGGAAGGAAAAGAGAAAGGGGGAGCCTATTATCTCATTCACATAATGAAAACATCATAGTCTCAGGGGGAGCTGCTCTAGGAAGCAAAGAAAGCATACATCCAGTGATAGATATGAAGCAACATCTCAGGGGGAGAGCAGTTCATAAATAATCCCCACAAAAGCAGTCTAAGAAGAGCTCCATGAAATAACAACTGTTAAAAGGTCAGAAGGAAGATTATCTGAAGCATTCAATAGCTGATAGATTGATGGAATAAGAGAAGACAACAAGAAGCCATGATGATACAGAGAACATCAGCCATGAACATGTAAGCTAAGGAAAAAATCAGCACATTAAGTGATGAGCACATTGTGCATCATACTGCTAGAATTAACAAATGAATCACATTAAGAAGAATGAGTAAGAAAATTTCCTATCATCATTATATCATTACATCACTCATCTATGAAAATTCCCCTTGGAGGAGTGCAGTTAAGTAAGTGATAAATCTCTGAGTGATCAGCCCATGAAGATTCATAGTATAAAAATTGAAGATGTCTTCCTAAAGATCATTATGTCTGAACAGTTGAAATCGGATATAAAGTAGCAATGATTCTGGAGCAGTCCAAGAAAGGAAAATGCAGTGACATTATTTTAAACTAGAATGACAGACTAAACAAAAGGTCAATGATGTCAATATCAGACTCTGTATATTAATGATTGTTGTTGAGAATAGTGGAGAGCTCAATAACAGAAATTATGAAGGTTGTCTTAACTATGGGTTCACTTGTGAGCTGAAGTGAAAGTAGTATAAATGGGTATTTGGTACAAGCAGCATGGCCATTAGAAGAATATCGAGTGTTATCAGTGGAGCAGTGGTATGGTACAGGTCCTCAAGATCAAAGGATTATGGTAAGAGAACATCAAGGTAGTATTCCTTGCATTATCTACATTACTAAAGCATGAAAAGGACAATAATAGGGCAAAAGAATCATTATCTTGTTTACACTTGAAGCAGTATTTTGAGCATTGAATCAGTATCTCTTTCTATAATTTGCATGCCTTTCTGAAGTCAGTACATATATATCAGGCCTTTCTCTTGAAATCAATCATAACACTGTGTGAAGTATGTTTGCTGAAAGTTCAATCAAACATCTTGAATATGTTTTTGTTGTAAATCACCATGAAAGAATAGTTGTGTTAATCTAACAGTTGAAGCTCAAAAGTCTGTTATTGATTCATCTCAAACATACTTCAGCAAAAAATATTTGCTGATATTTCACCATTAAAGAGAGAATTGATCATTGACATACATAACCCCTTATGACATAAAGGAAATTACATGATTGATAAGTGAGACTGACTAATACACTGAATGTATCTAGTTTCAAGGGTTTGTTTTTAAAGTACATTATGCAAGAAGTAAAGGCATTTGATCTCTTAGATCAAATTCTGGTTGATTCATTGATCACATTTGTAACAAGAACCTTCAGCTATTAAGGGTAATATCCTTATCATCATCCTAGCCCATATCACCACCAACAGACAAGAAAGGTGTACCACAGCAATAAAAGATAAATTGGCTTCATCACAATTGAACAAATGCTATACTGCAGATGATTATTGCAGAAGAAGACATATTCCATCTATAATCTTCCTCAACAGAAATGTATTGGCGCACTACATCATATAGACACTGAAGTATATTTGAAGCATTCTCAGTATTTTAGGTTTAATCCAATGATGCATCTCTATTAGATAAAGCTAGTACAATGTGTTCTATGAAGTGTCATTATCTTCACTTTCGGCTTTATACAGGTGAAAGGAGTCAGTGCTTTGGGATTGTATCAACTTGCTGTGTACATTCAAGTTCAACAATCCTCAAAGGTGTTCTCTCAACAACTCTTGTCCACTAGTTTGG
Organism: Pinus albicaulis; assembly: GCA_034641835.2. Lineage (NCBI taxonomy): Eukaryota > Viridiplantae > Streptophyta > Pinopsida > Pinales > Pinaceae > Pinus > Pinus albicaulis. The sequence goes on along the minus strand of CM076576.1, from coordinate 295,345,530 downwards.
AGCAGCAGAGTACAAAATTAGAAGAAGAAGACCTAAACTCAACTCAGAGAGAAGAAATCCAAATATAGAATTTACACCGAGAAATGTGCAACCCTTTTCCATTGATGTCAAAGGGGGAGGAAAATAAAAAAGGGGCTTCTAAAAAGCAAGAAAAAAAAGGAGCAGAGGATATCTTCCCATCAATGCCAAAGGGGGAGACTGTTGGAAATGTTGTCATTGATGGAAAAGGAGTTGGAAAAGGAGGACCAACTAAAACAGAAATTAGGCAAAGAGAGAAGAAAAGTAGCAGAGAACAGAGGCAACAGAGAGGAGGCAGAGGCAACATAGAAGAAACAAAGGCAGCAAGAGACAGATGAGGTGGTGATGCAGAGTAGTGAGGGCAGAGTTTCTGTAATTTGATTATAAGTGCATATATGAAGAATTGATTCTGAGTTATGTGTATGACTATATTTTTATTCTGTGTGAATTTGACATGTATTCTGGTCGAATTCTGTATGAAGAAGATTTAAATTCGTGGGGTAAATATGAACTCTGTATTATTCTCTGTGCAAAGGGATTTAAGTTCGTGAGCAGTGAAATCTCTGTGTAAAGGGATTTAACTTGTGAATATGGACATGATTGGGGAAATTGGTGTTTGAGTTAATATACCAGTTTCGTGATTAAAAATTAAGAGTAGAGTTCGGAGGTTCAGAACTGTTCTGAGGCACAGTGTGAGATAGAAGGCCATTTGACTTCATATATATAATGAGAAACTGGTTCTGAATGAGAAACATGTATTTACTGTTGGAATTGTTTATGGAAGTATGAATAGAATGTTCAGGGTTTGTGGAGAGTGTAAACTCTGTACAAAGGCGATTTTGGTAGTGAGACACAGAACTGAGAAACATTGTCCTTATTGAAGAATTTTCATGCTCATTGAGTACCTGTTCGAGAAAAAATGAGTAATTGTGGATATTGGTGTGTTATTGGAAATATCCCGAAGGGTTTATTCCTTCGTTTGTAAATTCTATACATTCAATGGATATGAGGAATTTACCCAACCTCTGTGTGTTTTCGAAGGTCTTTTTCTGTTTATGATGTGGCTTACGGTGTGTGGAAACCCCGTAAGTTCTTAGCTTGTCTTCAATGTTATGCCTCAGTGGTTGAATTAATTACGCTCATGTGTTTGGAAGAAGTTCGAATAGGACTCTGTCAAAGAGAGAACCATGATCTTATTCCATTTTCCCGAAGAGTATTGAATCTCGGTTGAAACAATAACCCATTCTGCTGAGTAATTAACCTTGTTCTATTGTCAGTTGCGCGATATTGTTTAAGGTTTAACCAGAGTAATAGAGCAAGGATTTAAGTCTAAGAACGGATTTAACCGTAGTAAAGAACCGGTCAGTTACTCTGCAATTACCAGAGCAGGTTTGTAAAACCAAAACCGCTCTTATCGCGTCGCTTTTGGCTAGAGCCAAAACAACTAAAAAAAAAAGTGATCGAGTATGATTAAGCCACGTCGTCCAGGAAAAACCACCCCCATTGTGTAATGTCTAAGCGTTAATCCACAGCCTTTTAAAAAATGTGATTTTCATATGCATCGCCTGATCTGGAGAGAGGGAGATCCCACGGTCATCGCGCTACAAGCAACACGGAAGATAAGTTGAGGTATGGACCTCTTATTTTGAAATGGGTTTTGTTTATTTAATTCATAAAGGGTGAACAGTAAAGTGTGGGGCCCATGAACCACCATATGATATATGTGTCGTGTTAATATCTAAACCATGGGTGAATGCTATAAGCGCGGGTGTATGTAATTAAAAGAGCCGGACCCCTTTTGTAGCATTAAGACTAAGGTTCGAATAATGAATGTGGCTTATTATGTTTTGCCTTAGAGGGTTGGTTAAAGATTTTTGACTATCGGGCAAACTCATTCGATATTTATAAAGAAAAGTCTCCAAGATATATCTATATATATATATATATATATATATATATATATATAGCGCTTTATATACAAGGGACCAAGGTTACAATATAAAGCATATGTATTATATTCTTGTGCGTGAGATTAAAAGAACAAAAGGTTCTATTGTTCGGGTTTACAAAGAGAAGGTCTAATACATTCATTAATCAATTTTGAAGAAATTGATAAATGAATCAGAAATAAGAAGATAAAGTGGACTTATTGTGTTGAGTAGGAGCTGTATTGGGTGAAATTGTTGACAGAGTTAATTTAGAGGCTAGCTCTCCTTACTGCCCGGGTTCAAAAAAAAGAAAAAGACTTTTTCTATTTAAAGTCATATATGCGTGAAAACAACAGTAAGAGATGTTGAGTTTTAAATGAAAGAGAAAGACTTATATTTGATATATTATAGTTGTTAGAACATAATATTGAAAGGGGTTATAATGCTCAGCTGTAGGTAAATTGAAAGAGAAGAACCTCAGGAAAAGTGCATCAGTTAATAAAATAAGTTTCTGTGATAAAGGATTGGAAATGTGGGCTTGACATGTATACATACATAGTGAACAGGAATATGCAAAGGAATGAATTTGACAGGTGTACAAGCACAAAAAGCAGGAGAATATGTAGAACTGAAAAAGACAGTGAACGGAGTATTCAGAACAGTCACATGACAACTGCAGATACATAATTGCAGTGAACAATAGAGGTATGAAAAACAATTTCTTAACAGCAGAAGAAAAGATAAAACCCAGCAAAGCCAAAGGCCAAAAAATGGGCTGAGTGAAATCGTTTTTATGTAACTGAAAATTTGAATGTAAATGTTATAATTGATTTTATATTGTTTGTGATGCATTGGCATGTTTCTGAGAGGAAAACAAAAATCCCACTGTAATATTTAAATTATTACATATAGTTATATTTTTTCTGAGTGAGCTGGGAAAAATAAATGAGAAGGCAGATGGCAAAGAGGTATGGCTGTCCATTTCAAATTACCTGTGGAATTTTAACAGTCATACGGAAATCTTTATAAATGATATCACCTTGATATGTATAGAGAGGTTAGAGTGTGAGGTAAGAGAATGTAGAAATGAACCAGTAAGGCAAAGGAGAAGGAGGAGCTAATACAGAACCGAGAAGATGCTAAGATGATGCCGGGCAGATATGAGGACTAATGGACAGAAAAAGAGAAGGTACAGAACAGAGTCGATATCCAAGGTAAATCAGCAAGTGTTTTTCTTTTGAAAGAGTAAGGAAGTTGGAGCTTCCCTATCAAGTTGTAGCTTGATAGATGTTATTTGTAGCTGACTGAGGTATAGCCTCCTATAGGTTGTAGCCTATAGAAAATAGATGGGAGTTGGTGCTTCCACATCAAGTTGTAGCTTGATAAAATGTCAGTTGTAGCTGACTGAGGTTGGAGCCTCCTATAGGTTGGTGCCTGCATAAAATTGATGGGAGTTGGAGCTTCCTTGCAAGTTGTAGCTTGCAGAATTGAGGTAGGATCCTCCTGTGGGTTGGAGCCTACATAAAATCAGTGGTGAGAGGGAGTTGGAGCTTGCCTTTGCATCACAACAATAATAAGATGTGGTTTTCTCCCTTTATGGGTTTACACTTATATCTGGTGTCTATGTGTATGATGTCTATGTGTTGATATGGTATATCTATTCTGCTAATACTTGCTGCTCACATATTAAGACTGCTGTTACATTATCTAATCTGCTTATTAATTGCTGCTTACAAATAAATATTGCTCACACATTATGTTGATCATGAAATGAAGGTGTTAATAAAGTTTAATGAAAAGTTTTAAAAGTCCATGGATGTGTTGAACTGATTCACCCCCCACCCCCCAGTTTAACTAAGGGTTCAACAGTAAGTGGTAAAACCTAATAATTTGATTTAATTATTTATTATCATTATTTTGGGTTTTGATGTCATGCACACAAATGAGAGTGAGTGTATAAATACCCAACTCAAATGTACAATATTTCTTGTAACATAGCAGTGAATCGGGCTTTAGTAAAATTGCAAGACACTTATAAATCCTAGGAAGCCTTGTATTAAGGGCTCTATGTTTTCAGTCGTCGATACAAAATAAAATATGCCAACAAGATTGCCATATTTTTTAGTACGAATTAATTGCTTTACAAGATTTTAAACTCTGTATTGGAGTAGTGGATTGCTTGAAGCATACTTTAATAAAATTTTAAGACACTAAACCCTAGGAAGCTTAATATCAGTGCCTATATGACCTGTTTCTCCATAAGGTCATAATATTTGAAACAGAGAACATTTCACATTCCATAAGATAAGTAGTGGTGATTATGTTTCAATAAAACATAACAGTCATTGAATACAAATATATATATATATATATATATATATATATATATATATATATATAAACATGGAACCATCTTGTTATTCATCAGAGGAAAATAGAATGAATATTGTTCAATCATAAAGGCCATAGAAAATTAATCATGACATAAACTATTGTACCCCATACATTCAAGAATCACCATGACTTTTTACCATAATCAACATAAAGTATGCATGTTCTCATTAGTGATAAAGCTTTCTTATACAACACATGCAATAACAACGATAGTTTGGATGTGGTCTCAAAAAAAAAATGCTAGAAAATGCATGCCACCTTGAACAATTAAGGAAAAGTGCTTGGCCAAAAATCCCAAAAGAATGATATAGAAGCGAAGGTGGCAGTGAAATAAACATTGTCGATGTTAATACTAGTAGTAGCAATAGAACTTGTGGTGTCATTTTTTCCATTACCAATTCCCAAATGAAAAGGATATGGGGAAGGAGAAGAGGGATTGGGACCAGTATGGACAAAATATGCCATGACAACAACAATGAGGTTTTGCTCCTTATTGCAATTGCTTCGAACATTGTTGATAGCGAAGAAGGGTAGCTAATTGTAAATCTTTAGGGTTGTATTGGAATCATGATATGATTCAAAGTATTTCAAGTTTCATAGTTACAAATGTCACCATAATTTCAAAATCCTCCAATTTCTTATACTTGAATTTTGTCTAAGCAAGAACATGACAATAAAAAAAAAAACTTGTATCTCGTATATTGTCACATTCCCATTTATTAGTCTCTCCTTTAATAGTTTGGTGATAGTGTTGATGATATGAGTGAATCAAGGGTTAACTTGATGATGTTGGTTTAAAAAAATAAACTTGGAGCCATAGACATTTTTTTAGACATAACAATGTTAGATTAAATATAAATTAGGTGAAATTTTTGGGTTAAGTCCATAGTGTCAAGTTCTAGTGTGAACCACTAATAAGTTTTTCCCTAGATCTCTAGAAAATGCAAATTAATGGTTTTTGAAAGACATGGAACAACTCCTTGATAAATAACCTATTATTGATGAAGTTTTTATAGTAAATCTAAAAAATAAACATGAATATATTTAGTTGAGATTTTAAAGGTAGAAAAGTGATGCAAGATCAAAAAATTGGAATAAACTATTTACTCAACATTTAACTTCCTTATCATTCTAGACAGCTTTGTCTTTCTAAAAATTTCCCTATTTTTCTCTAGTTGGGAAATAACAATTTTATTTAAAGATTCCAACTCTATAAAAATGGCAAGGTTAGTAATTCTAGAATTATATAAAATTTGACTACTGCATTAAGAGAAAATAGGAAGTTTTTTTAAGGTAATATTTGCATTATCTATCAAAACTATACATTCATTACATACATTGTAGTAATATTATGGTCCATAAGGATAAAAGATTCACTACTGCAAAAATTATCCCTATCAAGCCTAATTCCAAAGTAGTTGTTTACATACGTTGTAGTGACATTATGGTCCATAAGGATAAAAGATTCACTACTGCAAAAATTAGCCCTATCAAGCTTAATTCCAACATAGTTTCTTATATATCACCAAAATGAAACATAGAACCAAAAAAAGCTAATAGAATCATGGAAAAGAAAACACATTATATAGAATAGAGGCAAAGACAACACATTATACGAAATGATACCCAAGGCCATTGCATTTGAATGCAATAGTTTCCCTGTCCCTTGTTAATGTGTCGACAATCACACTAGACTCTAGAAAGAAACCAATGAAATACTCCTATCTCACCTCTTAGCACTGTCATGCTCCAGACCTTACTTCCCACGTGTCTCTTCATCATGAAATGACTAGAAGACCACTCCATTCATTTAAAATCCCACACAGCTCCCTACCATAAATGGTTCAAAAGGTGGCTAGTGTTAGGGCCTAGCATTATTTTCCTCCACTATTAGTTGAGAGCCAATGTTCATCCTCTCTAATTGTGTGGCTAGCACCCACATCTAGGTGGGGTAAGAAGTTGTTATGTAGTCCTAATCATAGGTATTATGCATGCAAAATAAAAGAAAATTATAGTTGACATATTTTCTTCTTTATTTATACAAGTGATGGAAGTTGGCCCCTAACATTTAATGCACAAGTTTAAGCTATATAGGCACAAAAAAGAATAGAAATGTTAAATTCATAAAATGTTAACTTGTAGCTCAAGAATTAGATATTAGAATGAACAGTCTTTGTAAATTCGATACAAGACAGAAGTTTTAAATTCAATACAAGACAAAAGTTTTAGGCTTTCCCAAAAATTTCCCAAGTGTCTCATAAAACTACATGAAAAAGGACATAGGTAGGAAATTGGAAATAGGCTAGCCAAACAAGAATGAAAATAATATGTGCAAGAAAGTGGAATTTTTTTTTTTATGGAGAAAACAAGAATCTCCTAGAGTGATGTGTGAGGAATGAGTCATGAAAAAAAATTGATGAATCCTTCGATATAATGGGAGAGATTTCATAATGGGAATAATTCCTTTTAACATGTTTATTCCAATTCTATTTATATTTATTATTATGATAGTTTTATTTATGCATGTTCATGGCTTTGTTTAAACAAGGAAAGTTTATAAATTTATGAAAAACATTAAATTAGATATATATCTAGCATTTTAAGATTTTTTCTTTTAAATAAGAATTTCTATAGTTTTTAGTAAAATTGTGTTTTTATTATTATTTAAATAATTTAGTTTATTGAAGAATTTTGAAGTACTTAAATTTTTTAAATTTATAATTTTAATAAATTTGGCTAAATTATTAATAAAATTTGGATTTGTTTACCTAAATAATAACTGAATTATTCAAAAATCATGAAAATCACCATAGATGAATGATTGAACCCAATTGAATCCAAAAAAATGATATTTAATATAATACATGGTGAAAAATCACTTAATACTAAAATACCAATTATGAAAAAAAGCTACATAAATATCCAAAATAAACTTTAAGAACGGAAACATATCATGATCATCTTCCATCTCGAAAACAAATACGTACTCCAAGTGCTGAAGCGCAGTTTCCTTTCATTGTTTAATAGTATTATCGTCACGTAAGTTGTAACCACAATTGTTTATATTCATGATTCTCATTGTTATGTCTAAAAAGCATAATTCTCACACTTGTGCTATTGAAAATATTGTAATTTATGGAAAAAGATCGCAAAATAGAAAATGGCGTGACAATTTGGGTTGGGAAAATTAAATTTGTGTTAAGGTTCAAAATGATCGACGTTGAAATTTGCTGCGTGCAGACTGGTCGTTACTGCGTGCAAATGACGAGACATTCCTAATCCTACTTCTATTTCTGGGTGGATAGGCAAACTTCAACTTTAGGGAAGGCGAATCTCTATCATTCTTATCAAACCTGTACCCTTGTAACGCTTCCATGGCAGTTGCAGCACATTTACGATTTTCAAAATCCACAAAACACAGAACAACATGATTAACACTAGTTTCTCCTTCAGCTTGATTTGCAGGTTCCTTGGCCTTATTAACAATCCTCATTTCCTTGAAACCCTGAAAATGGCGAAATATGTGAGCCGCTTCTCTGCGACTGCAATCACTTGGAAGTCCCTCAACAAACAACGTGCTCGCTTCAACATTATCTGATTCACGAATTAGCAACTCACTACGATAATCATCATCCTAATTATAAGGTGCAAGAGGAGCGTATTGTTCTCTACTTTCCCTCAATGATCGAACTCCAACTCGGTCTGTGGTACATCTCTCCCCAAGTCAGGGATCTTCCCAGCGACGAGAGAAGAGAGGATCATGATTACGATAACTCCCAATTAGAAGGTGATCATCATATTCATATTGACTGCGAGGCCGCTTCAAGTACCTCGCCCTCTCAGCTTCAGTAGCTCCGATTCTTGAGCTTAAATTCTTCCTCTCCATTCCTCTCTTTTTTGAATCTCCCAAACTCTTAGAAAGAGTCGTTGCAACGCAATGCAATACTACAGACAGCCCACTAAAAAGGCAAACTCAACGAAGCAAACACCTGAATTAATTTCTCTGTTTGGGTGACCGAATTAGCATAAGAATGATCTCAGTTGTAGTTATCACGTTGTAGATTAATAGGTAATTGAAACATGTGATGGAAAGGGTCGATCGATTACTTATATAGCTGTTTTACTACCCCACAAGAGAATGCATGCAGGTCGGCCTATCGCAAATGTTAGTCCCTGCCCTCCACGTGAAGTTCAGCGTTGGTGTTGATTTTTGCAGCTGTGTTTCTAATGTTAGTTCTGTTGAAATTTCTCAATACAATAAAGAGAGGAAATGTGTTTCCCCACAACACATAGACTACAACAAAAAACAATAATGCGGAAATTAAACGGTCATACACATTGGCAGTTTAATACACATTACAGGAACAAACTATTGTTTTCTATTCCATCACTCTCTCTTCTATCATAATGAAATTACATTATTGCTTATATTCAAAATGGGTGAAGCCCAAAAACCTAATCTATTCAATGCTAATTCAATGTTGAATGGATGTTCATCAAACATTTGTTCTTGGCCATCAAAATGATCCATTTCTACATTAAATCAGCACAAAGGTTGTATTCTGAATTACACACAAAAAAACATGTAAAAATGCGTTCAAAACACAAACTCGCGGATTTCAAAATTTATATGATCCGAATCTGAGTTCACATCACGTCCGGCGTCATATCACATTTCAGAGATATTAAACTTTAAGATTGGCACTATCCATTAAACTTTGCAGGCTGCGATGTGCGATAGTGACGTGGCACATATTGCATTGCACCCAAAATAACATAGCCTGCGGGCGTTACGAGAAAACTTAAACTTTTTCGATTGCGATAAACGACAGCGACATCACGTCGCAAAATATATAACATAAATTGTGGGCAGAAGGTAAAGTTAAAAACTTGCGATTGCAAACTTGCGGGCGGAAAAGGTTTAGGTGGGTCCCGTCGATATCGCATCGACAAAAACATAACATACGGTGAAGGGCTTAAGGTTAAGACTTAAATCTTGTGAAGTGCGGGCGACGACGCGGTAAGTTGTGGTAAGCGTGAAATGCACGAATCAAAGGTTTTGCGGAATAACAAAGGATTTACAGGTTTTGCAATGCGGTTGATGGTATATGTGGGTCCTGCCGATATCGCATCAACGGGGATTTAACTTAACAACGGAAAGGCTTATGGGTAAACTATAAAAGTTGTGGGCAGTGAAATGCAGGCAAATGGTAAGTCAATGCGGTGGTTGGAAACAATTAACGCAGAGGATGGCTTGGGTACTCTATTTTATTGTGGTTGCGTGTAAACGCCTTCAGGCTCTTGGACCCTACCTGCCCTTCTCTACTCAAAAATTGATGAAGTGTGGGCTGCTCCCACTGCTCATTTATGGCACAGTGGTTGGGAGTAAATTCCAAAACTCCCCCTTAATCACAACTGTCACCATCAATCATTCCCAAACATTTTCTGAGATTAAAAAAATCTCTTCTATGCTAATGGTTTTATGAGGATATCAACGAATTGTTTCTCTGTCATGCAATGTTGCAAAATAATCTCACCATTATTAACCAATACTCCTATAAAATGATATTTTGCATTTATGTGCTTTGTTCTCTTATGGAAAACATAATTTTTTGATAATGCAATTGCTGAGCTATTATCACAATAAATTGAGGTTCCTTTGTCTTGCTCATGACACAAATCTCTCAGCATCCTTCTCATCCAAATAGTTTGACAAGTTGTTGTTGTTGCTGCTACATACTCTATTTCTGTTGTTGATAATGCAACTATTGGTTGCTTCTTGGAATTCCATGAAATGGCTCCCGATCCCAAATGAAACACATACCCATATGTGCTCTTTCTATCATCTACACTTCTAGACCAATCACTATCAGTGTAACCAATCAATTTAAAATTATCAGTTGAGGAGTATAGGACACCATACTCCTTCATTCCATTTACATACCTCAACATTCTCTTGGTTGTTTGCTAATGTGTCTCCTTTGGTGTCTCCATGAATCTGGAAATTAAACTTACAGCATACATAATCTCAGGCGTAGTTGCAGTCAAATACATTAGACTGCCAACTATGCTCTTATACAATGTCGGATTGACATTATTGTTGCAATCTTCTTTGCTTAATTTTAACCCCATGACAGTTGGAGTTACTACTGCTTTGTTGTGTTGCATGTTAAATCTCTTTATAACTTCTGCAACATATTTTGCTTGGGAAATAAAAATTCTCTTTTCATTTTTCTTTACTTCTATGCCTAAAAAATATTTCAATAAACCCAAGTCAGTCATTTCAAATTCACTTTTCATGACTATTTTAAAATCAACAACAAGATAAACTTCATTGCCTGTGAAAATTAAACCATCTACATATAAAACAACAATGAGGATCTTACCATCATTTTCTTTAATGTAGAGTGTGGGTTCACCATCACATTTTTCAAACCCATTTTCTGTCAGGTAAGCATCAATTCTTCTGTACCATGCTCTTGGTGCTTGTTTCAGCACATAAACAACTTTCTTCAACTTGCATACTTTGTGCTCTTGGCCTTCAATCTCATAGCGAGGAGGTTGTTCAACATATACCTCCTCTTTCAACACTCCATTCAGAAATGTTGATTTGACATCCATTTGGTAGACTTTCCACTTTTGTTGTGGTGCTATGGACAACATTGTTTTCACTGTCTCCATCCTTACCACTGGTGTAAATGTTTATTCATAATATCTTCCTTGCTGCTGCTTGTATCCTTTCACAACAAGTTTTGTCTTATGTCTTTCTATTTTTCCTTCAGCATTAATTTTGGTCTTATAGAACCATTTTACTCCAATGACTTCTTTACCTTGTGGGAGGTCCACTAACTCCCATCTGTCATTATTTTCTATTGCACCAATCTCTTCATTCATTGCTTCAATCCATTTTTCTTCCTTGACTGCTTCTTCGAAATGGATTGGGTCATCAACATGACAAAAAAAAACAAATAAAGAGTTCAAACCAACATTATCATTTACTTCTTCTTGCTCATAAATTTCACTCAAATTTCTGAATCTTGGTCTTCTTGGTGTGCTTGGAGTTCCACTTGAGCTCGAGGAGGTTTCAGATCCCTGTGGTGTTCTTAGAGAAACACTTTCTTGATTTTGCAAGGATGTTCTGTTGCTTGCTTGTGGTGTGATTTTTTGTGCTTGTGTAGGTGGACGAGGAGCCACCGTGGATGAATTATTTTCAACAATCAATTCATCTTGCTCTTCGTGAGACACACATGTATTCACATTCACTGTCTTCTCTAAGCTTCCATCCCAATCTTCTTCTTCAATAAACTACACATCTCCGTTGATTATAAATTTCTTGGTGGATGGATTATAGAGTTTGTAGGCCTTGGAATCATCACTATATCCAACAAAGATACACTTCTCCCCCTTGTTTTCCAACTTCTTTCTTAGTTGATCTAGGACATGTGCATATGCCACACATCCAAATACTTTCATGTGAGTGAGAAACTGCTTTGTTCCAATCCATGCTTCTTCCGGAACTTTGTTCATAACACCTTTGGTTGGGTATCTATTCAAAATATATGCTGCACAATTGATAGCTTCGGCCCAATACTCATTTGGAAAGTGTTTTTCCTTCAACATACTTCTAACCATGTCCATGACGGTCACGTTCTTCCTTTCTGCAATGCCATTTTGCTGTGGTGTGTACCTTGTGGTAAACTACTTTCATATGCCATTTTCCCTACAAAAACGTAGGAAATATTTGGAGATATATTCTCATCCTCTATCAGTTCTCAACACTTTTATGTAGTGCCCACTTTTCTTCTCAACAATGGCTTTGAAGTGGTAGAAGTGTTCAAACACTTCACTCTTCTGTTCGAAGAAATACACCCATGTATTTCTGGTGTAATTATGTATAAATGTCAAAACATAGTGACTGCCAGCCAATGATGGAATTTTTATTGGTCCACACAAATCTGAGTGGACAATCTCTAAGGGTGTCTTTGCCCTTATACTCTTTCCTTCTGGAAAGGATTCTCTGTGTTGTTTTCCCAAGATGCAGCCTTCACATAGGCGATCTGTTTTCTCTATGAGTGGTAATCCTTTTACCATCCCTTTTCTATGCAAGAGGTTCAAACCTCCAAAGTTGAGATGTCCAAATCTCAAATGCCATAACCATTTTTCGTCTTTCACTTCTTCTTGAAAGACCTCTTGTGTGACTACTGCTACCTCACATCCTTCCTTCAAGTATGTTCTGAGCTTGAGAGGAAACATCCTATTCTTTGTCATATGCACTTTTTCAATGACCCTTTTACTTGGAGGTATATACATGATTTTACACACATCATTCTTAAAGAATACATTGTAGCCCTTGTTCATGAGTTATGCAACTCTCAAAAGGTTACATTTTAGGCTAGGTACATAATAGACATCTGGCACAAAGTTATTTCTCCCTTCCTTGTCAGTATTGACACTCTATTTCCACCACTATGGCATCAAATCTTGAAGGTAGATTTCTCAATATTTTCTCCACTATTTTTCTTTCCTCAAGTGTCTTTCTATGAGACCTTATCTGGGTAACCAACCCAATCACGTGTGTGAAGAATGATTCTATGTTATTAGACTCTTTCATACAGAGATTTTCAAAATCTCTCCTCAACATTTGTAATTTTGATGTCTTCACCTTCTCCATGCCTTGATAGGTTGCCTTGAGAATATCCCACGCATCCTTAGACTTTGTTGTTGCTACAATCCTTGGGAAATACTCTTGTGTACTACCTGAAAGAGATAGAATAGGGATTTGGAGTACTTCTTCCTATTATCTCTCAACAAGTCTCTTTTTGTTGTTGTCAAAGCAACCAACGCTTCCATTCCACGCAAATATACTTCAGAGTGAAGTATTCATTTAATACCCAGACACATGCAGACCCTTTCACTATTATCTTATTCTCCTTATATAGTTTTAGCCTTTATCAATACCATGAGCCAAAACCACACAACTTCCAATGGTATTCTTGGACGGAATAAAATAGACAATACAATGCTCAATATTGTGGGCTAATACCATGATAATTTCCCCTTGGTATTATAATTTTGGAGCGCAAAAGGTATACGTGACTTGGGACATACTTATCGGCATGCATACGTGACTTGGCCTTTACAAACCCACATATACATTGTGACATATTATATTTATCATTTCTCTGGCACTTACTGGAATTATTTTCTCTGTCACATCTGAACTAATCTGTAGATACATCATTCTTACATATTTAATAAATAGGTTGCTTAACATGGGAAACTCATCAAATAGGTTTCCATCAAGGACAACTTCATCAAGTAGGTTGCCATCAAGGAAAACACATTACATCATATTGCCAACAATCTCCCCCTTTGGACTTGATGGCAACCACGATGGTGTTTGATCACCACAACAAATAGATACGTTAAGCATAACCATTATTCAAATACCATGATACTCTGCCCCTTTGACATCAAGGGAAAAGGGCGGAGAAAAACCAAAACAAGGTTTATCTTCCCTTGTAGAGAGATGAGCTCTGTAGATCTGAAGTGAATTGAGTTTACCATGCTTCCCCTGAGTTCATGCTGAATCTTTAGACAGATTTTTCAGTGAAGTACATGACTCTATGACTCAACCAAGTATGACCATTCCTATCACCAAGGACTCATACTTACATCACTAATCCAACCAAGTGGAATTACATATTTGACTGAACTACCCAACCAAGTGGGCTTACAAATTTGACCAAGTACTTACATGACTGAATATAACAATTTTACATCATAGGTCTCAACATAACATTTTCATAAAATTACAGATATGAACTTTTATAACCAAAACCAAAAAGACCTCAAGAGAGAGATCATATTTCAGAACCATCATAATGCCAACAATGCATTACTCTCATCAAGGCTAATTCTCCTCCTGGAATTGTGCTCCTATTCTTGAGTTGTCTCACTGTTTTTCTTATCAGAAAACATACGCTACTGTCTCCAACAAAACTCGCATGTATACGCGGCTTTAGTTCATGAAACCCGCATATAGAAAGTGAAGTACAGAAAAATTCACAACTCCATCTCCCCCTGAACTTATACCACCTGTACCTATTTTCTTCACATCAGATGCACTGTTAGAAATAAACATAACCAGAATTACCAAACCAACCATGGGAATCACCATATATTTCTCCCCCTGTGATGATACATTACTGATTCCTCTAATGTATCTCACATCACTCCTGCAATAATTATGAGAAGTAAACTTTAGAAGTGGATGACTACAATAGGGTCAATATTCCCTACGTTTTTTTACTGGGGCTTCTTCTTTTTCCAGCTTTGCTAGAAATTCTCCAATTTCTCAGATCGGTTCATTAATCTGCATTCTTTTTCTACATTCCCATACATGTTACAAGCATAACACCTTATGTGACCAGAAAAGGGAGCATAGGGATCATAATATGTTTTTCTAATCTTCTTCTATTGTACTCAACTGCTTTATGACCAAAATTGTTGCATGAAAAACAATATTCCTTAAAGAAAGCTGAGTACCTGGGAGCTGATTGTCTTTCTATGTAGTGTCTATCTGTCTTTGACTGAAACAATTTACTTCTGCACTTGGCTGCAACATGTCCATAATTATGACATATAAAGCATTCAACATTATTGATACTTCTATATTTAGGAGCGAATGATTTCCTTTGAGAATTCATGATTGTTGGTTGCCCTTTTGTCTTTTTAAAAACTTCAGGTTTTGCATTGATATCCTTTGAATCTTTGGCTTTGTCTTGTGAACTAGATTATCCTTTCACAGTTTCATGAAAACTAAGACCAAATTTAATCGAGGGAGACCTTTGACTACTAAGAATATTATCCAGAATCTTAGTACTATCTTGAAAACTCAAGATTTTATCCTTTTCTTCTAATTTACCTTTTAAAATGTTTATCTCAACCTCCAATTTTTGGCATTGATTCTTCATACTTTCTTCAACCTTGCTTCCTTCTTCTACTTGTTCATTCAATTTTAGAATCTCTTCTTTCAACCCATTTTCTTGTTCTTCAAATGATTGTAGAAGTTCTTCATTCTTCTTATTTGATGTTTCTAGATCTGCTTTGAGCGAGATGATTTCTGCTTCAAGTCCTTCTTCTTCAAATGATTGTAGAAGTTCTTCATTCTTCTTATTTGATGTTTTGAGATCTGCTTTGAGAGAGATGATTTCTGCTTCAAGTCCTTCACTGTGATTGGTTACTTCATCGTACAGCCTTTGATACTTGTTTATTTTTCCATTCATTCTAGAGATCATATCTTTATAGATATATTCCCTCTCATTAAATAATATTTGTTTAGCTTTAGCTTTAATCTTTATATTTGCAATTACTGCTTCTAGATCCATAACATTACTTTCACTTTGGTTTTCACTATCTTCACCATTGCATGCACAAGAAATTGAGTTAGAAGAACAACAATCAATACCTGTTTCATCTTCTTCATGTTCTGCTGTACATGTTTTCTGAGATATCTTCTTTCTTTGAGTAGCCTTATTCTTTTTCTTCCTTCCCATTGTGATGGATCTCCTTCAAGCGATCACGCTCCTTCAGAAGGACATGCTCTGATACCAATTGTTGGGAAAAATACTGAGAGGGGGCGGGGGGGTGAATCAGTATTTAGAGCTTACTCAAAAATTTTACTTTTTCTTTACAGAATTCTATATGCGACTTTAATTAACCGAACTCCCGTATATATGCAGATATATTTAAGCAAAATTGCGTATGGCCATAGATCTTATTATGCATATAATCCTTTACTTAGATCATTGCATCATTCATTAATCAGATGTTTAGTAAGCAGTAAACATGTGCAGTAAGAACAGAATAAATCATCACACATAAGCAACACACATGAACACCAGGATTTAAGGTGGAAACCCAATTCAAGAGAAAACCATCGTTGCTGTCATCTCTGTCTTCAATATTTATTATAAAGAAAACTTCTTACAACTATGTACTGCTGTAGACTCATACCAGCACACAAGCACTCACTTGCAGAAGGCTACAACCTTCTCTCATTCTCCAGCTACTACTGGAAGGGAGCTCCAACCCCCTGATCTCGTTTACTAGCCGCTCCTGGAAGGGAGCTACTACCCCTTGATCTCGTTTACCAGCCGCTCCTAGAAGGGAGCTACTACCCATTGATCTCGTTTACTAGCCACTCCTGGAAGGGAGCTACTACCCCCTAATCTTATTTACCAACTACCACTGGAAGGGAGCTACTACCCCCTCACTAAAGGTTTCGACCCTCAGCATCACCGTGGACCATGTTTCATCAATTTTCATACTGGATCCAACAGCTTCCACATAACACAACTTGTAGGCCTCTTTTCATCAGATTTTCAAACTGGACCCACTCCACAAATTTAAGCACAAAGAACATACATAAAACTGAAACTTATAACCCCATCAATTCATTCATTGAATCATCAACCAATCAACCAACAACTGATCTTTAATCATAATCAACTAGTAGCATAATCAGTATTCAAACAACTCAAATCTGTATGAAGACATCATTGACAGACAACAGTAATACAGAAAAACAGATCAGAGATTTCCTTCTGCATACTTTAGCAAAACCCTAGATTCGATACGTGCTTTTACTAAAACCAACCCACATATATACGTGCTTTCTCTGCCATGAACCTGTGTATAGATCTGCAAACATTTCAGGGCTAACCTTAGATTCCATACACGCTTTTGCTAAAACTAACCCGCGTATATACGCACTTTCGCTGCGACGAACCTGCATATAGATCTGTAAACATTGCAGGGTTGCACAATTCTTCAGAA
Organism: Pinus albicaulis; assembly: GCA_034641835.2. Classification (NCBI taxonomy): domain Eukaryota; kingdom Viridiplantae; phylum Streptophyta; class Pinopsida; order Pinales; family Pinaceae; genus Pinus; species Pinus albicaulis. Next base: position 295,328,350 of record CM076576.1, on the reverse strand, counting down.
CAGATAAACAACTCAGATCTTACTCTTCACTTCAGAAAACATTCACCACATCTCAGATCTAAACATTCCATAAACAGATCTAGAAGATATATAGTCATTTCAGGTCTAGAGATCCTGATCCATCATTTTATTCATAGGTGCATTATTAATTCATATCTATCAATAAAATGTAACCCATTCCATGCAGATATACTTCAGAGTGAAGTATTCATTTAATACCTATACACATGCACACCCTCTCACTATGATCTTCTTCTCCTTATATAGTTTTAGCCTTTATCAATACCATGAGCCAAAACCAAAAAACTTCCGATGGCATTCTTGGAAGGAATCAAATAGACAATACAACGCTCAATAATGTGGGCTAATACCATGGTAATTGCCCCTTGGTATTATAATTTTGGAGCGTAAAAGGCATATGCAACTTGGGACGTACTTATCCGCGTACATACGTGTCTTGGCCTTTACAAACCCGCGTATACATTGTGACATATTATATTTATCATTTCTCTGGCACTAACTGGAATTATTTTCTCTGTCACATCTGAACTGATCTGTAGATACATTATTCTTACATCTTTAATAAATAGGTTGCTTAACATGGGCAACTCATCAAATACGTTTCCATCAAGGACAACTTCATAAAGTAGGTTTCCATCAAGGACAACGCATTACATCATATTGCCAACAACAAACAGGGCCCTCATTGTAATGGCCCAATAATCATAATTTTTACCATTGAACTATGCTAATTGTGGATTTTTCAAACTTGTGCCTGTAGCTGCCATCGTGACTATGTTAAACAAAAAAATTCTTGACTATGTAAAACAAATTATTTCTCACTCCTCGAGAAATTTGCTTCTCAAATCAATCTTACAGATTCTTCAGTAAAGAGAGCTTGTTCTTTTACTAAGAGCCTAGACCTGCTCTGATACCATGTTGAAATTTCTCAATACAATAAACAGAGGAAATGTGTTTCCCCACAACATAGAGAGTACAACATAAAACAATAATGCGTAAAATAAACATTCATACACACAGGCAGTGTAACACATAAGAGAGGAAAAAACTGCAGTTTTATCTTCCATCAATCTCTCTTCTATCATAATGAAATTAAATTCTTGCTTATATCAAAATGGCCGAAGCCTGAAAACTTAATATATTCAATTTTAATTCAATGTTGAACGAACATTCAACAAACATTTTTCCTTGGCCATCAAAATGACCCATTTCTACATTAAATCGGCACACAGGCCGTATTCTGAATTACACAGGAAAAAAACATAAAAATGCGTTCAAAACACAAACTAGTAGATTTCAAAATTTATACGATCTAGCTCTGAGTTCACATGATGTCCGACGTCATATCGCATTTCGGAAATATTAAACTTTAACATTGGTGCTATCCATTAAACTTTGCAGGCTGTGATGTGTGATAGTGACATGGTAGATATCACATCGCACCCAAAATAACATAGCTTGTGGGCGCTATGAGAAAACTTAAAATTGTGCGATTGTGATATGCGACAGCGATATCGCATCGCAAAATATATAACATAACTTGCGGGCAGTGGAAGGTCAAGTTAAAAACTTGTGATTGCGAACTTGTGGGCGGTAAAGGTTTAGCTGGGTCCCGCCGATATCACATCAGCGGAAACATAACATACGGTGAAGGGCTTAAGGTTAAGACTTAAATATTGCGAAGTACGGGCGACGACGCGGTAAGTTGTGGTAAGTGCAAAATGTGCGAATCAAAGTTTTTTGCGGAATAACAAAGGGTTTACGAGTTTTGCAATGCGGTTGATGGTATATGTGGGTCCCACCGATATTGCATTAGAGGGGATTTAACTTAACAACGGAAAGGCTTACGGGTAAACTATAAAAGTTGCGGGCAACGAAATGCGAGCAAACGGTAAGTCAATGTGGTGGTTGAAAACAATAAATGCAGAGGATGGCTCAGGTACTCTGTTTTACTATGGTTGCGTGTAAACGCCTTCAGGGTCTTGGATCGTGCTTGTCCTTATCTACTCAAAAATTGATGAAGTGTGGGCTGCTACCGCTGCTCATTCATGGTGGTGGTTGGGAGTAAAATTCCAATAAGTCCCTTCCCTCCAAGTGAAGTTCAACATTGGTTTCAATTTTCGTAGCTGTGATTCTAAATGGAAAATAGGTGGGCTTTGTTGAATTGGTGATTAATTCCTATTTTGAAACGGAAATTAATTGTTTAACAACTTGATTGCAACCTTTAAATGGAATCAGCTATCACAACCTTTAGAGGGAATGGATTTACAATCATGAAGATAAATGGAAATAAAGGTTAAGTGTGAATCTAAAAGAAAATATCATTGTGCTTATGTAGAGAAAGTTGATTACACTGATGGAGATGAAGGGTGATCATGCTCATAAAGATGAAGGTTAGGTCGTCACAGTCATAGACACAAAGGGTGATCAGAATTCTCGAGATAAAGACGATCTCACTCATAGAGATGAAATTAATTGCACTTGTAAATAGGAAAATAAACCATCACCATTTTGGGTAAATGAAATATTTGTGAGTGTTAAAGGGACACATGGTTTTTCATTTGAAGGGTCTCAAAGGGAATATAAAAAGAAATAACTAAATTTATAAATTCCTCTTCATTAGAAAGAAAGGGGCATTGTCCCTTGTTTGTAGTTTTTTGGTTGTTGATTTAATGAGGGGATAACCTAGAGTTTCCTTCAAGAAGCTTGGATGTGTTTTAAATAATTTATTTGAGATAGTTTTAGTGAAGAAACAAATAGCCCAAAGGGAATTGAAGCTAGCTCAAACTATGGTAGCTATTTTTATTTTTACTAAGGATTGCAAGTAATTGAGATAGAGGATGTAATTTTTTAGCAATTCTACTGTGTGTGTGAGAAAGAGAGATATTGTAATTTTTATTTTTCTTTCTTTAAAATAATCAATAAAGCACAATCAAAACTATTCACTTGTTGGAGATATTCCAAAGTGGGTTTGATATCCAAGGTAAACATAGTTATCAATTTGTTTTGGTTAATTTTTCACTTTAAATTAATGTTATCAATTTTTCATCATTAGATAGTAAAAACACAAGTATCAATTTTGATTAAGAAATGTCAATTTATTTAAATATCTATTGTGAGAAGTTGTTTAGTGGGATATCTATGACAAATTATGAAGCATATTTGTATCCAACAAATTTCTTCATGGCTAGAAGAAATCATTTTGAATTGGACTATGAAAACACTAAATACGTGAGATGAATATGGAGAGATTTTCTAAAAAACATTGAGTTTGGAAGAAAGAAGCAATCTCAAGATCTAGTGAATAAAAAGAACCAATAATACAGGGAATGAGACTAGACTATTAAATCTAAAAACTTAGATGCCTTGAATATATCTATTGTAGTTGTAAACATCTTAAAAATGAACAAAACATTAAATTTTTAGTTGTTACAATGGTTCCCAAGAAAAAATAATGAAACATACTCATCAAATTAAGTTATAAAAATGAAAATGTTAAACATGAAAAAAAACAAAGTAAAATAAAAATAGTATAGTTTTAATGTAATTTATATTCATGGTTAGACGGTGGTGAGGCTTGATGTTATAGCACTAATCACAGGTTCAATTCACTTCCCCCATCTAAGAGGTGATGTATCTTGACATGTTGACGAAGATGGAATAATAATAATAATAATAATAATAATAATAATAGAGAAAAATGAAAGATACTACCAAATTTACAAAAAAAACAAAATGTAATTTATATCTTCTAAAATTTAACTCTTTTATTACTTCCTTTTTTATAGTCTCTTTACCTTTTCAAACTAAAATTATTTTTTTCCAAAAAATTTAAATATATATTTAAAAAAATGCTTTCACATTTCTAAAACTTAACTCTTTTTGTTACTTCTTTTTTATAATCTCTTTACTTTTCAAACTAAAATTATTTTTCCAAAAAAATTTAAATATCTATTTAAAAAAATGCTTTCACATTTCATAATGATCAATAAATAGTAATAGTAAACATGCATTTGTGTGTTTTTTAACACGTGACTCATAAAAAAATAAAAACTTTCACATTTCATAATGATCAATAAACAATGATACTAAACATGCATTGGTGTGTTTCTTAATTTCATGGTACCTCAAATTTCAAGGAAGCATTATCGATTTCATAATAATGACACGCTAATGTGTCTAATAGTGTAGTGTGTCTAATAGTGTATTAGTTGGTAATTATTTTTTTCTCTAAAAGGATTTTATGAGGCAGCGATGTTGAGGAGGATGCGATGTAATGTAAGGGTGATTGAATGAAATTATTTAAACTAAATTTAAAATTAAAAAAAAAATTATTAATATTAAATATAGTGATGTAGGAGCATTCAATTGAAAAACTATAGATGGTGTTGATTTCTTTTGTTGGCCAGAATAAGTTTTGAATTCCATTTTACTTTGTTTAAGTTAATTTGGCTAACTCAGCCATTGTAATTTGCAGAATAAAATAATGGTTAAATTACAATTAGTTAGGTATTTACTTGAATAAATTGTTTTGAAGCTGAATGGCAGTTTCTCAACCATATGGGGATTTTGGGAAAGACATAAAACGGAACCAAATCCACCATTGTGGGGTTTTTCCATCCAAAGCGAGAATGGAGAGAACAGAAAAGCATAAGTAAATGTAAAAACTAGCCATCTGAGGGTTTGGATCTGAGTTTTCCATTTCCAAATTAATTCCAAGTTTTTTTTGTTTGATAAGGACCTCTGTTTTAAAATATTACTTCATTTCCAAACAAATTCTAAGTGTTTTGTGCTTTGTTCAGGTTCCATGTTTTAATTTGGTTGCTTTAAATCTCTGTTGAAACCGAACGTCTGTATTTTATCGTATAACAAGAGGACTAATCGGATTTGCAGGCACAAGCGAGGCCATAGGACTTGTATACTGTGTTAACGCAGAATGAAACCAATCGGATTTACAAACTCGACGAGGACCGTAGATCCAACACTAATCAACTGTGATAAAGCACGTTGCAACCACAACGTTTTCGCGCATCACAGAAAATGAAAGTTACGGTTAAGATTTCACAAGTTAAATTCTTTAACTTACGATGCAATGTGATGCGGTGGGGATAGGTATGGGCCGTCGGATCCATCAAAGGTTAAATGATGGAGATTGAAATTGCGCTGGGAGAGATTTTGCACATCGCAAAGTTTAGGAGTTAGCGTTAGATATGTAGGTAACTGAAACAAGTGATGAGGAGGGTCGATCGATTACTTATATAGTTGTTTTACTACCCCCAAGAGAATGCATGCAAGCCAACCTATCTCAAATGTTAGTCCCTGCCCCTCTAGGTGAAGTTCAACGTTGGTGTCGATTTTTGCAGCTGTGCTTCTAATGTTAGTCCCTGGCCTCCAAGTGAAGTTGAGTGTTGATGTCGATTTTCACAGTTATGCTTCTAAATGGAAAATAGGTCAGCTTTGTTGAATTGGGGATTACTTCCTATTTTGAAAGGGAAATTAAGTGTTTAATAACTTGATTGCAACCTTTAAAGGGAATCAACTATCACAACCTTTAGAGGGAATGGATTTACAATCATGGAGATAAATGGAAATAAAGGTTAAGTGCGCATCTAAAATAAAATATCATTGTGCTTATGTAGAGAAAGTTGGTTACACTCATGGAGATGAAGTGTGATCGTGTTCATAAAGATGAAGGTCAAGTCATCACAGTCATAGATACAAAGGGAGATGAAGACGATCTCACTCATAGAGATGAAATTAATTGCACTTGTAAATAGGAAAATAAACCATCACCATTTTGGGTAAATGAAATATTTGTGAATGTTAAAGGGAAAAATGGTTTTTCATTTGAAGAGTGTCAAAGGGAATATAGAAAGAAATAACTCAATTTATAAATTCCTCTTCATTAGAAAGAAGGGGCATTGCCCCTTGGTTGTAGTTTTTTGGTTGTTGATTTAATGAGGGGGTAGCATATTCAAACCTGGAGTTTCCTTCAGGAAGCTTGGATATGTTTTGAATAATTTCTTTGAGATAGTTTTAGTGAAGAAACAAATAGCCCAAAGGGAATTGAAGCTAGCTCAAACTATGGTAGCTATTTTTGTTTTGAATAAAGATTGCAAGTAATTGAGATAGAGGATGGATTTTTTTAGCAATTCTACTGTGTGTGTGAGACATTGTAATTTCTATTTTTTTTTCTTTAAAAGAATCTATAAAGCACAATCAAAGCTATTCACTTGTTGGAGATGTTCAAAAGTGGGTTTGATATCCAAGGTAAACTTGGTTATCAATTTGTTTTGGTTAATTTTGCAACTTAAATTAATGTTATTAGTTTTTCGCCATTAAATAGTAAAAACAAAACTACCAATTTTAATTAAGCAATGATAAATTTATTTAAATATCTATTGTGACAAGTTGTTTAGTTGGATATCTATTACAAATTATGAATCATATTAATATCAAACAAATTTCTTCACGACTAGAAAGAATCATTTTAAATTGGATGATGAAAACACTAAAAAATGAGATGAAAATAAAGAGATCTTCTAGAAAACATTGAGTATAGAGGAAAGAAACAATCTCAAGATTTAGTGAATAGAAAGAAGCAATAATACAGTGAAAAAGATTAAACTATTATATCTAAAAATTTAAATGTCTTGAATATATTTCATGTAATGTAATTGTAAATATGTTAAAAATAAAAATAAAAAACATTAAATTTTTGGTTGGTTGTTGCAATGGTTCCCAACAAAAAAATGCAACTTACCTCATCAAATTAATTTATAAAAATGAAAATGTTAGAATGAAAAGAAACAAAATAAAAATAAAAAAATTATAGCTTTAAATGTAACTTATACTTCCAAACCTTAACTCCGTTGTTACTTTTTTTTATAGTCTCTTTACCTTTTCAAACTGACAATTATTTTTCAAAGAAATTTAGATGGGGATCTCTTATTATATACATATGACTTATTAAAAAAAATGCTTTCACATTTCATAATGATCAATTCATAGTAATAGTAAAGATGCATGTGTGTTTTTTTTAACATCATGGTGCCTCAAATTTCAAGGAAGCATTGCGGATTTCATAATAATGACACACTAATGCGTTTAATAGTGTATTGTTTTTTTATTTCAAAAACATTTTTATGCGGCAGCGAGCGAGACGTTATAGGATGTAATGTAATGGTGATTGAATAAAATTATTTAAAATAAAATTAAAATTAAATTTAAGTTAATAATTAAGACTTGATATAGTTAAAGGTAAGATTAATAAATGGATAGATATTTTACATTCATATATAGTCTTGTGCAAATACATGCTACATGCATTTTCTTAGTTTGAGATTTCCATAACAGTACTCATCTTACCATTTGTATTTCCATGGTTATTGAAGGTATTGTTGATGTTAATTCAAATTTTTTAATATTTAACAAAATACTCATTTTTCCGGCCTTTTAACAACTTGCGGAAGTTAGTTATTAATGTAAGCATCATGCCTAACACAATGTGATTTTTTAAGATGGTATAAATTAAATGTTCATTCTAATCCTATATTAAAAATAACATTTAAAGGATATTTCTTTTTTTTATTTTGATAACAGTTTTATAATATAAAATGCGTATATATATATAGAAACAAAGAAAAAGAAAAAGCGGAAAAAGAAAAGAAAAAAACAATATAATATATTATTATGTATATAAATAATTTATATCATATATTATTATACATAATTAAACAACTTGAAATATTTTTTTCATATAGATTTAAACAATATTTACATATAAAAATATATTAATAGTTGTGAGTATGTGAGAACCACCCTACATAAACGAGTGTGTGCAAGTATTTGAGAAAAACACACATATACGCGATTATATAAACAACCTTTCTCAAGTATGAGGATTCATGTCACGTACCTATGTCATGTCAAGTCTTGCGGGTCATGTATTTATATGTATGCATAAACAATATATGTTTAAACAAATATATATTGGTAAACATATATAGGATAATAAATTAAGCGTGTGTTTTTATATAATTTTTATGTATATATTAGCACGATTATATTAATAAATGTAGTTGATATGGACTAATAAATTATATAGTTGATATCGATAGAATTATATTAATTATATGCACAATCATAATATTAAATGTTATTGAAATAGATTAATAGAAGTTAATAATATTTATTTAATTATTGTTATTATTATTATTATTATTATTATTATTATTATTATTATGATAAAATTACAATAATTTAAATTTTTTTATTATTTTTTTAATTATTTTTTTTTGTTTTTTTTGTTTTTTTTTAATTTTTAATTTTTTTTATTCATTTTATTTATTTATTTTAATTTTATTTTTTTGAAAAATGAACAAAGGAGATATGGAAAATGATGGAGGGTCATAGCAGAGCTCGGAACCCTAATCATGGTGGCGGGAGGCAAATCCTAACACTCTTGTTTTCGGTGCAGGTGATGGATGGAAGGTTGTAGGGATGAGACATCCATCTCGGGTTGTCAGGGTATGGTGGACACTTGGGCACACCGCAGTAACCCATGTCGTGCATCGGAACAGGAGCTAAGGAATGGGCAACAGAGGGTTAAGGATTGAAGACTATGCCGGTTATGCCCCTAATCTTGCTACCACCCAGAGGAGAAAGTACGCATTCACGGTTTTGAAGGTGGTCCTGCACTGTCGGAGGGGGTTTTTAGTTGTTAACAGGAACATAAACCATGGTTAAGGAACGAGACTCTTTAGACCTTGATCCCGAGCCTGAAGATCTTCTTGTGCTCTGTGGTTACGAAGTATCAGAGAAAACCCTCGAGAAGTATATTCCGGCGATCAGTGGAGCTGGGTCAAAGCTCAGAGGTTTGGGGGAGGTCTGGGGCACAGGGAACAGAATTGGGTTTTTATGGGAAATTTTGCTCAGTACCTTCAACTGTGCTTTGAAGGTCGATAGCGGAATTGACTGACATCAGCAACCTGCAAATCTTGGGACGATGACAGAAGCAGATGCCACAGTCGTTCATGTAAGTACCTCCTTGCCCGGTGACCTAAATAATCAGTTATTCTCGGGACGGTTAGAAGACATTTTTGCTAGCTGCGGGATAGAAGGAAATGTGGGGTTCAAGAATTTTCTGGAAGAAGGCCATTGTCAGCAGGATTTGGTTAGAGGAGTCTGTTTGGTCGCCTCTTTTTCTCACAAAAGTCCCTTTGAGTTGAAAGAGAACCGGAAATACGAGGAAATCCATCCTTTTCGGGGTTGTGAGGTGGTGGGATCTTTCCCAGAGGTGGGAAAAGGTATTTTTCCAAACCCTACTCTCAATCGAGAGCCAGAGATCAGATTTGTAGGTGGGATACGACCCACAATTCAAGTTGAAGAATAGGAGAAGTGCTCAGGTGTTCACAAAGAAGTGGAGGTGCATGTTGGCTCTAGGGCCGTAAGCGGTCAAGCAGGAGGGAGCACTTCTTGGGAGAAACCCCGCTTCAGACGGAAGGGTGACCTGGGTCGCTCGATTCAGAAGGGCTAGATGCTCTCGAAACCTCGCCTGAGGGTGAGGAAGGAGGAAGGAGTGGGGTTGCAAGAAATAAGAGAAATAAAACTAAGTTGATCAGGAAGGAGGGAATCACATGCTGTGTGCTTGGGATTGATATTCAAGTAGACAAGGTAATGGAAGCTACTGAAACAATTCTAGTAAGTCGTGTCAAAGGGAGGAAATTCATGGCAAAATACATTTCGGATTGGACCTCAAAAGCGTGGTCAGAGGCTCCGGAGAGACACGTTGAATTCCAAACCCTTTCTCGAGGGTGGTTTATGATCAAATTTGCAAAGAAAAAATCACTGTAATGGGTGTTGCGGCGCAACTGGAACTTTGGGAAACGACCTATATTATTTAGGAAATGGACACCGTTATTTGATGCACAAAGGGAGAAAATTGAGGAAACATTGGTGTGGGTCAAACTTTCGGGACTACCTGTTCCTTCTGGATGGAATTGGCCTTTAGATTGATAGGGAACACCCTAGGGTAGTTCCTAGAGGTGGATTCATCTTACCTTTAGACAATGGATAAGATTCCAGCAAGAATTCTAGTCAGTCTTAATCCAAAAGAAGGTCTAGCTAAGATGATACACCTAAAGTAGAAGGACCTTGCTTTCACTCAGATGCTCGAATATGAACACATGCCCTTCTGATTCCACTTTTGCCAAAAATATGGTCATCTGGATAAGGAATGCCCCTTAGGCGACTGAAGAATAAGGAAGCAGAAGAGGGAGACCAGAATGCCAGATCAGTTTCAGGAAGTAGAGGAACTCAGAGAAGTCGAAGGGGAGACGATGGAAGGTTTGGAGGGAGCAAGTGGGTAGTAACCAGAAGAGGGACCACAAGACATGTAGACAGAGTTAAGAAGCCCCACCACTCAATTTTAGTAGGAGTAGCAGCCTCTGATTCGCTCTAGTCCACTAGTTGTCACGGCTTTAGCACCTCAGTAGGAGGGTACGATCCTGGACCATTTCATCTCTTAATGATCTTCTTTGTTTACTTCTAATTTTTTTCTTTCAAGGCCTAGTGCCTCGAGGCTTGTCCTAATGGAGTCTATTTATATGAATTCTGTTTTGATGACCTTGGACAGTATCAGAACCTGTATTCCTAAATTCCTCATTGATCCTCCTATCATCCAGGGCCCTGAGCCTCTCCCCTCCTTGTCTTCCCTCCATAGAAACCCACGTATAACCTTAGATCATGGGACAAGAATCTTATGCTTCAGAATGTGGTGGGAGGTCTCGTACCTCAGCCTCTCTCAGTCGGCCCAAGAAAGTCTAAGGGTCGGAAATCAAACCTATCCAAAGGCCAGGCTAGGGAAAACTTGACATTGCTGGTGGGAAACAACTTTCTCTATCAGGGGTGCTTAGAGCAGTGCAAATCCCCTCCCGGGGTTTCTGATGATCATTCTATCTTTGAACTGTAGGGGTTTTTCTAGTCAACCTAAAAAACTAGCACTTAGGTCTTTGATGAAGTCATATGAGATGGATGTCCTTATGCTTCAAGAGACTTTGGGGGCAGGGAGGATGTAGTTGGAGCTCTCACCAGAATGCTCTTGCATTCGTCCTTTCAGGCTTTGGATGCTTTAGGAAGGTCCAGGGGTCTGGCAATGGGCATTAAGTTTGGAATATTGAAGGAGATTAACTCATGGTGAATGGACAATGTCTTAGAAATGGAAGTCTACTCCAATAAACTCTGTCATCCCCTTCTGCTACTAAATTTTTATGGCCCATACTTGGATAGGGCCTCTTTTTGGAATAAGTTTTTTGCCAAATCTTGTTTGAAAGATCCAAACCTCATTGTAGGACGGGATCCAAATTTTTCTCTAGGGTGGAAAGTGGCTAATGGCAAAAAAACTGGATCAATTTGTTCTTAAAGAGGAGTTGGTTGCCCGATCCTTGATTTTCTGACACTGTGTGGGGGAAGGGGGCGTCTCATAACATCTGCCCATTCTTCTAGAAATAAAAGGCCCCCACAAGAAACCTAGAAATCCTTTCAAGTTCAACTCCTCATGGCGCAGGGGTGAGTCGTTTAATTAACTGTTCAAAGATACCTGGAGGAAGGGGGAGGAGGTTTGACATGGAATAAAGAGCATCAACTTCATGGAGAACCTTAAACAAATGAAAAAGGAAACTTTGGAGTGGGAAAAAGTGAAAACATTCAGGGAGGAGAGAGCCCTTCGGTTGATCAATGAGGAATTGGATCACTTGGAGAAGCTGGAGGGTGCAGGCTATGAAAAAAAATGAAATGAGGGACAAAGTAAAGAGCCTAGAATCGGCCAGGAAGAAAATTTTACTTGAAAATGAAGAAAGGTGGAACCTAAAAAGTAGGGCAATATGGTTGTCAGAAGGGGACGAGAATACCAGTTTCTTCCAGAATTATGCAAAAGGCGACAAAAATATTAATACCATCTGGGGGATGCAATCAGAGGAAGGGGGAAGCGCAAAATATTGAGGAACTATCTAGTCTGGGATGCGACCACTTCAGATCACTCTTCAAAGCCCCAACAGAGCCCTCAATAGCAGAAGTGATCAAAGTGGCACAGTTCTTCCCCATATATATTTAAGAGGAAGGAAACAATATCATAATGGACCCAGTGTCAAAAGAGGAGGTGGAATGGATTCTTAAGTCAATGCAGCAGGAAAAACGCCCTAGCCCAGATGGATGGACGGTGGAATTATTTCAACACTTGTTCGAATCCCTTGGGGAGGATCTTCTTGGGGTGGTAGAAGAGTCAAGGATCTCTGGCAACATTCACCAACCCTTCAATTCCACTTTCCTTGCACTCATCGCCAAAATGATGACCATAAATCCTTTGAGGATTCCAAGCCTATCTCTCTTTGCACCTACACTTACAAAATCATTACAAAGGTGATATCCACCTGCATAAAACATTTCCTCTCAAAAAACATCTCTACGGAACAATTCAAGTTTTTGGATGGAAGGAAAATTCATGAGGCGATGGGGGTGGCTTAGGAAACTCTACACATCCTCAAGAGAAGTAGGAAGAAATGAGCAATAGTGAAAATTTATCTATCAAAAGCATACGACCGAATTAGTTGGATGTACCTTCAGCTTCTCCTAACCCATCTCATCCCAAATTTCATTGAAAATCTGTCAGCCATAAAGGAAAGATGACTTTGTGCTACCCAGTCGTTGCGCAGAGTTGTTAGTTCACTCGCATATTTTCTATGAATTTATATTGTTTCTATTTTCTTTGCTCAAGATGGATGAGATTCAAAGATAAAAATGGTTTCAATAATTTTATTTCTTTAGGGTGAAGTTAAGTATTTTAGGATTTCCTTTGTTATTTTTGAAAAAGGTGTAAACAACTATAATGTTTCATGATATCTTCCTTTCATCACACATCTTTCTTAATAACTTCCAATTAATGTTCCTTGATTATGTTTGGCCACCTCATACTCCATAAGAGGAGATATTATGTTGATTTCATCTAGTGTAACTTTATGATTTGATAAAGATCGAGGCTTCGACAAACACATCCATTGTTGAATAAGAGAGAGGCTTCGATAAACACATCCCATCACAATATTTTTTTCTGATATTAAGAATTTTTCCATACATGAGGCCACTTGTTGTTGACTCCCTCATTGATTATTCCATGTAAATATACTATTTTCAACCTCCACTAGGCCAAAGGAAGCCATTGTTTCTTGAGATTGTTCTACATCTGCATACAACCTTCAAATATCACCCTTCTTCTCATCAAGTAACTTGATAATATTAAAGTCGCTTCAAATAACCCTTGGAGAGGGATATATTAGGGAATATGTTTTTAATATAGAATTAAAAGGCCATGGCTTATAATTTAGTAAATTTAGACAAATGCATTCGATAAGTGATAATATTCTTTTGATACCGCAATCTAGAACTTGAATGTCAGAATGTGAAATGTAGTAAAAATATCGATTAATAAATTGTATTTATCATCCCATATAATATCTAATCCTCTAGAGAACCCCTAGGCATCGATTTCCATTGTTTAACATTTCTACCTCAAGTTGTTGTTTATTCTTTGCGAGGCCTCCCCTAAAATTTTAGTTTTATGGATAATCACTATTGTTGGTTTTTCATCCACCCATTTGTCAAACAAGAGCCTTATATTTTCTTCTCTTCCCCATGAAAATTACTTGAATGCTTTTGAGCATGAGGGATCAAATGGAAAACGGATCGCACGAATATGGAAAAGGCACACGGGCAGTAACAACTTATCAATTTTGAAACGGCTACCCTCACAGGACCCGACCCACCCCAACGCATTTCCTTGGGCGCCCTCACACGACCTGACCTTGTTTCTTCTCTTCCCCAAGAAACTTCCTCGAATCCTTTAATGAGTGTGTGTGAACCACAAGGACCCATGATTTCCACTCCCTGAGTTCAATTTGTCTACTACATGTTTATACATCAAATAATTTTTTCCTTGATAAATAAACATGATGTTCTAGGAGAGTGAAGGGATCTTTACGTTTCCATTCCTTCATAATTTCTAGTACATTTAAAACATCTAAATATGTGTCTTTAACCTAGTCTAGAAGTGAATCAGATCCCTCAGGTACTGTATGAAGCATTATAGGGGGAAATCATAGCTAAATTGAAGATTAAGGGGGACGCAACATCAACGTCACCAAATTTTTAGGTGGTTAAATGGGGGAAACCATTGAGGAATTAGGTACCTCCATGGAGGAGGAAGGACATACAACCTCGTTTATCTCTACATTTGTCGGCCATTTTTTATTGGGATCATCAACTGTATGCATTGTTGCAAGTGGATCATATATGTTTGCTCCCTTTTTTTATGTTGTACTCTCATTTGAGGAGGCTTGTTTAGGGTTACAATGATTATGCTCAACAACTGTAAACCCATTATTTTCTTGATTTGACACGGATTCAGCAAACTTCGTCTAATTTACCAACAAACAATGGTGATATAAATGTTTGTACTCATGACATATTCAACGTCTAAAGGGTATATGCTCATAGTTGAGTGTCTGCTTCCACAACTCATCTTGAAAGTATATATCTATTGATTCTGGAAGGGGTCCAATATGTTCATGTATACACATATGTTGTACATAGTTGGTAAAGTCACATCGATTCTGTGTTGATCTAGTATTTTATCTTTCTTCACAATTTTGTGATCGACTCTAATAATAACGACCTTATCCCTGAGATCGGCCTCTTAAAACAAAGACAATTTTGGACCAATCTCCACACCATGCGATCCAATGAGCAGGTTTGGCTACCAAATTCCTCGTGAATGTTAGCTAGGTTTCCCCGCTTTAGTATGCTAACTCTGTATTGAATTCCATCAATAGCATGCTTATTCTCATGCTCAAAAATTTCATGGTCGGTAAAATATGACGATGCTCTAATCCCACTTTATAATATTCAGGGCCACTATTAATTTGGTTGGCCAAACATAAGCCTTTCCACATGAATAAGTACACCTAATATCTATTCCCGTGGATGGCAACTAAAGAGTATTTCAAACCCTTGTGTATCATCCATTTTTATAATGTATTTAAGGATTTAAGTGCAACCACTCCCCCCACTATGCTTGAAATTTCTCCCTCAAAAGAAAATAAACCCACCATTAGATACAAATGATGGGGGTGATTGACTTAGGTACATAAAAACAAAATAGGAATAAAAACCATCCATACAAGGGTGGAATCCTCAGCTTCATTGACCCAAACAATCAAAACAAATTTCAAGATCTAACATCTACAATCTAAAGGAGACATCCCAAATGGCGCTCTTAGAAAATCGTCAATTATAGGCTCTTCATTCTACATGTATGAGTTCCTTGCATGTCATCCCCTTGTATAATGTCTTCAAGCACCACCACTCCCTCCACTATTTTCGTACTCTGCATGAAAACATAATAAACCAACAATTTCCTCAACACTCCAAGAATTAAATAAGGATTTGTATACATTATGTGGTCATTTAGCTAATACATGTGTACTTTTCCATTAGTTATCTTACCCTCGGAAAGTAAAGGCAAATGGAGATAAGAAATCAAGTATTGGGTTGTCTCCAAAATTTCGACAGAATCAATTTTTTTTAAAGTTGTTGTAGCAGCTACAACATAAACCAAAGAGAAAACAAGACCCTTGATATTAAGCAAAAAAAAAAAAATCAATAATAAAATTCATCACACTGAATCCAAATTCCAATAGCAAAAGTGCAATAACTTAAATAAAAATATCTTAGAACAAACATTTTAGGAGACAATCTACAAATTAAAGAAGTTTTTCACAATATTAATGTCCTCACTCCAACCAAAAAATGTATGTCTCCAATACCAATTTCATAATACCAATTCCATTATCCCGTGATTGTAATAATAAACATCAACATAATGTACACATTCAAAAATTAATAATAAACATGCAAACAATTAATACACAAGCCATATCTTAACACCCCTACATTGCAAATGAAGTGTCCTTACTCAAAATTATATAAATAAATAACAGGGTATGACTAATAAACAATATTTTGTCTCCCATAAAATTATATAAAATAAGAAAATAAGGGATATAAAAATTTTCCTTCTAGGTTCTTAGAACATAAGTTTAAACGATTTAATTTACTTTAATTGAATTAGGTTTTTACAAATTAAGTTTAAATTATTGTAATTGAATTTGATTTTAATTGAATTCATAAGGGGTAAAATTCAACATAAGTTTAAACAATTTTTCATTGAATTTGATTTTAATGTAATATCCCAAAATGGGAACTATCAGCAAGGCATGACTGGAAAATGCATTTTCTAGGAGTGGCTGCTACAGAATATGAAATCAGCCCTTGGATCCTTTAGATATAAGTATCTGAGACCTAAATCCAAGAGGATATCAGAAAAAAATCTCTCTACGTGGGTTAAAAAAATCTCCCACACCTAAGAAGGCTTGAAAACTGCCCAAATAAGGGACTGCAGCAATACAAAAGAACATCGCCCAGAAAATAACGCAGTTTTAGATAGCAGTAGCGAGAGGCCAATATGACAACTCAAAAATAGCTTATACAATGATAAATCAGATTTACAGTATAGCCCAATCAATGTACATGAGAAAGAAAGAGACTTTATGGAGAAAAACCCTCTAAAAGATGTGCTGCAACAATGTATTTCACTGCAAAGCCTTGACAGCATTATTTTTATGAGTAAACAACAGCTGTAGGTTATAACTCAGATCTAGGACAGATCTGTGTACAAAATATTAGATCTATATGAGATCTATACACTAGATGGTCTCTATTTTACATCCCCCTTGGGGTTTTCAGCAATGCATGAAGCACAAAGAGTAGATCTGCGATCTACTGCAGCAGATTTGTAGAATGATTCAAAAATTATGAAGCAGATGGATAAATGAATGGATCATATCTGAAACATACATGGATTAGATGGCTAATCCATTGATCACCACAGTGCAAGGAAGGCTCCTTTACACCAAAGATCTCTCCTCCAAATAGTTGCCAAACACCCTGCAACTCTTCACTTGAAAAATAACACAGTATAGGGAGATAAACTGCGCTGTAGGCTTGATGTAGACTTTGGCCTGATGCCAAATTGTAGATATGAAGCTCAAGACAACTAATACACTCTTGCTAATGGGATAGAAGGCTTTCCCACTGAAAAGAGGCACTAGTATGGTCTAGATCTGAATAGATCTAGCCTCCACTTGATGCTTCTCACAAGGACAACCAAACCCTCAATACGATATGAATTTTAGTTGGAAGAAGAAGCTTGGCAAAATTCCTGATAGTGGACCAACAAATGCAAGACTCTTCCAAGAGGCCTCTCAAGGAAAGAGGTGGGATTCCCGATCAGTGACACCTAGTGCTAAACAGCACTATTCTCAGCTAAACAACCAGAGAATTAGAAGTGTCTAATCACACAAATCCTTTCAAGACAATATGTTCAAAAACCCCTCTCATTCTGCTCTCCTCTTTCATTTATAGGATGAAAGCCTTGCAAAACCCTAAACCATCTCAAAGGTTTAGCTCCCTTCACATTGGAACCCTCCAACTAGATCTACGTTGTTCATCTAGGTACATTGCATCTAGACAGCATTGTAGATTTGGTCTTGTTGACCCAATCAATTGTCACAATCCCTTTTCACACATGAGGGAGTTTTATTAAAGCAACCCAGATTTAGCCTTGTTCACATGGGAATTGATTTATTTTTCTCTTTAAGGAGTTTAATTTGTCCTCCTTTACAATTTTATTCTTGTAACAAGAAAATGAAAACAAAGAGGAATATTCCTATTAGCTTAGGCTAATTAGGAATATTACATTTAATTAAATTCATAAGAGGTATTTTGGAATTTTTTTGTTTGGTTTTCGTTATAGATTTTTCAACGAGGGAATTTTACTGTCGTGGTCACCGCGTTTTTTCAGCGACGAAATTTTATTGTGATGGTTACTGCGTTTTTTCAGTGAGGGAATTTACTGTGGTGGTTTTTGCTATAGTTTTTTCAGCGAGGGAATTTTACTGTGGTGGTTTCCTCTATAGTTACAATGTTGAGAGTGGAGGTCCAAAAACGAGATCATTGAGCGAGGGGACAAACATTGTTGGGCTTCTCTCCAATCTATGTGTCGGCTCACTAGGGCAAGCAAATATTTTAGAGGTGAATCACACCTACTTGATGGCAGAGAAGGAGGCCAATGGCAGGAAAGGAAAATTCTAGTTATCCAGGCCCTAACTAACCAAAAACATAGAGTGATCAATAGAAAAGTGAGAGGAAACAAAAGAGTAGGGAAAAAAAAATGAAGAAAGGAAGAAAAGTTAGGTGATGCAAGGAGAGAGTTAACAGTTGGGGAATTGGTTGTACAAGGATGGGAGCCGGTCTTGCTGAGACAACATCAGGAGGGATCCACCAAAAATATATATATTTCCATAGGTTAGTATCAGAAACCTATAGAAAATTTAGATCAATAAACTCTTTTTGTTATTGGTGTCTTTGTGTGTTTCTATAGACAACGATTTTAGCAATAAGTTTGTAGCTAGTTCCACTGTTGTTTCATATCTTGTTCCATTTGCACATCAAATCTCCTTGTTGTGGTATTGGATCCCCTGTGGTTCTGCTATTTGCACAATGTATTTCCCTGCTACTATATTGAATCCCTTGCTATTGCATATCTATTGCTATTTGCATATCAGATTGTGTGGGGTTGATTTAACCCTATGCCTACAATATTTTATGGTTTTCATATCGGATTGTTGGGGTTGATTAAACCTATGTCTACAACCTTGTACTGTTTTCATGACAGATTATTTTTATTTCGTTGGTTCCAAAATCCTTTTGGTCATCTTGGTTGAGGGTGCCTTAGTGCTCACTAGTTTTTTTTGTTGAAAATGTGGAGGAAGCACTACATGCCTGCGGGTTATCAAACTCTTAATATGTTCATCTCCTGCCATCTGAGGCCAAAGGGAAGAAACTTATGATAGGGGACCAATACTATATGAAGAGCCAATCCATGGTGTGTCTCTCCATCTCAGTGGGATGGACTGATATTGTTGTCTGAGGGTGGAGAGCTACCTTCTAGAGAGGGCTACCTTCTCGAAAGGTGATCTCTACCTTGGGATCTGTGTTGGAAGCTTTTTGAGGGTCTTGTTGGGGAGGGGGGGTTGCAGGAGACCCGTACCACTTGGGATATCATGGGTCTTGGCTCTAATCGAGTGGTTCTATTGAATGTTCTCCTACTGGTGTCCCTATTAGTTGGTAGGACTAAAAAAATGATGTAATCATCTAAGTGTTGTCGGGAACTGGGTGGGGGTCAGGGTGGGGAAGGTGGTGATTGCCTTAAACATAAGTATGGAAAGTTGAAACCTAATGTCTCTCTCATTAATAAATCCAAACATCACTGATCTGGGTATGGTAAAAATATAGAAAGAGATTTTGGGACTCTCTTAAAGACGTTATCGTAGTAACAAATAGATGAATTTAACTGTCTAGGACCTGGAAATTATTGATTCAATTTCTAGTTCATTTTTCACAACCTGAAAAGTGGTTGATGATCACTTCATAATAAATCCATACATGTTTGACATATTGGGCTAATAAGTTTATTCACGATCTCTCAATCAACTAGTTAAGTTATGTTTGCCTGTAATTGTAAATGGATCTTCCACCTAGCACAAGTTTTACTTGTAATTTATTAAATCCATTGGAATTTTCTTAGGTTTCACCTGGTTTGCTCTCATCGGGGAGAATATCCAATCTTTGAAAACTAATAGCCTCTTGATACACCTTTAGTGAGCTATGCATACTCTCACCTATCACTATATCTCAATGAAATGACATCTAGTAGCTCTAGTGGAAAATAGTTCAATTTTATGCCCAAGTCACCAATATAAATGGTGTATTTGTGAAGGCAATGATCTCCATTGGGGATTTCCATTTTTTCTGCAATATACAAGAAGAATCTTGGTATTGGACGAAGAGATAAAATATCTCTGCCAAAAACACAATATTATCACTCTACTAGTGCCATTAATTTTGGTTAACTCATTAGAATGCTTAAAGATTCATTAGAATATATGAAATTTTCTCTCTTTCCAATAACAAAATAGGTTCATCCTACAACTAATATATAAAATAAGGTTCATTAATAAGGTTACCTAGATGGAAATCCTTATCTAATTCTGTCTTAGATCCTACCAACCATGACAAATTTTAGTAAAATGGTTGTGAACCCTACAATATTCTATCCTCATGGCCTAAGATAAGGCATCCATCTATGTCACCCATGACTATTGCATTAATGGTACATTATTAGAGAGAAACAAACTTATGGATAATTATTTTTTTGGATTTTAATGGATAATATAGGAGATTTTGTTGATTAAGTTTTGTAATTTCTAATCGTACTCCTGAGAACTTTCTCCAACCATTTTCTTAATCTCCTTTAACTTAGTGATTTTTTGTTGTTCAATGTTTAGCCTCTAGAAACTAGCTATAAATACCTCCTTTAACTTGTCCAATGCATTAGCTACACCATAGGGATAAATATTTATGAACTTCATGCACCATTAGAGAAGCTTCCCTGACAATGTGGTTAGGAACTTTATCAACCTAGAAACTAGCACTGCAATCCTTTTCACCCTCCAAATGAATCCAATGTGGTTTTTTATCATCATTACCCTTTATAAAGTTCTAGGAACTACTATAACCATATTTTGGGTTGGATTTTTCACCAAGATGAAACCTTATGGACATGTTTGAATAATTAGGCCTACTCCCCAACTTGAACTAAAATTCAAACATGACATATGCTACTTCTATTTGTATTCCCACCTTCATTTTGTTTTCACTACTACTATATCCCAAAATACTAAGAAAAGGTGGCTTCAATTAACAAGTAGAATAAAAATTTGGGATTACCTCTAGGATTTTAAAATTCATAAGGTGGTTAGTTTGGATTGGATCCAATTTTCTTAGGCTATATCATGTCTACTACTTGACCTTCCTTTAGCTCAAACAATTAGAACACATTACTAAGCGTTTCTTCGTCCTCTTTATTTGTGATGATATCTCTCTCCATAGGCTAATAAATACCTTACAAACTAAGGCTTCCTTTTATACAATCATGATCCATCTAATTGGCCGTTCTCACCTGCTTGTGGCATCACTTCTTTTTTCTCTTCCAAATTTCTAGACATATTCTCCCCGCCTATTCTTCTCTCCAAGCTCTTTCCAATTATTAAATCCCCCTATTTAACAAATTTTTGGTATTCTCTTGACAAATTTGGAACCTTTTGAACTCTTTTACTTGTGCCTCTATGTTTCCATCCTCACTAATACTCATTTTCATTACCATAATGTTGAGATAAATCCCCTTCGTTCTATTCATCCACTACTTCTTAATTATTTCATTTTGATTAAAATCCTATTTTTCCCTCTTTAACGCATGTGCTTCCTCCAATATCAATCAATCCATTCTACATCACCTCCAAACATTGGTGCTTACACTTCCATGGTTGGAGAACTAAAAGACACATAATCCTCTTCCACCACAAAATTATTTATGCATGTCATGATCTCCTTAACCAAACTTTTATAAGCTACTTTCTTGAACTACTTCTCTTCTATTGATTTTAAAGAAATAGTTCAAGTCTACTACAATCTAAATATTCTAACTCTATATTGTAATTAACCCAAATATATTTTTCTCTTGAGACTTTCTGATCAAACTACTACAAAAAAACCAAATTATTGGAATTCCATTAGATCTATCTAATTATGTTACAAGCATATTCCATGGGTTACAAATCAATATCATCAAGTTCTATGTCCTCTAGGGCATCTTGCTCAACTATGTTTTCCACTTATGTTATAATTGCTTCCACTTGTTCTCCCATTTAAACTTGACTTGGGATAATTATCCATGTCTTTTCCTTCTCTAAGTTTATAACCAAGGTATCTTGGAATCTGGCATGCTTCCCCACCTCTTTAGTCTAAAATTTATCAATAATTTGCATAGATAACATCATCAATAGCTAGATAAATTGCAATAGTTAATTGCCTTGGTGTAGAGGTATTTTAATTTTTAACATTTACATAAGATTTTCATTTTCTCCAGATTCTAAAAACAAATTTGTAGTAGAGGAAGGAATCTATCTTTTTTATTAAGTGGAGGTTCTTTATGGTCACCTATTTGAGCAAAAAATGCATCATAGATCTACCATTGTATGTGTTTTTTGCCTATAATATTTGTTGGTCACTCGACACCTAAGTTGCTAAGATAATTTGGAAAAAGTAGGTGATCAATGTCATATATTTGAGATGACCAATCTCATAAGACAAAACACCTATGGGTTTGATAGCAAAAGAAAGTAGCAAGTAACCTCAAAAATCTTTATATAGACAAATAAATTTCCTCCGATTTTCATGGAAGAAAATTATTCATTGAAAATGAAGTGTTTCACAATGTTTATATATGGAGGGCCTCAACCACATACACAAAAGATACAAATCATACTTTAATCAAGTGGAAATTTAATAAAAATTCCATCCTATCCTATCAATTTGTACTGTATTCAACAAGTACCCCAAGCCCCAGGAGCTCTTAGAGCTTAGTGTTCAACCGGAGCCCTCATAGTAAGGTCTTTTCATTACTTTCAGGCTCTTTCATAGCAAGAGTATTTTCAAGGATGTGCAATACATGTGCTTCCATCCTAGAATGATGGAGCTTAAATGCGTTCGGTTGTACCATAAATAAAGTGGTTCCTGGTGTCGATATGAGAAGCACTCTTAGTCTTCAATATACAACAATTTAGATGAGCATAATAACTGTTGAGGATTTTCCTTAAATGGATTCATGATAAGCCATGCTTGCTGCATTGTAAATTCTGCTTTAATGTTTCTTTAAGAATTAAATATTTGGCATATTCAAGGAATAAAGGAGGACCTCAAGAGACATATCAATTATATGTGCTCTTATCATCTAGCATACTATCGGATCAACAACTCTTTTTAGTGTACTTCAGAAATCTAATTAATATTAATGAGAAATTTTCCAATGTATGAGGCTTATCCATAAGTTTTCTATTTCCTGATTAGAAAAATTTCCATCCTATAACTTAGCACATACATCATGAACATCATAGCTCCCTCTGAATATTGAAAAAGTAATGTTGCCCAAAACATATCCATCTAGCTAATTCCAACCTATAATTAATACTTTGATCCATGTGCCAAAACCGTCCAATTATAATCATACAACTTATATGCAATCTCTAAGGAAACAGAGATATGAGTTATGAGGGTCATCATATTCATATGACATGACTTGTCTCAACATCGAATAAGAAAATCATCAGGGATATTATAGCTCCCTCTAAAGTCTTGCTATGACAACTACTAATACATCAAATTTCCCAGTTCATGAAGAGGAGGCTTTCTCATTCAGAAAATTATTTATAGGATCCCGTCTCAATGTAATAAAAGAAGGATCTTCTTCTTACCTTGATTTTTAAGACATTATTTCATGCACTCACTTCAATGATGAAAGCTTCAATTTCTCAAATTGGTAGATCTAGTTGCTTCTTCATAGATAAGTTATCCTCTGTCTTGTTCACAACTTTGTTTGTGAACAAGGTTATGAAATATCACCATGGAAATTGGATAGTAAGGATATCATACATATTGTTGGACTAAAAATATACCATAGATGATCTTAGGTTGTATGTGTTGAGAATCCATACATAGGACTGTTGCCACATATAACTTTTAAGATGGTTGTTACCCATGACTTAATGTTCCATTTGATGTCATGCTGACCTGCATATTACTTCAAGTGCCTTTCTGTAGTTGATAGTTTCTTCTAACACTACCACTTTAACTATCTACGAAATCCACTTCTATTGTTGCTTTTGTTGTCTCTCTTCATTTACCATACTACTGTTCCATTTCTACACAATCATGTTTATTTCGTACATATCACAACTATTTTTTCTCTATGAGAGAGAGCCTTACTCTCTTTGTGTTTCTTCTCTTCAAAAGGAAAACACTAGTAGCATTAAAACTATTACAATTCTATCCTTTACAGCTAAATGAAGACACCCATACTGAATATTTCTTACTGCTAACAGAATTCTTGTAGATGGCGTCTTTGACATTGTGCCTACAGTTGATTGAGTGACTTTCTTTGATATCTTCATACTAGTGATATTCTTTCTCTGCTCTAGCATATTGATGTCTTTACCAAGACATAAGTAGGATAAGATGTATTAATTATATCATGGGCAATATCATATGACACCAACCTTGGTTAGTAGCTCATCATTAAGAAAATCCTATCTTAGACATAAAATTGACTTGGTAAGAAGCATGAGCTCAGTAAAATCCAATTGAAAAAACCCTACTGGTATGATTCTCAAGGGCACAAATCATTTTAAATGCACACATAGTTTCAACATATATGTTGTGAGGTTATCATAATATCACCTTACTATAACTTTGGTAGTTGTATATGCAATGGATGCAGATATAAAGTGATGGCCTATAGTGCTGATTGAATGTAATCAAGGTGACAGTTTCACATACCATACTGACACAACTATATTTTCATTATCATAAATGCACTAAGGGGTATTCCTTGATTCATATACAATTCCTCTTCATAAGAAGATATGCACTAATATTTCATAAGTTCAACAGAATGCTACAAATGAAAGCTTCAGATCATAAGAGATTTGTGCAGAGTTTACAAAAAGAGTTATATTTCACTGGTGCACAATATAATGCTTCATGGAAAAAAAAAAAGATTACCTAGTGCACCAATACTGGACTGCAGATCATCTATGAGCTTTCATAGTGGATCACTTCAATCAGTTTATTTATCCCGTCTCATACATAGTAGTTTATAGAAGCATATCATCATCATGAATAAGGATCATGCGACATGATTTTAGAGTGGTAATAGCTGTATAATCTCTCAGATTGTCAGTCCCAAAATGATTGTGAGTACAACTCCTATCTCCTAGAGACTTCAATCCATGAACAAGCTATTTGGACAACCTTTCAACTAGCAATCTGTGCTTTGTTTTATGCTGCAAGAATAAATTATAATCCCTTACATAGGTTTCATGATCTTCCAGAAAAAGCTACAGGGCTCAACCTTCTTATGTATTTTTTGTCTTAGCCGTTTCTACAGAACTCAACGAGCAGATAAGGATGTCCTTGGCCCTTTTTGACATCATATTCAGTCGACAGATGGACGATCGTGTCCATGGGATGTAACAATATTTGGGCCCTTCAATGGCCTCAAATCAACCAACAATAGAGAAGTAAATAGACCCCTCTTTATGGCAATGAAACTCTCTTTTACAGTGAGAAACTCAGTCCTCCAACTTAGAGATACTTGGCCTCCTTTTTGACATAAACTAAGACCTTTTGCGCTCAGAGTTGTGGTTTTTCGACCAACAAGGAATAAAGGACTTTGATCTAAACACAAATGGTTCAGATTTGGCTCTCGGTCACAAAACAATACTTACCTGTTAACGTAACCCCTGAGACAAATCCAATCATCGTTCTCTAAAAATTATATTGCCCTGGATCTCCTCATATGCACATATATGAGTTATGCAGTAAAGATACATAGTCAATGCATGTAGAAATTTCAGGTAGGACGCTGGTCCAGATAATGTTCAAAGTCTGTAATGTATAATAATCATAAAACCTTGATTGATTCATACCTTGACACTTATTTCAAGCAGGAAGGCGACGTTCAGACCTACATATCCTAAAATGAAATATCTGAGAGCCACCAACATGGCCATGTGACCACGAGCCAACCTATTTTTTCCCTTTTACACTTATTACAAACGAAACGGGGGGGGTGGTTGATGATATATGGGGGTGGGTGGATAGAAGGCCAAAGGATTCAAGATTACAAATCTAAGGTGCCCCATATCGATTAAAAGGGTCTCTCATTTTTCCTTTTTCCAAATAGATTTCACAATTTCTTGGTGAGGCAGGGAGGCAATACTATTGATTCTCAGCCCCGGTCTATTGGTAGTGAAATGAAGCCTCCTTGCGGGGTTTTGGTAATGGTTATTTTGATATGGGGTATGAAAGATGCATCCACTTATTCCAGAACAAATTTTAGGTACATATATGGGGGTGGGTGGATAGAGGGCCAGAGGATTCAATATTACAAATCTAAGGCACCCCATATCGATCCAAAGGGTCTCTTGTTTTTCATTTTACCAAATATATTTCACAATTTCTTGGTGAGGAAGGGAGGAAATACCATTGATTCTCTCCCCCAGTCTGTTGGGTAGTGAAATGAAGCCTCCTTGGGTGGTTTTGGTTTTGGTTTTGGCTCTTCTACTATAGGGTATGAAAAATGCATCCACTTCTTCCAGAACATATTTTAGGTACATAAATGGAAGTAGGTTTTAATTTTGTTTCATGTCATTGGGTGTTTTGATTCACGGAGGCCTATTTTAAGTGCATTAAAATGGTGTTCAAATCAGTTATGGATATTATATATCTTTTGCTTCAGGTATGCGATCTAGCGGTGTGTTAATGGTCGAATTATGATTGGTCTGAGATTATTTTTTTTTGTCTTTTCTTTGTTTATGGGGTGAAGGAGGTTTTGAGAGCAGTCCTCTGCCAGTTTTTCATTAAAATATCAAGTGTGAAAGTCTGTTTTACCTATTAGTTTGATAGTGTGTAAGAACCATGGATTTATTTAATGAATAACATTATACGAAATGAAAGAAGGATGCAAAATAAAGGGTTTCTAGTACTGGGCATATAGCCTTCTGCGATGTATCCAAGGATTTCTATCCATTCACCATGTTATTTACTCAAATGTTGGTTATGTTAATGTGTGTATAAAGTTTTTATTTGAGCTTAGGGCGCAAATCATAACGTTCACGCCCTAGTTTTCCATTTGGGAGGTCTAACAAAGTTTAGATTATCCTGCTATATCCATTTATATGTGTGGTGCCTACGGGTACTGATTCAAGTCACCATTACCAAAAGATCAAAAAAAATGGTTTGGGAGGGGTGGCTAGATGTTGAATGGAAAAATATGATTAGTCCATCTCTGCCTACCCTGAAGAGAGAGCATGTATTACCCATAGCGTTGTCAGTTCCCTGGACTGAAGGTATGCCATTAAAAAACATTAGGATTAGTTCAAGCCTTTCTGTAAAAAACAACAACAAAAGGAAACAAACATATGAATCTAGATTACACCATTCCTCATCTATATGTTATAGCTATGCTAGGCAACGTTTTGCTATTCATTCAACTTGTTCATTTGTTAGAAATACAAACCTTTTTATTGGAAGAGTACGATACATAGACATGGTGATTCTAGACTCCGTTTCATGTAATATTGTTTCACCACCAATCTGTTAGTCTGTTTAAACTTCAGTATGATATTTTATTCAATGTGTTGTGTTCTTGAAGCCCTTTTGAGTTAATGTTTTTAGTTCAAGAATAAGATTACATGCATATAGCCTATAGGCACATTTTACTGAATTTGTGGATCCTTATTTTTGAGGCATAACCAAAAACTAAAGGCCCGAGAAGTGCTTCGTTTGAAAAGATCCTGGGTAGTCTTTACTTTTATAATTTCAACAGATCTCTTGTTTTCTTTATAGATAATCGATATGCATCACACCTTCTTGTAGTAGAAACTGCTCATTTCTAGACATACGACAGATGTACAAAAAAATAGTGCTAAAAATGCCCACTAAGAACCTTTACTTTACATTGGAATGTGGTTAACTATCAATCTTGAGTTTTCAATTTTAATTGTGAATGGTAATGTTGGTAATTATTTTTTGAAGTGTTGTCTTT